>CM038797.1:108276473-108757904 GCA_021764765.1 Vicia sativa
GATCCACTATGCAGGAGCAGTAACTTCTAATCTCCATCAGAAATTAAAATTCACAGTAAATGGAAAGTTGGTGACCATCATTGGTGAACAAGCTTTACTTGTAAGTCATCTATTCAGTTTCTCTTTCATCACAGCTAATGACATTGAAGGGACGCATCTCCCAGAAAATCCGTTAGAAGATGAATCTACCAACAAAAGCAGATCATCTATCTCTTCGTATAAGCTGCACAAATGGTGAAAGATGGCAATACTAAAGGATGGGGACAAGTTATCAAACACATCAAGAAACGAAACAAAAGCGGACTCGGGTTCACACCGTATTCTCAAAGACAAGCAAAAGGATGAAACACTTCGTCCAATCAAAGAAATTTTCAGCAGTGGGGGCTTCCTAAATCCTGTTCTCCAAGAGGTTAGCGTTGTAACCATCGAAGAGGATGAAGCGATCCATCGAATCGAAGAGTGGAGCACTTATTTAAATAGCCACGAGTATGTGTCTCAAGAGGATTCATATCATGTGACCAATTCAAAGACATGTCCTGCAAAGGCATGAAAGTCCACCATCCTGCTGAAGTTTGGGATACCTTGGGAGAACCAAGTGGCAAATTCGACTACATGGTGAAATACACTGCGCCAGAAAGCTCGAAAATCAGAATCGAAGATATCCAACCCACAGGATGGGGTGATTCTTTTGATTATCCTAGTCAAACAGAAGAGGTATACTCGTCTTCTCAAACTAACCAACAGATCGAGATCCCCAATGAAGATCTGCTTGACACACCGAATTCATGAACGGATCCTAGTTACCACTACATCAACATGATCACTGAAGATCAAGAGTGCGACTCGGGATACAATCTAGAAAGTGTCGTGACAACGAGTCTCTTCACTCGGAAGGAAGGTACATCCATATTCAACACAAAGATCAACGGAAGTACACATGCTATATCTCATACTTCGATCATTAATCAAGAGGATCGCTTTAGCGACACAAAAGGCAAGGGCCATCGTCCGAGTCTTCAAAGCACTGCTCAAACAGAACCAAAGTCTACTCAAGGTTAAACCAAGCGGAAAATTACAGTACCTCGACTTCAAGGAGTTCGTCATTCTTTGAAACCCGTTGAAGTTCGGACTAATGTTCATAGCTCTAAGTAGTTTATCTTTGCTTTTGTTTTGAACTCTCACTTAGCCCAAAGTGTAGAGATGTTTTATAGGGTTTTAGCTTTTAAATAATTTCTCTTACGTCTTGCCCAAAATGAGTTTGTGTTTAAGGCTGTTTCATAGTGTAAATTATAAATAAAAGCGTTGTTTTGTTTCTACAACATGTGTTTATTTTATTTTCCCTTTTTGGAAATGATAATCCTAAAAAACATAAATAAATAAAAATCTTCAAAATTTTTTATTAATCTGCATACACTTTTACCTTAACTTTCTTCAAAAAAAAATGATGACAAAGTTAATTAATCAAACATAAATCAAATATGCAGATTAACGAGATGGACAAATCCATTGAAAGCAATAACTCTATGCTCTCTCCCAACTTTGAAATTCCTGTGAAGTCGAGGAAGAAGTTGAATAAGAGATCGAGATGAAATTCCCATTGCTAAGACACGAGAAATGATCATTCGACCTCACAAAGAACCTCTAGAAGCAATCAATTTGGATTCGAGGAAGATAGAAAAAAGTAAATATCGGAGCTTCACTCAACAGCGTGTCAAAAGCAAAGCGATAAATCTTCTCAAAGAATATGTTGATGTGATCGCTTGGTCCTACCGGGACATGCAGGTTAGATACCAACATCGTGGAGCATCACTGCCGTTAAAACCAGTGCCCGATTAAGCAAAAGTTGAGGAGAGTTCACCTGAAATGGTGATAAAATCAAAAAGGAAGTTCAAAAGCATTTCGTATTTGGTTTCCTCGTCATCTGAATATCCTCAATGGCTAGCCAACATAGTACTGTCTCCAAGAAAGATGGAAAGGTCGAGAATGTGTTGACTACGAGATACGAACAAAGCAAGTTCGAAAACGATTTCCCAACCGCATATCGACATGCTAGTGGATAACTTTCAAATTCATCTTTTCCTTCATGGACGGTTTCTCGGTTATAATCGGATCGAATGGCTCCAGAAGACATGGAGAAGACATCCTTCATCACGTCGTGGGGCACCTCTTGCTACAAAGTAAGGCCGTTTGGATTAAAGAATGCAGGCGCAACTTACCAAAGGGCAATGACTACTCTCTTTCATGACATGATGCACAAGGAGATCGAAGTCTATGTAGATGACATGATAGCAAAATCTGACACTGAAGATGAACATATAGACTATCTCTTAAAGTTGTTTCAACGACTAAGGAAATTTCAGCTCCGTCTGAATCCTAACAAATGCACCTTTGGGGTAAGATCTGGAAAACTCCTAGGTTTCATCGTCAGTCAAAAGGGAATTGAAGTGGACCCTGACAAAGTCAAAGCTATTAAAGAGATACTCGCCACGTCACGAAAAAGCAAGTAAGAGGATTTCTTGGGCGATTGAATTACATCTCGGTTTATCTCTCGATAGCTACTGGGCCGATATTCAACCTTCTCCATAAATATCAAAGGTTGTGTGGACCCCGATTGCCAAAATCCGGTAAAGGAATACCACCGAAACCACCATCTTGATCCCTCCATTGAAGGAAGACCGCTAATCATGTACCTTACCGTATTAGAAGAGTCCATGGGCTGCGTGCTTGGACAACACAGCGACACCGTAGAAAGCATGCCATTTACTACATAAAAAGTTCACAGACTGTGAAACTCGTTACTCCATGCTCGAGAAAACATGTTGCGCTTTGGTGTGGGCTTCAAAACGTCTCCGCCAATACATGATCAATCACACGACTTGGTTAATCTCCAAAATGGATCCAATCAAGTACGTATTTGAGAAACCTGCCTTAACCGGGAGAATCGCTCGATGGCAGATGCTATTATCTGAGTATGACATTCAGTACCGCGCTCAAAAAGCGGTCAAAGGAAGCATTCTCGCCGATCACTTGGCTCATCAGCCGCTCAACGAATACCAATCTCTCAAATTTGACTTCCCAGACGAAGATGTTATGTACTTAAAAATGAAAGATTGTAACGAACCACTGCCGGAGAAGGACCAGATCCAGAATCCAGATGGGGCCTAATCTTTGATGGAGCAGTTAACGTTTTTGGCAATGGAATTGGGGCAGTCATCATCACTCCCGAGGGTTCTCATATCCCGTTTTCCGCGATTGCTATTTGATTGCACAAACAACATAGCGAAGAATAGCATGCATCATGGGTATCGAAGAAGCCATCGACTTAAGGATCAAGATCCTTGATATATATGGAGACTCGACCCTGTGATCAATCAAATCAAAGACAAGTATGAAACTCATCATCTTGGTCTAATTCCTTACGAGAGATTATCGCGATTGACTTTCTTCAACAAAGTTGAACGCATTATATCCCTCGAGATCGAACCGGATGGCGGGCGCCTTGGCTACTCTATCTTCCATGTTCAAAGTCAGCGATTGGAATGATATGCCCGAATCCGTATCGAGCCTTGAAAGACTGCATATGTATTCGCCTGAAGCGGTCTTGACGATAAACCGTGGTTCCACGACATCAAACGTTTCCTTCAAACAGTACCCACTCGGGGCATCGTACAAGGATAAGAAAACTCTAAGGAGGCTTTCGAATTTCTTCCTCAATGAAGATGTTCTATACAAAAGAAACTTCGACATGGTTACGCTTTCGGATCGTCGACGGGCGGAGGCGGATCATCCATGAAGTACATGAAGGATCCTTTGGAACCCATTCAAATGGGCATGCAATGTCGGAAAAATCTTGAGCGAGGATACTATTGGATAACGATGGAATCGATTCTGCAAACACGTCAAAAGATGTCACAAGTGCGGATCTCTGCGGATAAGATCCATGTGCCTCCGACTCTACTCAACGTTCTCTCTCTCGTGGCCTTTCTCCATGTGGGGCATTGACATGATCGGATGATTGAACCAAAAGCGTCCAACGAACATCGCTTCATTCTAGTGGCTATTGATTACTTCACCAAATGGGTCGAAGCAGCATCTTACGCCAACGTCATAAGACAAGTGGTTGTGAGGTTCATCAAGAACAACCTCATTTGCCGATACGGAATTCCAAGTAAGATCATTACTGACAATGGATCGAACTTGAACAACAAAATGATGAAGGAACTGTGTGAGGAATTCAAGATCGAGCATCATAACTCATCTCCTTACCGGCCAAAGATGAATGGCGCCGTTGAAGCGACAACAAGAACATCAAAAGATTGTCGGAAGATGGTCATCACTTACAAGGCGGCGCAATCTGCCATTTGCTGCATGGGTATCGTGCTTGACACTTCAAGACAACTGCTTTTCTTTAGTATCGGCATGGGCGAGTGCTCCCGTGAGTTGAGATCCCATCAATGAGAGTTCTCATGGAAACTAAGCTATCGAGGCGAATGGTGTCAAAGCGAATCGACCAAGCGAACTTAATTGAAGAAAAGCGCTGACCGCTCGTGTCATGGACAACTCTATCAAAGAAGAATGAAGAAAGCTTTCGACAAGAAGGTCCGACCTCGTGAATTCGAGAAGGCAACCTCGTGCTTAACAAGATTCATCTTTTCAACGATTCTAGGGCAAATGGACTCCTAATTACGAAGGCCCATACATCGTCAAAAGAAGCTTTTCTGGCGGTGTTATGACTCTCACAACCATGGACGGTGATGAACTCCCGCATCCTGTGAATGCTGATGCATTCAAGAAATACTTTGTCTAAAAAAAAAAGAACAGCTCGTTAAATCGAAAACCCAAAAAGGGCGGCTTAGGCAAAAAGGCGTCTCGGTGGATTGAAAACACGAAAAGGCAATCGGGCAAAATTAGAGACAATAAACAGAAATTATCGATAGATTGAAAACCTAAAAAAAAAAAAACAATCTAGGAAAAAACAAGGATACACAAAAAATGACAAAGTAACTGCAGTCAGTCCTTCGTCAATCTGAAGAATCTTCCATCAACGGATCTTCATCAACTTTTACGAAACAACAAGCGGTTGGAATTCAAAGTTGTTAGGGATAATAGCGGTTATTTGCCTTCAATGTAGCCTTTTCCCAATAAATTATCATTTCAACTTTTGTAAATAGCTCATGGAATCACGCATTTGGTGATTACCATTCTATCAATAATTTGAGCCTTGTGCTTTTTGTTTGCAATTCCTACTTTATTACTTTTTGCAAAATAACGCTTTTATTGTGAAAATCACTTTTGAAACTAAAATGTTTTAAATGAATTTTTACTTCAAAATTTTGAAACATAAAGCAAAATTTTCCTTTGAACTATGAACACGGAAAGAACTTTATGAGTTTTCTCGTAAGTGTTTCAATCTCAGAAGGATAAAAACAAGCCCTACTGAAGTCTTTTCTCCTCGTGAGAAATCATCAAAGGACGGTATTCTTATCCCAAAAAGAATCCCCACCAAGTTGCCAATGAAATGCCTTTCTCGAAAGTTTAAAGCATGCAACTCAAATTCCTCATCGATGAGCGTCTGCACCATTGTTGCAACTTTCACGAATATTTGTTCGACGTGGCGTGGTCCTTTTCGGATATCTCTTTAGTGTCTTTGCCAAGTATTGTTAGCATGCATATAACATTCATGACATTCATACATAATAGCATCATTCGTGCATTTTGCATTCCTTGAAATGTTTGCTTTCATATCCTTTGGTGTAAATCACGCTTACTCATGTAAGTACAAGCTTGTCCCATAGAATATCTCCAAGCAGAGAAAAATACATCTTTTTCCCGGAGTATTCCCAAACAATGCATTTTCTTCTCTCCACCATATTCCCGGCAGATCATTTCTCATTGGGAATAATGTCTTGATTGATTTTTCTTTCCAGTTCATTCTGGATAGAACGTTGTCTATAATCAACAAAGCAATAAGCAATAGCCTCATCGTCGAGCGCTTATCTTTCTCTTCATTCATAAAATTGTCATAAAAGTTTGTCTTCTCAACAAAGTCAAAATCATGACTATCTGAGAAATTTCAATGATTGTCTTTACTAAAAGAAAACACGTGTCTTCCAATCAAAATGCCGCATCTTCTCAAAAGAGATCCTCGGCAAGATTATATCCAAAAAGGCAAAACTCATTTGAGTTACATTTCTTTCATCATCATTATTCACAAAGTGAATATCAAGTAATTTTCTAAAGATTTGCCTTGTTATAGTTATCACTTTGCTGATAATTGGTAATATCTTTAAAGCCCATTTGAAATCTGTTTCTTTCATATGTCTGTTGTTCACAAAGCTGAATACACAACAAATTTTTTCTCAAGATTTACCTTGTTATAGTTATCACTTCGCTGATAATTGGTAACATCTTCAGAATTCATTACCATGAACTATCACAAAGCTGATAATTGGTAATATCATTTCCACTTACCTTAAACATTGTCATGAGGCTGACAAAAGGTAATCTCTTTGTTTCCCCAAAGTGAAAACATATATTCACATATTTTGTGAATCTTTCTTTCCCCAGCAGGGACGTTTTCACAAATTTCCCCCCCCACTGTGTCATTTCCTTGATATTTCTCTGGGTGGAACTTTTTCAATCATTTTGCATCATCCGCATCTTTTGGTATCTTAGGTCCAAAATTTGCGTATTCTGATATTTAAGTCTCTTTACACCTATCAAAACGAAGATATTCATCTTCATCTCTCAGGTTAAAAAAACTTAAATAGGGGCATCTGTCATACACTAAATTTTGACCTAATATACCACTTTACATTTGCATCATTTGCATAACTAACAGCTCAGACAGCATTAATCGGGTGTAGATTTCACAGGTCAAAATTAGGGTTTTATCAGATTTTCATCTGATTCAAGAGGCAATCAATTAGGGTTTGAGTTTTTCTCACCTCATTTGATCTATCTTGATCAAAATATCAACCTCTGATCATCAGATATCCATTTCTCTCATAGATCAATCAAGGATCGACCAATTAGGGTTTTGATCGGGCAGGAGTTTTCTCTGACTTTTTGAATAAGAAATGACTTTTTTGGATAGAGATTGGTCATTATATCTTAGATACAACATCTTGACCTAATTTCTGGGTTCAAAACATCACAGGAATTCACAGACTTCATCGATCAATTTCGAAACGTCGATGAAAATTCATACGCAAAAAAAGTCAAACTTTGACTTTTGGTCAAATTTTCAAAACAAAACTTTTTCAATCATCAAAATACTTCAAATGATCCATCATGATCATAAAAATCAAAGAATTTGAAAAGTCAAAGTTTTCATACTTAGAAAAATTTCTAAGTGTTGAAATTTCTTATTTTTCCAAACTTCATGCCATTTTTCACCTAGTTCCAATTTGAATTGAAAAAACTCAAAACATGAAAGTCAAAACTTCAATTATAGGTCATTTTGAGTTTTCTTCATCAGAAGCAATATAACCTTGCCAAATGGATTGATTGAACTGATAAATATCAGCTTGGAAGTAATAATTGAGATGAGATAGGATCAAAGTAAAACAAGCACATGGTTAAGAAACTTCCTTTTGCTTTTGAAATGTCTTTCTTACCCCTTAAGCTATCTTTGATTTACCAAAAGCTTGTACTTGTTGCCTAACATTTCAGAACCATTTGCCTATAAATTGATCACCAATTCAAGTTCAAAACCACACCAAAGCAATGCAAGTTCATGCTTTCACTTTCCATCTTTGAAAATCAAGAATCGTATCAAATTGCCAAAACTTGCATTTTGAAATTTGATGAAAAACATGATAAACTTTGGTGTCAAACACATTCTAAAATCAATTTGAAACATGTTTGAATCATAAAATCAACCCAAGAACAAGTGGAAACGATTTGAACTTCATATTTTCAAACTTTCCAAAGCGCCTTAAGTTTGAATTCTTGGTTAGGATGGATTAATTGATGTTCTAATCACTCAAACATCATCACCATACTCCATGGACATGAGGCGGACCATTAATCTTGAAGCTGTAACACTCTTAACCCGAGATTGAAGTTCAATTTTGTGTCTATGCGGTGGACTTGACTTGAGAGTTCATTTCGATTCAAGAGTGCAGCCCCTCCTACACTTCCATAGGCCGTTGAAACTCACACAATCAAGAATCCATTACGGAAACACGTTTGCACTTCTTGATTCTCACTTACACGGTATGAACACCAACTTGAACTCTATGATTCCTTGCATCAATTGAAAAAGCTCATGGCGTTTTGTTTCGCACTTATAACGATCAATAGCCCTCAATAAAATCAAAGAATCATCAATCATACATCATTTAATTTGAAAAACTCGGTTCTAGGGTTCATCGTGGTTCCCAAATTCAAGCATGCTAGGTTAAATATAAATGCAATTAACATCCACCTTCACATTCGTGATGAAAAATCGAGCAAGTTTGATTTTATTTCATTCAATTTCATTAAGAAATGAAGATTTTAGCTTGAATTTTGTCGAAGATCAAACATGAAGAACAAGCTTGCGTGTTCTTGAGCTTTCAAATTCAAATATTCCAATGTTATTTTAACACGTGTTTTGGTCCACTAACACCAAGCGTTTGGCTCGATGGTAGTTTGTTTGCCCTTAAGTCTCTCGGCACGTGGTCACCCAATGGTCATGGGTTCACTCCCATCAGACCATTCTTTTTATAACTTTTCAATTTTTCATGTTTTTACAAAACTTCACAATTTTTTAACCAATCAAAACTCCTTATTTTAAGGTGATTTTTGGACACTTGTCAATAAATACATCTATTTTATGATAGTGCAAAATTTTCAGAAAAAACTTTCATCGATTATATTTTAATCGAGCTTGACGTTACGAACTTTTTCAAACCTCCTTTTAAGGTGAAATTTTCAAGTTTTCGACTTCGATTTTTTCAAAACTTTTCATAAATGAACCTCACATTTCAAAACATTTTCAAATCATTTTCAAAACATTTCATCAAAACTTACATCTTTTACCACAATCGATCCGATTTAAGCGATAAAATCAAATTCGTTTTCTCTCGAATTTCTCAATCGATCATGGGCCACCCTTATGGTGTAAGTCCCAACCTTTTTGTACATATTTAGTTTTATTTGTACATACTAAAATCATCATTGTCAATATTCAAACATAAACAAAAATTTTTCGTTTGTTTTCATTCATTTGTTTATACAGATACCATTGGTATTGAAAGGAAAATTATTCGATGAAACTTCTTTCAAACCAATGGGCCTCCTCAGTGTAAGTTCCATAACATTCTTTTATGTACATAATATTTCTTTGTACATAACAAATTCTTCAAATACATACAAATTTTTATACATACATATCGAGATACTTTTTATACTCAATACAGACAAACTTGATCGTTTGTTTCACTTCACTTGTGTATACACAAACCAACATTCTTTTTACATACATATTTTCCTTGTACATATCAAATTCTTTTTTATATTCATACAAATCTTTGTCTATACATAATACAAATGCTTTTCACGGACAAACTTCGATCGTTCGTTTCTGTTTCGTCTATATATACATTGAATACCATTGGTATTGAAAGGAGCATTATTCCCTGTGAAACTGCTTTTAAACCAATGGGCCACCCTTATGGTGTAAGTCCCAACCCTCCTATGTACATCCATCTTTCTCTATACATAAATACTCGTTCGTGTACATATTCATTTCCTTGTACACAGTTCAAACTTGTAAATAATCAAGTTACGCTCGTTTCAAACTTGTTTATACTTCATAAACTTTTGTAAATAAACATCATTTGCATTGTTTATATTTCCTTCATAAACTCCACGTGAATACATATCACACACACACTTGTTTATACAACTGTCTAATTATAACATAACAATTAGTCTAACCAATAGGTTCCCCACGGTTGTAGCCTCCGCTTGGGCTTCATACAAGATAATTCATCTTCAGCATGAGTTTAGCCTCCGCTTGGGCTTTATACAAGATAACTCTCCCACGAGTTTAGCCTCCTCTTAGGCTTCATATAAAAAACTCATTCATCTAAGTTTAGCCTCGCTTAGGCTTCATATAAGACAACACTCCCTGTTGAGTCGCCTCCTCTTGGGCTTCGTTCAAAGAACTCCTCATTGAGTTTAGCCTTCTCTTGGGCATCATACAATGAAAGAGGCGGAAATCTCTTATGACCTCTATTGGGCTTCAATACAAAGAATCACCAGCTAAGATAGAACCACGAAGGATGGTTTCCGGTGAAATCACTTTCAAAAGGATGGTTCTTAATTCCAAAGGATGGTTTCTCGGTGAAATCCTTTTAACACAAAGCCACCCATACCCTATAGCTTCCTCTTGAGCTTCATACAAGGACCCTCGATGACCTCGATGACCCTCGGAATGCCTCCTCTTGGGCTAACAATACAAGGACCCATGGGCTTCTTAAAAGCATCCTTTAATCCAATCAATTTCTCCTTGAGATTTAGACATCTATCATCTCTATGGAAAAAGTATCTCATCTATCACATCACATACGTCAAAACTTTTCAAACTCTTTTCAAACTGTTTTCAAACAAAACATCTCTTAATTGTAAGTGGTAGCGCTTGTACACTCAAGCAAAACACCCAATACTTACAGTTAAAGATTCAATCTTTTCAAACATCTTTCTTAAACATGTAAGTGGTAGCGGCTTACACTCAAGCAAAGCACCTAATGCTTACGATGAAAGATTTTTATCAATCAAACTTTTCAAAATGTATGTGATGAAATAGATTAGATACATTTTCATTAAGATGACATTTGTCATCTCTTACTAACATCCGTTGCTTTCCACTAGCATAAGTGGGAACTACGATTGCTCGACTTTCTCAACATCCTTTTGAGAATACGTGAGCAAGGTCTCATCCTTGCCGAGCAAATTTCTATCTCCTCGGACCAAACAAACCATAGAACCACATGTAGATCCGAGCTACAAATGCTCTGATTCCCACTAGGGGATATGTATGCAGAAGATCCACAGATCTTTGTGAGCACAATAATAACAAAACCTAGAATCCTTCATAATCTATCTTTCTTAAAATCCCAAAGGAGAAACTTTCCCAATCATAGAAATAGCAATTAAAACACACAAACATATCAAATATATTCATATATAAAAGCTATAGATAACTATATATATTTAGGGTGCTCCATCTATTCCTTTATATAACAATCCCCTTACTCGAATCTCCCAATGCATTGCGTCTAGTTTGCGCTAGTCGTTCACGCATACCAATATCAATTGAGGGTATTTCGACTTTCCCTTTTCATAATCATTAAATCATCTTTCTTGTGTTGAAAATAATAAAGCTTGATGCTCGCGGCATCTTTATAAACAAATCAAAAGAGTAAATCGTTTGAGCAGTCAATTCACGTTCGCATCCTCTAGCGCGTCACCTTTTAACGCGAACAATCTGCACTCATGTAACCAATAGCACATCGATCCAACTCTTCACACCAGAATATCTCGGAGAATTAAAGTTTCTCCCCGCGCTTCTAAACCACTCCGCAATCCGGTAGTTAGGAAAAACAAGCAAGTACCGACGATTTTCACACACATATCGTATACAAAGGAATCTTGACATTAAGACACGGTCCTGCGACCAACGGGCTCACCACTATTGTAACACCTTCTAAAATACCCGAATAATATTAATTATATCAACGATTTAAGTCATAATTCATCGAGTTAACACGAACAGGATGCCACAATTATTAAATAAAATAAAACCTCCAAATAAGCAGTAGCCATGCTACTGAGGATCATTACTCAAAATAATTCAATTAAATTAAGACCATGTCTTACACAAGGAAAAATATCATAACAAAATGGAATAAACCAATCATTATTATTCCCAACAAAATTTAAAACAAAGCGAACAATATCTAATTCCTCGACTAACGTTCCCCGATGTTACAATCTAATCGAGCATGACGACAGCGGACTTAAATGACAAGCTCTAAAGCCATCCTCACGATAATGAGCTGCTAACTTTAATCTGAAATTGTAAAGTAAGGGTGAGACTGTCATACCCCAAAATTTGCCCTCCATCTACTCAATTTCATACATCTATGCTCAGGATTCCTCGAGAGTTGATCAAACAAACTCTCTCTGAGCAATCAACCCAAATTAGGGTTTGGTATCTATCAAGTCAAGATGAACTTCCAACATCTCCAATGGCCTTCATGCCTCCTCATATGCTTCAAAGATTCCCATGTCAAGTTTCAAGCCTCCAAGTCAAGTTTCCTCGGCAATTGCTCGAATGGTTGAAAATCGGTTGTATTGGACAAAAAGTCAGCTGGTCAACATACATCAAACTTCATAATTTTTGGTCAACATCCTCATTTTGAAGTTACATTCATCATTTGATCAAGGGTTGATCATGATTCATCAAAAAACTCAAGATTTGTTCAAAGTCAAACTTTCTAAATTAGGGTTTCTAGGTGAAAAGTCAATGAACTTTGTTGATCATAACTTTCTCATACTTTCTCAGAAATTTTCCCACCAAAGCTCATCTTGAAGGAAATTCAATTCTCTACAACTTCATGTCTCACAAGAATGTCCAAAAAATGCTTCATTTGAGAGGTATAGCTCAAAACATTACAGGTCATTTTCAAAGTCAACAAAAAGTCAACTTTTTGTTTTGAAGATATATTGAGCATGGTAACTCCAATTGAGATGAGACCAAAGCCATTGTTTAGAGGACTCTTAGAGCTTTCTAAAAAGTCCACGAACACTCAAAAATGTGGAAAATTGAGCAAGATACACCATTCACAAGTTGGGCAATTTTGAAAGAATGCACAAAGAGAGATACTTCAAAAATCAAATCTTTTGCAAATGGGCCTACTTTTTCTTCATCCAAACTTATTCCTCATGCAATTAGGAATGTCCAAGCCCAATGCCACGATTTTCTATTTTATTTTCCTATTTAATTTGGAATTTATTCATTTAAATACAAATTAATTTGAAAAATAAAGTATAAAATCAAATTAATTGAAAGATTGATTTTATTGCTTCCTTGTGATCCAATTAACCCATAAATGCCACAATTTGAAATTAGATCAAATATGGGAAGATTAGATTGAAATTGGACCAAAGTTTGAAAATTTGATTTCATGAAAAATCAAAATTGATTTCCATTGAATATTGATCAATTCTTTCCCAAATCAATCCCAAATCCATCCAGCATATATACTTGATGCATACCAATTGCAAAGGAACGAAAAAATTGCTCAGAAACCCTATTCCCAAACTCAAAAAAACCGTGTCACTCAAGCAAGTGGGAATCCTACTTCCAGCCATTCTCAATCGTTTTTGAGGTGTCCAACAGGTTCCTTGATACCTCCAGAAGCGAATCAGACCTTTACTTGGCCAAAAAACATCAAGAATCAAGCAATCCGTGTTTGGTTTGTTCTTGAATTTTCAAATTCGATTTCTCATATTCATGCACTATTAATTTGTTTTGATTGTTTGTTTGTGTTTAGAATCAAGTTTGCAAACTTTCTGGGCAAGCCAATTGAATTTCTATGGCTGGAATTGCGTTTCACCATGATTAGGGTTTATGTGACCGATTTAGGGTTTCACGAAATACATAAAATTGGACAATAAGACCCATGCCATTGAATTCGAAATGATGTCCTGAATCGAACCATGGCCTTGGATTTTATTTATATTACGTGTGTTGCATTTTTGATGTTTGCGGGAACTTTCGTCGAACCATGGCGGCGCCTTTTCAAATTTTCAAAAGGTTGAAGGCGATGGATGGCGCGAAACCGAGGCGGCGTGTAAATTCCACTAACTCCGTTTCAAAGCGTTGACATACCTAGCTCGGTTGGTCAGGCGTTGGTTTTCAAGGTTTGAGGTGGTGTCCCGGTTCGATTCGACCATGGCGATGTATTTTACAAGTTTACAAACTTTTCATATTTTTCTTATTTTCTAATATTTTGCATTATATTTTAATTGTTTTCATAATTTTTGTTCTGCATTAAAAAATTACCAAAATATTTTATTCTTTTTGCATTATTGTCATAAAAACCTTTATTTAATTTAATAAATTTAAAAACATATTTTGCATGCATATTTATTTTATTTATATTTTGCATTTAATTCACTTTTAATTGCATTTTAATTATTAAATCTTTTCTAAAAAATCCCAAAAAATTATTGTAGCTTATTTATCTTATTTCCAGCATATAATAATTTTCTCATATTAAAACTTGCATTTCTTCTAACATTTTCTCTTATTTCAATTCCATCATATTTTCCGATTTCTCGTTTGCTTCACAGGTTCATCCGATTCAGACGATTCTTCCGTTTTATTTTATTTTTCAATAATGTAATTGCATATGGGTTGTAATAGTTTTAATTAGGACTTTATTTTCCGCATTTTAAATTATGTATCTGCCCCGAAGCCATGTAATAGCGTAGGACATTTATCTTTCCGCACTTTACATTCCGCATTTTACTTTCCGCACCCTATAAATTGCTAGTAATTAGGCATGTATGGCAAGATAATAATGGACATAGCTCACACTAATCTTCAAGATAAAATATCTGAATTTGACACTTCTTTCACATGCACCTTAGGGTAATTCTCTCTCGATGCCTTCCGAATTCAAAATGGTCATGTCCCTCGAGCGTGAGGTATTCTAGCACCGTTGCCTTCCAAACAAATCATCATAGTCCCTTCGATACAAAGATCATAGACCCGATGTCGCCTACGAATACATGATCTTGACCCTCGATTGTCGCCTACGAAAATGATGATAGTCCCTTGAATGTGCTAGGATGCTTCCTGAGTTGCTTTCTATGACCATCCGATGTCCCTTCGAATGTCCGCTTACATCCAGAATGGAGCTACCTACTAACTAATGGTATGGCTAGCGCTATTCTAAAGGAGCGTAGAAGTATGAAAACAACCAATTCGGTGGGTAAATAAAGTCTTTTAGTTGCTTGCTCTAAACCAAATGCTTTTCACACCACACTCTTTTTCAAAGTTCAAATTCTTTTCAAAACAAAACATTTCGAACACTTTGTATACACTCCTACATGAGTCATTACAAAGTCAAAGCGAAATGCCTTTTCAAAACATTTTTGTCAAACACACGGAAAGCAATTTAAAAAAAGTGATCTAGAGCAACTAAGAGCCCGTAGATAACTACGGATGGAAAGGGGTGCTAATACCTTCCACTTCCATTCTCGAACTCGAATCTAACGAAGGTCTTTTTGTTACTTTTACCTTCCCTTAATTGGATAAAAATAAAAGTCGATGGCGACTCTTGCTATCCGCACATTTGGATACAAAATCCTACAAAGTCGGTTCACGTATTACATCGACCAATAATCACTTACTTGAAAATTCGACTCATTTTCAAAATAATTTCAAGTTTTAGAAAATCTTTTCATTTTATAAAATAGAGCATTAAATTTAAAAATAACGTCCAAAGCGCGCTCAAAAGCGGACTTACGGTTTGAAAGTTATGAATTTTCAAAGTTTGATATTTTTCAAAAAGTTGTTGCGAACCGGTTCCACGCCTATGTACAACCAGTTCACGAGTTCAAAAATTCACGTTTACGGAAAATGTATGGGAACCGGTTCCGACACATCGAGAACCGGTTCTGAGTGTATTTTATACATTTTCATAATTTTTCAACTGTGGAACCGGTTCCTACGGGAACCGGTTCCTACGTCCTAAAAAGTCAAATTCTGCACTTTTGAGAGCATTTATTCATTCTCAACCAAAACCAAACATACCCATACGAATTGCAACATGAGAAACACCAAAATAAATCTATTTTGCACCATTATAACATCAAACCACAATATTCCATCATTCCTATCCATCAAGCTGACACTCTAATTGTTTAGATCTATAATCCGACACAATAGGAATAATTCTCTGGAACCTAACATTCTAAACCGGGATTCCCTAACATACTATGATCATACCATTGAATATCTAAACCGATAATATGCATTAACTAATCAAAATCACCCCTTACCTTGTGGGTTTTCGACTTCCGACACAAATTGGTTTTCCTCCTTCTTTTTCCTCTTCTCAACTTCACGTATTCTTGTTTTCTCCAAAATGACTCTTTCTTTTCTCTTTTCCTTATTTTATTCCTTTTATTCCTTTAACATAAATAAAATGAATTAAATAATGTGAGTAGAGTCTTTTACTCCTCACACCTTCACTTTACTCAACCCACCTCTGATAATTCCATTCTTTTATTCCATAATTAATCCCAATAAATCCAATATATTAATAAATTATATTCTCAATTAAATTAATAATTAAAAATCATAATTATTTAATTATCGAATTATTTGGGGTGTCACACTTCCTCTTTGTGTTGACGTAGGTGTTAATGCTCTTCGTGAAGTAGCTTCGTCATCTCCAATACTCTTTTCTCGCTTGCATAGCACTAAGCTTCGAAGGTATCTCTTTCTTCTTTGAGTTGAATCCAGGATCTCTTCAATTCTTCGAAATCAGTAGGCATGTCTGGATGAAAAATGGTATAGGGTTCACTTTCGGCAACATGTTCTATAATTACTGGAAGGATAGCAGTATATGACGTCGTGAAATTTTGAGTGCGAGCCCGTACTCATTTGAGGTAAGGTTCCCAAGGAATGGAATTTTTATGCCCCAAGGTCTTGGTATCAGTTTTCTTCACTATGCACCAAGCATGCACAAATCTTTGACGATAACCTTGGAGATCGTTGTCGTAGTCAAACACAATGCCTTGGATGAGTATGTCATGAGGACCATCTTTTCGAGCGTAACCAAACTATCGTAGTGCTAGAGAAGGATTGTAAATGATACCTCCCCTTACGCCAAGGTGTGGAACATTAAGGAATTCTCCATAATGCTCAATGAAAGTGAAGTCTTTTTGAGAGTAGAGACACCAACGGATATCTGAATGAGAGAGTGACATTAATCTTTGAGACCATTTCAAACCTTGTTCATTCTTCATCACTAATCGAGGAAGGTGCAAAATATACCACCTGGATAATATCAGTATGTAACACATGAGAGTCACTTGTCTTTTCATAGTACGAGTGTGAAGAGAATGCATAATATCTCCAAGTAAGGAAGGCACAACATTATGAGTGAGGAAAATCTTGATGGTGTTCACGTCTATGAATTGATCCAGATTAGGAAATAAAACCAAACCATAGATTAGCAAAGCCAAAATATACTCAAAAGCATGGAAACTCATAGCCTTCAAGAGTTCTCGAGCTTTCTTTATCATAAACTTAGCAAGCAAACCCTTACCTCCACTTCTTGTTTCCCAATTGGCTTCAATGTCTGACCGCTTTAGGTTTAAAGCTGATGCGATGTCTTCAAACTTCAGAACTTTTCTAAACCTGTGAAAGGTATCTGATCAATAATGGGTATCCCAAGTAGCTTAGAGAATTCTTCCATTGTAGGTACCAACTGATAATCTGGGAATGTAAAGCAGTGATGTTTTAGATCAAAGAATTAGAATATGACGCTCATCATATCTTCTTCAAAACTGGAGATAACCAAGTCGAGTAGATAACCATGCCTTTTGGTGAACTGAGGATGATCAAGAACTTCTGAGACTAACTCCTTGAGTTGAGAAGGTATACCCACTAAGTTGATTCTGATAGTCTTCCTAGAAGCCATAACCCTACAACATAAAGCAAAATGAAATCCCTAGGTCTTTGAAATGGTTATAAACGCTTCCTCTTCGTGTTGACGTAGGTGTTAATGCTCTGTTCTTCGTGAAGTAGCTTCGCCAGCTCCAATACTCTTTTCTCGCTTGCATAACATTGATCTTAGAATGTATCTCTTTCTTCTTTAAGTTGAATCTAAGATCTCTTCAATTCTTCAAAATCAGTAGGCATGTTTGGATGGAGAATGGTATAAGATTCATCGTCTTCGGCAACAGGTTCCATAACCACCGGTAGGATAGAGGCATATGGCATCATGATATTTTGAGCATGAGCTCATACCCATTTGAGGTAAGGTTTCCAAGGAATGGAATTTTTATTCCCCAAGGTCTTGGTATCAGTTTTCTTTACCATGTCCCAAGCATGCACAAACCTTCGATGTAACTTTGGAGATCGTTGTCGTAGTCAAACATAATGCCTTGGTTAAGTATATCATGAAAGTGAAGTCTTTTTGAGAGTAGAGACACCAACATATATCTGAATGAGAGAGTGATATGAACCTTTAAGACCATTCTAGACCTTGTTCGTTCTTCATTACTGATCGATGAAGGTGCGAAATAAACCACCTGGATAATAACGGAATGCAACGCATGAGAGTCCCTTGTCTTTTCATAGTATGAGTGTGGAGAGAATGTATAATATCTTCGATCAAAGTAGGAACATGATTAGGAGTGAGGAAAATCTTGATGGCATTCACGTCTATAAATTGATCTGGATTAGGGAATAGCACCAAACCATAGATTAGTAAAGCTAAAATGTCTTCGAAAGCGTGGAGACTCATAGCCTTCAAGAATTCTTGAGCTTTCTTTATCATAAACTTAGCAAGCAAACCCTTAACTCCACTTCTTGTTTCCCAATTAGCTTCAATATTTGACCGCTTTAGGTGTAAAGATGTTGCGATGTCTGCAAACCTCCGAACTTTTTCTGAACTGGTGAAAGGTATCTGATCAAGAATAGGTGTCCCAAGTAGCTTAGAGAATTCTTCCATTGTAGGTACCAACTGATAATCTGGGAATGTAAAGCAGTGATGCTTCAGATTAAAGAACTAGAATACAATGCTCATCATGTCTTCTTCAAAACTGGAGACAACCAAGTCGAGTAGATAACCATGCCTCTTGATGAACTGAGCGTGATCGGGAACTTTTAATACCAACTCCTTAAGTTAAGAAGGTATACCCACAAAGTTGATTCAGATAGTCTTCCTGGAGACCATACCCCTACAAAAAAAGCAAAGATAAATCCTTAGGTACTTGAAATGGTTAGAAGTGTTATGATGATATGATGTTATGATGTCATGATGTCATGTTCAAATAGAACACACAAGCAATTCACACAATAGCCCTAGGTTTAAGGCTTGCACGAGGTATAGGTGTCTACCCTACCGGAGTTTAAGTTGGTTCAACATGTCTTACAATAGTAATCGGGTTCTAGGAATCTCATATCACAGATCTTTCTTGCAGGCTTTATTTCAGTACGGCTACCAAATGGTCGACCAAAACATCCCGAAAGTCAAATCTCAATGAGCGTAGAATCGAGTATCAACCAACCTCGGGTTGTGCGATAGTCGGCTTCGGTGCAGACTAAGGTTGGTTAATGCTCGATGCTATGCTTATTAAGATTCGACTTTTGGGATGTTTCGGTCGACCATTTGGTAGTAATATTAATAAAGCATCAGAAAGATCTATGATATAATTCCTAAATTCTATTTAGGACGGTTGAGCCAACTTAAACTCCGATGAATAGACACCTATACCTCATGCCAAACAAACAGGGCTGTTGTGCTATTAAACATGACATCATAACATCATAACATTTCTAACCATTCAAGGACCTGAGATTATCTTTGTTCTTTGTTAGGGTTGTGGCTCGGGAAGACCATCGAATCAACCGTGGTATACCTTCTAAACTCGAGTTAGTCTCAACGTTCGATCACTCTCGATTATCAAGAGGCATATTATCTACTGGGCTTACCTCTAGTTTTGAAGAAGATATGATGGCGTCGTATTCAGTTCTTTGATCTGAAACATCAACGCTTTCCCGATATCGATTGGTACCTATAATGAAGAGTTCTCTAAGTTACTGGATACCATCCTCGATCGGATACCTTTCACGATCGAAAAAGTTTAGAGGTTTGAATACATTGTAACAGCTCTACATCTGAAGCGGTCAGACATTGAAGCCAATTGGGAAACAAGAAGTGGAGTTAAGGGTTTGCTCTAAGTTCGATAAAGAAGGCTCGAAAATTCTCAAAGGCTACGGTTTCCGTTTTCGAACATTTTGCTTTCTAATCTATGGCTTAGTGTTATTTCCTAATCCAGCTCAATTCATAGACGTGAACGCCATCAAGATATTCCTCAGTTATAATCCTGTGTCTACCTTACTCAGAGATATTATGCATTCTCTTTACACTCGTACTATGAAAAGACAATGGACTCTCATGTGTTGCATACCGTTATTATCCAGGTGATTTATTTCACACCTTCTTTGATTTGTGATGGAGAATGAACAAGGTCTTAAGTGGTCTCAAAGGTTGATGTTACTCTTTCATTCAGATATTCAGTGGTGTGTCTACTCTCAAAATTCCCTTTTGTGAAATTCCCCAATGTGCCGCTTCTTGGCATACAGGGAGGTATAACTTACAATCCTTCTCTAGCACTATGATAGTTTGGTTATGCTCGAAGAGATGGTCCTCGTGATATGCTTATCCAAGGCATTGTATTTGACTATAATAACAATCTCCAAGGTTACTGTCGAAGATTTGTACATGCTTGGGGCATGTTGAAGAAAACTGATACAAAGACCTTGGGGCATAAAATTCCATTCCTTGGGAACCTTACCTCAAATGGGTGCGGATCGCTCAAAATATCATTATGCCATATCTGCTATTCTACCGATAATTATGGAACATTGCGGCGATGAGTCTTATACCATTCTTCATCGGACATGCCTCGATTTTGAAGAATTGAAGAGATCTGGATTGATTAAAGAAGAGGGATACATTGAATCTCAATGTTATGCAAGCGAGAAAAGTGTATTGGGCTGAAATTACTTCACGAGGAACAAAGCATTAACACCTCGTCAACACAAGAGGAAGCATTAACACTTTTATACTTGAACTTTCCTTTGTATTTACTATTACCAATGAAAAGTTTATTTTTGTTGTTTACCAAATTTAAATTCCTAAGGTCCTTGAAAACATTGCATTGCATAACATTACATATCATAGCATATCACTTCATAACAAGTACTCTGAAGACTGGTTTTCTCATTCTTTCACTATTTATTTCAGCATAAATGGATCTCAAACAAACTATCAAAGATCTCCAGGCTCTGAACGCTCAGTTCTGAAATGTTCACCAAATTGGCCCAAGGACAGAAAGATCTGAAAGAGCTCATCATCAAGAAGAAAAATAAGAAGATCACTGGTATTCTCAACATGGGGAAAAGGATTAGAGGTTCGGTCAAGGTAGTCAGACAACTTGAATTCTCAGAAAAGAGTGGCGAAACTGAAGGAAGTGTCAAGGCCAAATAAGGAAGCCATCTTGGTTCTCAAGAAGAAGAGGAAGAAGACTATATGACAAACAATATCCTCCCGATGGTGAGAAGTATAAACAACTCGAAGACCATCTGAATGCTGTGGAAAATCTAAAAATGTCAAGATTGAACTTTGATTACTTAAGTTTGGTTCCAGGAGTGGTCATTCCCCGCAAGTTCAAAGTTCCTACTTTTGCTAAGTACAATGGAGTTTCTTGTCTGAAGCTTCATCTGAAGTCCTATATTCATAAGATTCAACCACACACTGCTGACAAGAAATTATGGATGCATTTCTTTCAAGAGAGCCTGTCCGGAGCACAGTTAGAATGGTATTATTAGCTAGAGAATACTCACATTCATACCTGGAACGATTTGGCAGATGCTTTTTACAAACAATACCAGTACAATGCTGAATTGGCACCAACCCGCATGCAACTACAGAATATGTATATGGGCCGTGATTAGAAGTTTAAAGAGTACGCCCAAAAATGGAGAGAGCTAGCAGGAAGAGTCCAACCACCCTTGTCTAATAGGGAGTTGGTTGACATGTTTATGGGTACAATGACATGCCATTCTTCAATCATCTGATTGGAAATTCCTCATTCGGATTCACTGAACTGATATTGACAGGCGAACATATTGAAGCTGGAATTAAGAGTGGAAAGATTCAAGCTGAGACATCTTCAAATGATGCGAAAAGGTCTTTCAGTGGGAAGAAAGATGCCAATGTTGTGTACGGTCAGAAGAACCGTGACAAAGGCGATTGCCATCAATATGTGGGGGCAGTCCTAATCTCCAATACCACACTAGTACAACCTCAACAAGACAACACGCATAGGCAAAACTCACTGAGAAGAAAATTTACGAAGATCTACATGCCATTGTCTCAAGAATTGTAACAGATGTTGAAAGCAAAGCTGATTACTTTGAGAGATCCACCTCAGCATGTCAACACATATTCTCCGAAATACAATCCCAATGTAAGTTGTTCATACCACTCCAATATCCCAGGGCATGACACCAAAAACTGTTGGGCCCTGAAGAACAAGATCCAAGACATGACTGAAGCTCAGGAAATTGAATTCAACTCTCCTATCGAAACTCCGAATGTGATCAACACATCAATGCCCGACCATGGTAAGAGTGCCAACGCCATTGATAATGACTCATATGTCTTTGTTGTGAATAAGTTAACCACTCCCTTGATGACTGTTAAGGATAATCTGCTACGAACCAAATGGATGTGTCTGGTTGAAGATAGGTGTTCAACACCTAATAGACAACCGAGAAGTTTTATTCATGAAAACTCTGTTTGTAAAGGGTTTGTTCGAAGATGTTTCCAAAATCTTGAAAATCAAAGACGTAAGCGAAGTCATACCAGAAGTATGGTATACCTTGGGGAAGCCAAGTGAGAAATTTGATTTCATGGTGAAATATACTGCCCCCGAAAGCTCCAATATTGCAATTGAAGACATCAAGGCAACTGGTTGGAGAGATGATGATTATCTAGAAGAATATTCTGATGTAAACACAATAAGGATCACCTATATCTACATTGTACCTAGAGTGACGCCTTTCATTATTACCTCACCCAGACCAGTTCCGTTTTCCTCTGACAAATCTATACCTTGGAATTATGGAGCCAAAGTTTACTACTATGATGTCAAGCAAGAGCCATTAACCATTGAAGACAATATAGTTGAAGCTACTACTCCTGATGTCAACAATATTGCCGAATCAAGCAAAGTAACTAGAACCGAAAGAGTGTTTTCTCCAGATATCTTTCCTCCAAAAGACACTACTGCACCGGTCCGTATTCCTGTTATTGAACCAACTCTCGAGGCTCGGGGAAAAGAGAAAGTGACTCAACCTGCTCAGACAGAAGTACCAAAGAAAGTTGCTGAAGATACCTCCAGGCAAGAAATGGAGGGAAATCCATAAAATTATTAAGAAAAGCGATTAAAATATTGTGGAGAAGTTGGGACAAACCCCATCCAATATTTCCATGCTAGCACTATTGTTGTGCTCCAAGGCTTACGCTAAAGCCTTGGTGAAGATTCTGAAAAATTCTCACATACTGCAAGACACTTCTGTTGACCAATTCGAAAGTTGTATTGCTAGTCTAACCACGGATAATGGCTTGGGCTTTTATGATGCTGATTTGACTCCTGCCTGAAGAAAACACAATAAAGCCTTACACGACTCTATAGAATGTAAAGGAACCACGTTGCCTCATGTGTTGGTAGATATTGGATCTGCTCTGAATATACTACCAAAAAATGCTCTCGACAGACTTGATGCTAAAGAAATGATCATGAAACCCAGTGGCATAATCGTAAAAGCATTTGATGGTTCAAAAATAACAGTACTTGGAGAGCTCAACCTATCGATCAAAGAAGGTTCCCAGAATTTTGACTCTACTTTCTTTGTGATGGATATTCGTCCAACTTAAAAGTTGAATTACCCAGTGAAGGGGAAGATCGTTAAGTATGCGGAGAAGAATAATATATGGTAAGCCATCTGCAGTCATTCCGATACATTGAAATAGAAGGCAAATTTATCGAGAATCCCTATCAGACTTTCGGAGTAGTTCCACTAGTCATGCATGTAGATTCTCCTGCCACTCCTAAGATTACCAGAGTTCCACCGAAGATGGCCTCGCTAAAGGACGCCTGAGCTGTAATTGAAGAAGGAGGTTGTACTGTTTGGGGTCAGCTACCTGAGTTTCCATTCAAATCTAACAAGATTGGTTTAGACTTCACTTCCAAAGGATAGAAAATGATACGCCGCGAACGTACTGGTGAGCCTCCATTCCGCATCAACAAGAATGAAGTTCATGCTATAGAAGACGATGATGGTGACTTCGATATCAACAACTGGATCTTTCCAACTACCGACAATGGACTCAACAATTGGACAACTAAGGATATTATGCCAATCTCCTTTAGTCAGGAGTAATTGTTTTTCTATTATGCCTTTATGCTTTATGGCTTTGAATATTAAGACTTTAATCCTAGTGCATTGCCTGGGGCACAATGGCTCATTTGTGAGGGATATTATTTGTCATTCGCATATTTTCATTCAATAAATCATTGGACTTTTGCATTCCAATTTTACTTTTACTTTATCACCTTTTTCAAAAGCTATGTGTTCTTACACACACACACTCACGTAATAAACTGCAGATCCACATTCACTCCGGATCCCATCGATAACGACTTTGCTATTACTAAATATGTCTTCGATAATCCGATCTATCAAGCTGGAGACGAAGGCAAAGAAGATTGTGAAGTGCCAGGAGAACTTGCCAGACTACCACAACAAGAGGAAAGGGCTATACAGCCACACGAAGAGCCGATCGAGGTTATGAATCTAGGTACCGACGAAAATCAAAAAGAAATCAAGATAGGAGCGGGTCTTGAGAACAATGTTTAGGAAAGATTAATCCAGATGCTGCAATATTACATCGAGATTTTTGCTTGGTCTTACGAAGACATGCCAGGTTTGGATATTGACATTGTGGTACACCGACTACCAACAAAAGAAGGTTTTCTCCCTGTAAAGCAGAAGGTTCGTCGTATGCGTCCTGAGATGTCTGAGAAGATTAAAGCCGAAGTCATGAAGCAGTTCTATGTCGGTTTCTTAGCCGTTACTTCCTTTCCAAAGTGGATTGGGAACGTGGTACCAGTACCTAAGAAGGATGGTAAAATACGTATGTGTGTAAACTATCGAGATCTGAATAAGGCGAACCCGAAAGACAATTTCCCGCTTCCACATATCGATGTCCTGGTTGACAATACCGCTCAACATAAAGTTTTCTCTTTCATGGATGATTTTTCTGCTTACAATCAAATCAAGATGGCTCCCTAAGATATGGAGAAGACTACTTTCTTACACAGTGGGGCATTTTATGTTACAAATTCATGCTGTTCGGATTGAAGAATTCTGGCGCAACATATCAGCGTGCTATGGTGGCTTTATTCCATGATATGATCCATCACGAGATAGAGGTCTACGTCGATGACATGATAGCTCGATCACAAACCGAAGAAGAACATCTTGATCATTTGTGTAAGCTGTTTGATAGGATGAAAAAATACAGATTGAGACTGAATCCGAGCAAATGTACCTTTGGAGTCAGATTCGACAAACTCATGGGATTCGTTGTTAGTGGTAAAGGTATCGAAGTTGACCCCTCTAAGGTTAAATCTATACAAGAAATGCTAGTTCCCTGCATCGAAAAAGAAGTCAAAGGTTTCTTAGGACGACTAAATTACATTGCCAGATTTATTGCACATTTAACTGTTATTTGTGAGCCAATCTTCAAATTTCTAAAGAAAGATCAAGTAGTGGAATGGAACGACGATTGCCAACGAAGCGTGCATCATGGGCATCCAAGCTGCTATTGACTTGAGGATCAAATTCTTGCAAGTATATGGAGACTCAACTTTGGTGATCAGTCAGATTAAGGGCGAATAGGACACGAAACATTCAAATCTCATTCCGTATCGAGAACATGTGTTGAATATGATACCCTACTTCGAAGAAATCACTTTCGAGCATATTCCATGAGAAGAGACCAAATTGGTAGATGCATTAGTTACCATGTCATCTATGTATAAAGTCAGATGGGACAATAAAGCTCCTCAGATTACAATTGAAAGACTAGACGAACCAGCATATTATTGTGAACTCGACACTAAAGAAGTAGAAGAGAAACCTTGGTTCCACGAAGTGAAGAGGTATCTCAAGGCTCAAGAATACCCTGAGGTGGCTGCTCGCGTTAAAAATTGACGAACGAGGGAATCGAACCGGAATTCGAATCTCTGGCTCGAAACGATTTACTCTTTTGATTTGTTTTTAAAGATGCCGCGAGCATCAAGCTTTATTATTTCCAAAACAAGAAAAATGAGATGAAAAAGGGGAAAGTTGCAATACCCTCAATAAATAATGATATGCGGTGCGACTAGCGTGAACTAGACGCAACGCATTAAGAAGAGATCTGAGCAAGGGGGTTTGTAATATAAAGGGAAAGATGTGGAACCCTATATATATATATATAGTTATCTCTAGCCTTATTTATATATATGAATATTTTTTATATGTTTGTGTGTTTTAATTTGCTATTCTATTCTTGGGAAAGTTTCTCCTTTGGATTTTAAGAAAGGTAGGTTATGTAGGATCCTAGGTTTTGTTATTATTTTGCTCGCAAAGATCATTGGGATCTTCTGCATACATATCCCTTAATGGGAATCAGAGCATCTGTAGCTAGGATCTAAGGGAGATATGGTTTTGTTTGGTTTGAGGGAGAAAGAAGTATGCTCGCCAAGGATGAGACCTTGTGCCTACGTATTCTCAAAGGGAGATTGAGAAAGTCAGAGCAATCGTAGTTCCCACTTATGCTAGTGGAAGCAAAGGATGTTATTAAGAGACAAAGACAAATGTAATCTTAATGAAAAATGTATTTAATCTATTTCATCACATACATTTTGAAGGGTTGATTGATTGAATCTTTCATCGTAAGTATTAGGTGTTTTGCTTGAGTGTACAAGCGTTACCACTTACGAGTTTAAGAAAGATGTTTGAAAGATAATTGAATCTTTAATTGTAAGTTTTGGTGTTTTGCTCGAGTGTACAAGCGTTACCACTTACAATTAAAAGATGTTTTTGTTTGAAAAGAGTGTGATTTGAAAAGAGTTTGATTGTATGTGATGTGATAGATGAGATACTTCTTCCATAGAGATGATAAATGTCTAAATCTCGAGGAGAAATTGATTATGGATTAGGGGGATGCTTTTAAGAAGCCTGTGGGTCCTTATATTGTAAGCCCAAGAGAAGGCATTCTGTTGTAGGTATTATCCGTAAACAAGTATTTTTAATTATCGATTCCACAGGGATTGGTGTATATTGCAGTCTTTCAACAGAAAAGTGTATTTTAAGATTATGTAACCAAAGGGTTTGTTATCTACTCTACTAGTACCATGAGTTTCCAAACAAGTAACTAAATTAATTCTTTCAAAAGATAGTTATGGTTTGGATTCAAGAGAGTTTGAGATTGTTTTCAAATTATGGAAGCATGTCAAGATTAGTTTCATTGATCTAGTTTCATACATATTCAATTAATCAAGTGATGACATAGTATATGATTTCTATAAATACATATCCTCTCAATCTTGTAGATTTCCCACCAAGATTGTGAATGTTATCATGTTAATCTTTGCATGATCCCTCACTACAACTATTGACATGATAATCATTAAGTTCAATATTTTGTACACACTAACACACAAATCTATCCCTAGCATTTGTTCATTAGTGGATGAATATCCTAGGTCTACTTTGAAGTATTCTTTTCCAAGCAAGACTCAAAGCATAAAGATGAAGAACAAAGATATTCAACTATATTAATCATCAACCATGTTCATACACAAATGGATCAAAAGAAATACATACTATATTGATCAACTACCTCTAATATTGACACAAAAAGAACTTAGCCACTAATTTCCATGGTTGCTTTGCTCTCAAGATTGTTGGTAGAAATGATGAACATCAAGAAATCAAGAAGAAAAGCTATGGTTTTTCTTTACAATTCCTTGCCCTAATTTTACAAAGATGAAAGATAATAATGATGAAGTGTAGTTTCACCCTTTTACAAGCCAAATAGTCAGCTGGAAGTGATGGGTTGGTGGCCAAAAGGTGAAAGCATGGGTCTGTCCTTTTTCTGATTTTCGCAGACCGCGCTAAGCCCGGTTAAGCGCGCTGAGCGCGCTCATGCTAGAACCGCGCTGAGCGCGACCTGTAGCATGCTCCTTCATCCAAACATATCTTCAAAAAGAATCATCCCTAAAGCTCTTCAAGGGTCCTTGAATCCAAGCTTGGGAGAATTAGTCAATAAAATCCTACAATTAAAAGTAAAATAAGTTAAATAATATATTATGAACAAAAACTAAATAAAAACCTAATTAAACCAAAATACTAGAATAAATAATACTAATTATATAAAAAGGCATTGTTAAGGACCACAAAATCATGTACAAAATAACTACAATTTGGTCCTTAACAACTCTCCCCAACTTACTTCTTTGTTTGTCCCCAAACAAAAGTCAATAATCTCACAAAGCTAGAAGAAACAAAATGCAAGCATGCAAACTCACACAAGAATAATGGTTCAAACTCGACATACCCGGAAAAAGCACACATCGATCGCTTCTTCGAAACACAACATGGCTATGAATTAAGTTCTAAACACAATATATCAACACATGTAACAAAATAAAAGCTATGTTCACACTTGAATCACCTAATCATTTCTTCAAAATTCATGAAGAACAAAATGCATATTCACAAAGGACTTAACACTCTCACTAATAGTCATGCACATCCAGAACAATTCATGCATTCATCGAAATAAGTTAAATGACAAAATGGAAACAAAGATCACTAAGGACTTTCAAGGTTGTAACTTGGATTAGGTTAGAAACAAGGGTTATTTAAGTACAAAGCCATTGAAACGAATTGGGTAAAAGAAAATGAAGAGCATTTCACAAACTGATTCCCACTTCATTCTTATTATTCACAACTCTTTCCTTTTTCACACAATGATCCTCTTTTTTCTTTTCTTTTGTTTTCTTTTCATATACAAATTTTCTTCTTTTGTATTTTTCTTTTCTCTATTCTTTTTCTTTCTTTCGGATCATTGTGCCATCAATTCTATGTTCTTTCTGATCCACCTCCCCAACTTCATTTATATCAATCCTTTTTTATTCAAGAACATGCTCTTCAAGGGTTAATTAACAAAAAGAGTTGGTATTCACAAACAAGAAAAATTTATAGAATGAATTATCATTGAATTTTCAAGATTATCAACAACTATTAAGTGGCCTACTTAACAATTAGTTGATTTGATAAATTCATCCTACAAATACTACTTAAGCTCAAAAGGGTTCACAAGGATTCACTCACTCACGGTTAGTTGAAGCCCTTTTGGAATTGATGGTTTTTCTCATAATGCACAAAAATTGCCTTGATCATCTCTAAGTTTCCAAATTATCACAAACAAGTAAAGATTAAGCATGAATCACACGAGTTAACACAACTATTAGACACTCTATATTTGGTAAAAAGTGGAAGCTTCTCACCTATGTGGTTTATGTCCTAATGATTCGAATGTGAACACAAATTTTTTTGTACATGCCAAGATATTTGCATAAAGCACAAATTTCATAGACATGTTATTATTCTACAAAACGATTAAATATGTACCTTATTTGTGGATTGAGTCGAGAATTTTATCATCACCATCACTTTGGTGAAACACACTTACTTGCTTTGGAGAACCGTTGAAAAATCGGACAAATCACAAGAAGTAATAATTCAAACTAAATAACCTATAATCTAAGAATAAAAAATAAAATAAAACAAACTAAAATACAACAACTAAAACAAAATAAAATAAAATAAAAAGACACCCCAAAATGGTGTTTAAAACTTAAAAAGTACTTAGGCTCCATGCCTACAAAATATCAATTGGAATTACAAGCCTATCCCCAAAAATGGATGGCAACCAACAAAATCCAGAAGTTTAAACTAAAATGCGAAAATAAAAACTAAAACTAAAAAGTGCTGAAGGTAAAATAAAAACAAGAAAATAAAGATCCGTCTGAAGCCTCGAGGATAGAATCTCCAGGAGACTCAGAATCAGAACCGGAACCAGAACTACCCTCTCCATCATCCTCACTCTGAACATCACCATCGCCCCCCTCCTCCTCTACATTTGGCCCGACCCGGGCAACCCATAAGCACTAAGCTCGGGTGCAGTGAAGTGGTTCACCCGGCTCTCGATGCAAAGCAAGGTGCTCAATGCTCTCGTGCATAAACATGAATGCTCTCGATGAGCGAGATGCATTCTTGTTCCATTCTTGGATGGGTGGCACGAGGAAGTGCCGCAACAGGACAACTGGGCAGAGTTATCATCTAGGGCTCTGCAATAACAATCACAATAGGAATCATCAATGACCCCATCAATAGTAACATGCCCCACAGCCGGAAAGACAACCTTCACCCTTTTCAGAAGGCCCATAATCAGCCCAGGATAAGTGAGGGCACACTTTATACGCTCCCCCCTAGAGGTATAACTCACAGCGACCCTCTTCAGCTCATTTGCAATAAGACGACCAAAATCAATTTGCTCCTCATCGAGCATATAAGCGATCAGGCCGGCTGTCTCCATAGGAATCGAAGATGTGTGGCTTCTAGGTCTCAGATTATACAGAGCCACACACATCAGCACTCTGGCACTAGTCTTCAGACTGGACCTGTTGAATTTCAATGGTTGCCCAGCCCGGTTCAATTCATAAGAGTGCCCAGACAAACAAAGTTTCCTCCTCAGCATAGCATGATCCCAGTTACCACGAGCCAGGTGGTCGTGGTATGTCAGCGATCCTCCAGGGCTGTCCGGTTGATGCCGGTGGTGATGGCGGTGCGAGAGAAGAAACCACTTTCCCTCACAAGTGAAAGGAAAGTCTTGCCCTTCGGCAAGAATTGCATTTGCGTAGAACTCCCGCACAAGCTCCACATTTAACTTCGTCTGTGGCTCACAGAGAACACCCAACCCGTAATTAGAAAGAATAGCATCGGGCGTTGTATAGTGACCATGCTCCCGGAGGCGGATAATTCTCTCCGTCCAAATATTCCGCTCCTCGAGCTCTTTGTATCTAGCTTCCTGAGCAGGCCCCCGGAAGCGATCTCCATCGAAAGGAAGTGACCGAGATGACCCGGCCCCGGCAGAAGAAACTCTTTGTCTTTTAGGTGCCATCTGAAAATCAACACAAAAATCAACGGAAAAGTGACACCGAGGTGTCCATTAGTGAAAATTCATGCAAACAGCAGTGCAAATCAACCAACCAAAGCATTACGACTAATCGGAAAACACAAAACACAGAAGAATTTTCAAAATTGCGCCGTAAGCCTTGACAGCCTCTGCGATTTCCAGAAAAATTCTTCTGTAAAAACAGAATTTTATCCACAAAAACACACCCACTAGCAGCGAAAATACTATTCTAAGCAATCTCTACCATCTAAACAACCTAATCCTACGAGAAAATTCAAAAATTCCTAACCCTAGGTTTTCAAAATCTAACCTAAACACCAAATTTAAATGAAATTGAAAGAAGAAAAACAAAGAGACACTTACTTAGATGCTTTGGAGGATGATTTGATTAAGAAATACGCAAGAATTCGTTGATTTTGTGTTGGGGATTTTGGGGTTTTTGAGAGAGTGAAGAATTGGAGAGGAAATAGTGAAAAAGGGTTTAAATTGAACCCTAACCTATTTAAAATGAATCAGGCCACCCAATGGGCCTCAAAAATCTGGTTTTTGGAAAAATATTTTTTTTAAAATTCTCCCAGACCGCGCTAAGCGCGAAAGTTTCTGCCAGATGGGCCAAAATGCGCGCTAAGCGCGACTGCGAACGATTTTGGAAAAAAACAGATTTGTGATTCGGACAAGTGAAAACGAGTTCAATGAAGAATACTTACAATGTTGGGGTGCCTCCCAACAAGCGCTTTGTTTAACGTCGGTAGAGCTCGACGGTTCAGGATGATCACTGATCATCGAAGAAGGATTCGGCTATGTCGCGGCTCACCTCTCTGCCAACATACCATTTCAACCACTGCCCATTCACAGTCCATTCTTTCGTCCCTTCTAGATCTTGCAAGACAATGGCACCATACTCTTTCACTTCTTTGATTAGAAACGGACCGGACCACTTTGTTTTGAGTTTTCCCGGAAAAAGCCTCATCCGGGAATTAAACAAGAGAACCTTTTGCCCCAGTCGAAATTCCTGGAGATTTATCTTCTTATCATGAGAAACTTTAACTTTTGCTTTGTACCTCCGGTTGGAATGGTATGCTCCCTCTCGTATTTCATCCAATTGAACGAGTTGTGTTTTTCTCTTTTCACCCGCCAAAGATGGATCGAAATTCAAGAATCGGAGGGCCCATAATGCTTTGTGCTCCATCTCTACCGGGAGGTGACAAGTTTTGCCATAAACAACCGAAGCGGGTTAGTCAGATAGGAGCTTTATAGGCGGTTCGATCGCCCATAAAGCTTCATCAATTTTGTGACCAATCTTTTGAGAACCGAAGCAGTTTTTCCAAAATCTTTTGATTTCTCTATTTGACACTTGACTTGACCATTAAACTGCGGGTGATAGGGAGTTGTCACCTTATGCTTTACCGTATTGTTTCAAAAGTTTTGTAACAATGTATTGCAAAACTACGACCCGCCATCACTAATGAGCACCCTAGGCACACCAAACCGAGAGAAAATGTTTTTCTTTAAAAATTTGATAACGGTTTTGGCGTCGGCCTTAGGTGAAGCAATGGCCTCCACCCACTTAGACACGTAATCAACAGCCACAAGAATATATTCATTCGAAAACGAAGATGGAAATGGACCGACAAAATCAATCCCCCAACAATCGAACACTTCCACTTCCAACATGTTGTTCAAAGGCATTTCATCTCTTTTTCCTATGCCGCCACTTCTTTGGCATTTATCACAAGACTTAGTATGAGCATAAGCATCTTTGAATAGCGAAGGCCAATAAAATCCCGATTATAGGACTTTAGTGGCCGTTCGCAATCCATTATAGTGTCCCCCACAAGGGGAATTGTGACAATGCCAAAGAATGTTTTTGGCTTCCTCATCACACACACACCTTCTTAACAACCCATCGCTACTTAACCTAAAAATGTAAGGTTCGTCCCACACATAATACTTAGCATCGGCTAAGAATTTCCGCTTTTCATTCCAAGTCAAATCCTCCGGCATTAATCCCACGGCCTTGTAATTTGCCATGTCGGCAAACCACGGTCGCTCTTGGATTGCAAATAACTTCTCATCCGGAAACTCCTCCTTCACTTCTTTTTCCTTGTCCGTAATTTTCACGTTCACTAAGCGAGACAAATGATCCGCTACCAAATTCTACGAACCCTTTTTATCTCGGACCTCTAAATCAAATTCTTGTAAAAGAAGAATCCATCGGATTAACCTTTGTTTAGAGTCCGGTTTGGTAAGCAAATATTTTATCGCGGAATGATCCGTAAAAACCACAACTTTTGAACCAATAAGGTAAGGGCGAAACTTTTCCAATGCATATACAATTGCGAGCAACTCTTTTTTGGTTGTTGCGTAATTAATTTGAGCATCGTTCAAAACTTTGCTCGCATAATGAATAGCATGGAAAATTTTGTTCTTCCTTTGGCCTAGCACGGCTCACACCGCATAATCACTAGCGTCACACATCAATTTGAAATCAAGTTTCCAATTAGGCGCGGTGATTATGGGTGCATTTATCAAATTTTCTTTCAATTTTTCAAAAGCCAATAAACAATCTTTATCAAACAAGAAGGACTTATCTTTGTTGAGCAAGTTGCTCAAAGGCTTGGCTATCTTTGAGAAGTCTTTGATGAATCTTCGATAGAATCCCGCATGTCCTAGAAAGCTCTGAATGCCTTTGACATTGGTAGGTGGGGGAAGCGTCTCGATCACATCAATTTTTGCTTTATCGACCTCGATTCCTCTTGAAGATATCTTGTGGCCAAGGACAATCCCCTCGGTCACCATGAAATTGCATTTTTCCCAATTCAAGACCAAATTGGTATCCACACACCTCTTCAAGACGGTGTTCAAATTTTCCAAGCATAAATCAAATGACGCTCCAAAGACGGAAAAGTCATCCATAAAAACTTCAATTGTTTTCTCAATCAAAAAGGCAAATATAGCTTGCTTGCATCTTTGAAATGTTGTCGGCACATTGCATAAGCCAAAAGGCATACGCCTATACGCAAATATTCCAAAAGGACATGTGAAATCCGTTTTCTCGTGATCTTCCGGATTCACCGATATTTGATTGTACCCCGAATAACCATCCAAAAAGCAATAGTATTGTTGTCCCGCGAGCCTTTCCAACATTTGGTCCATGAATGGAAGAGGAAAGTGATCCTTCCTCATTGCTTTGTTGAGCCTTCGGTAGTCGATGCATATTCTCCATCCCGTCACTTTTCTTGTGGGCACTAATTCATCCTTATCATTCGACACAACCGTCAAACCTCCTTTCTTCGGAACCACATGCACCGGGCTCACCCAAGTACTATCCAAAATCGGATAAATCATTCCCGCTTCTAACATCTTCACTACTTCTTTTCGAACTACTTCCTTCATCACCGGATTCAAACGCCTCTGAGGTTGGGCTACCGGCTTGTACTCCTCCTCCATCATGATGTTATGCATACAATAGGTCGGGCTTATGCCTTTCAAATCGGCTAAAACCCAACCAATTGCATTTTTGTTAGATTTCAAAACTTCAATTAAGCTTCCCTCCTCCTTCTCCGACAATGTATTACTAATGATTACGGGCTTTTTACCTCCTTCCTCAAGAAACACATACTTCAAATGAGACGGTAAATCTTTCAACTCAAGTTTTGGCTCTTCATCTTTTGGATCCTTTTTCAAAATTTCCTCTTCTTCCTCACATGGGTGCATTTCCTTGGAAATCTCCATTCCTTCCAAACACTCCTCAAGATCTCGACTATCCTTATCATCATTCACTTCTTGGGTTGCTTCCTCAATAACATCAATTTTAAAGCAATCTTTCTTATCAATTGAATGCTTCATTGCTTCAAAAAGATTAAAGCAAATCTCTTCATCTTGAACTCTCACCTTCATTAAGCCATCATCAATGTTATTCATCATTCTAGCCGTCTTCATGAATGGTCTTCCAAGAATTAGAGGTGCATCCACGTCTTCCTCCATATCTATCACAACAAAGTCAACCGGGAAAAAGAATTTGTCCACTTTTACCAACAAGTCTAAAGCTACACCGTGCGGGCGAGTAATAGACTTGTCCGCCAATTGCAATGTCATTTTTGTAGACTTTAATTCAATCTCCCCCAACCTCTTTACAATGGATAATGGAATCAAATTGATACTTGATCCCAAATCAATTAATCCCTTGCCGACATATACATCCCCGATGGTAACGGGCAAAGTTACACGCCCCGGATCACTTTCTTTTTTTGGAATAGTGCGTTGAATTATCGCACTACAACTTGCATCCACCATTATGGTTTCTTGATCCGTGTACCGCTTATTTTTTGTTAATATATCCTTCATGAATTTTGCATATTTGGGCATTTTCTCTAATGCCTCGGTGAATGGAATATTAATTTGCAATTGCTTAAAAATATCCATAAACCGAGCATAGTGCTTTGCATCATCCTTTTTAGAAGGAAGGTGAGGATATGGTAAGCTTCTTAATGGATAAGTGACTTCCTTCTCTTTTCCCTTTCTCATTTTCTTCTTCTTTTCCTCTACTATCTCCTTTTCAACTACACCATTCTCCTTTTCATTTTCAACTAACACCTCATTTTCAACTAAATCATTCTCCACATCAACATCATCATTTTTTTCAACTACAACCTCATCATCTTTTTCAACTACCTCTTCCTCCACTACTACTTCTTCATCCTTCTCCACTACTTTCTTTTTCCTTTCAACCACTTTCCTTTTCTCATCACAAACTCTACCACTTCTAGTTGTAATAGCTTTGCAATGCTCCTTAGGATTTGCTTGCGTAGTTGCGGAAAGTTGCTTGGCTAGTTGCCCCATTTGAGTTTCCAAATTCTTGATAGATGCCTCCGTGCTCTTTTGATTAGCCATAGAAGCTTGCATAAATTGAGCTAGAGTGTCTTGAATGTTGGAAGATCTCACTTGATTTTGAGGTTGATTTTGTGGTTGAGCTTGATTTTGATTTTGAGTTTGATATGGATTTTGCCTTCCTTGATTGTTGTTGTCTTGTCTCCACCCGCCTTGATAACCTTGGTTACCCCTTTTTTGGTAACCTTGGCCTTGATTTTGATAAGGGTAAGGAGCTCGTTGTTGGTATCCTTGCCCTTGGTTGGCCATATAGTTAGCTTCCTCATTTTTCGGAGGACAAAATCCAGTTTTATGATCTCCTTTACACAATTCACAACAAGCTATTTGGTGAGCTTGCTTACTTGATGTTCCTTGTAACTCCATGATTTGTTGAGGGAGTCTAGCCATTTGTTTTGTCAATTCTTCAACTTGTTTCGCAAACAATTTATTTTGCGCCACAAGTGCTTCGTGACTCGAACCAATTTCTAGAACTCCCGTTTTCACTTGTACACCTCCTTGATCATGTTGAGTTTGATGATCATTCCTCCCCATCTTCTCAATTATTTGGATTGCTTCATATGGTGTTTTTGCCATCAAAGAACCTCCCGCTGTGGCATCCAACAACAATTTGTGTTGAGGTTGGAGACCATTTCGGAAAATATGAATTTGGGTGAGCTCGTCAAAACCATGGCTAGGACACTTCCTAAGCATAGACTTGTACCTTTCCCAAGCCCGATTCAAAGGCTCGTTTACTCCTTGTGAAAATACCGAGATTGCGGTCTTTACCTCCATGAAACGTGATTGAGGGGAAAATCTTTCAAGGAATTTTTCCTCCAAAACATTCCAATTTGTCATGGTTTCTTGCAATTGGTCTAGATACCAATCTTTTGCCTTCCCCACTAGAGAATGAGGGAAGAGCCTTTGGAAGTATTGCTCCTCTTGATCTTCCGGAGCCCCGGCCGCTCCCGCGATCTCATAGAACTTAGTAAGGTGGGTGTAAGGATCCTCATGATCATGGCCATGAAATGGACTTGCATAAAGAAGTTGAAGCAAGCCCGTCTTCATCTCCGCGACCCTTGCATTTGCTTGTCGAACAAATTGGGCGTTGTGACGAGGGCTATTGACACACGGCCCCCGTGGTGGTGGTGGTGGTGGTTGATTCTCCTCCATAGTGATGACTTCTCCTAACACGGGTGGTGTTGAAGAAGTAGATGTTTCTCCTCTTTCTACTCTTTCTTGCCTTTGCCTAGCTTGTCTTTTTCTTCTTTTAGCACTACTATTAAGTCTTCTAGCCGTCCTTTCAATTTCGGGATCGAAAAGGAGTTGATCGGCCGGAATACTTCCTCGCCTAAACTAATTCCTGAAAAAGTCTAGCCACACAAAAGAAACAAAGAGAGATTAGTAGAAAATGTCTTAAAACACACAACTATTGCGATACTAGCAATATCAAACGCCAATCCCCGGCAACGGCGCCATTTTGTTGTAGGTATTATCCGTAAACAAGTATTTTTAATTATCGATTCCACAGGGATTGGTGTATATTGCAGTCTTTCAACAGAAAAGTGTATTTTAAGATTATGTAACCAAAGGGTTTGTTATCTACTCTACTAGTACCATGAGTTTCCAAACAAGTAACTAAATTAATTATTTCAAAAGATAGTTATGGTTTGGATTCAAGAGAGTTTGAGATTGTTTTCAAATTATGGAAGCATGTCAAGATTAGTTTCATTGATCTAGTTTCATACATATTCAATTAATCAAGTGATGAACATAGTAGATGATTTCTATAAATACATATCCTCTCAATCTTGTAGATTTCCCACCAAGATTGTGAATGTTATCATGTTAATCTTTGCATGATCCCTCACTACAACTATTGACATGATAATCATTAAGTTCAATATTTTGTACACACTAACACACAAATCTATCCCTAGCATTTGTTCATTAGTGGATGAATATCCTAGGTCTACTTTGAAGTATTCTTTTCCAAGCAAGACTCAAAGCATAAAGATGAAGAACAAAGATATTCAACTATATTAATCATCAACCATGTTCATACACAAATGGATCAAAAGAAATACATACTATATTGATCAACTACCTCTAATATTGACACAAAAAGAACTTAGCCACTAATTTCCATGGTTGCTTTGCTCTCAAGATTGTTGGTAGAAATGATGAACATCAAGAAATCAAGAAGAAAAGCTATGGTTTTTCTTTACAATTCCTTGCCCTAATTTTACAAAGATGAAAGATAATAATGATGAAGTGTAGTTTCACCCTTTTACAAGCCAAATAGTCAGCTGGAAGTGATGGGTTGGTGGCCAAAAGGTGAAAGCATGGGTCTGTCCTTTTTCTGATTTTCGCAGACCGCGCTAAGCCCGGTTAAGCGCGCTGAGCGCGCTCATGCTAGAACCGCGCTGAGCGCGACCTGTAGCATGCTCCTTCATCCAAACATATCTTCAAAAAGAATCATCCCTAAAGCTCTTCAAGGGTCCTTGAATCCAAGCTTGGGAGAATTAGTCAATAAAATCCTACAATTAAAAGTAAAATAAGTTAAATAATATATTATGAACAAAAACTAAATAAAAACCTAATTAAACCAAAATACTAGAATAAATAATACTAATTATATAAAAAGGCATTGTTAAGGACCACAAAATCATGTACAAAATAACTACAATTTGGTCCTTAACACATTCCGAGGGTCATCGAGGGTCCTTGTATTGTAAGCCCAAGATAAGGCATTCCGAGGATCATCAAGGGTCCTTGTATGAAGCTCAAGAGGAATCTATAGGGTATGGCTTACTTTTGTTTTAAGAGTGGTTTCACCGGGAAACCATCCTCTTAGGATTCAAGAGTGATTTCACCGGGAAATCATACTCTCAGGGTTCTATCCTAGCGCGGGTGATTCTTTGTATTGGAAGCCCAATAGGAGGTTGTTAAAAGATTTTCTGATCTCTTTCTTGTTTGATGCCCAAGAGAAGGCTAAACTCAACGAGGGAGTTCTTTTGAACGAAGCCCAAGAGAAGGCTAACTCAGCAGGGGAGTTGTCTTATATGAAGCCTAAGCGGAGGCTAAACTCAACGGGTGAGTTATCTTATACGAAGCCTAAGAGGAGGCTAACTCAATAAATGAGTTGTCTTATACGAAGCTTAAGAGGAGGATAAAGGAACCTAGTTGTTAAACTAGTTGTTATGTTATAACTGAATAGTTATATAAACAAGTGTGTAATGTGTATTCACAAGAGTTTATGAAGGAAATATATAAACATGTGTATAAAACAAGCAATTAAAGCAAGTGTAACTTGAATATATACAAGGTTTGGGACTTACACCTGAAGGGAGGCCTATTGGCTTAAGAGCAGTTTCACCGAGAATAATTCTTCTCTTAATACCAATGGAATTGGTGTATAAACAAGCGGATGAAAACAAACGAATGGAGTTTGTTTATGCTTGAATATTTACAAAGATGATTGAATGTGTACAAGAAAATGATCAATTAAGAAATTCAAGGAGAAACCTGGTTTGGTTTATCTTTAAATCTAAGATCATGGAAAAAAGGTGTGTAAGTTTATTGAAAGGTTTTTGAAAAGGTTTTGAAAATGATTTTGAAAAGTAAAGGATATTCACTAGAAGTTTTGAAAAAGATTTAGGCTTGAAAATTGGAAAGAAAACATTTTTGAAAAGTATTAAAAATACATATAATATCTCATTTTTAACCTAATAAAAATATAATCAAAAAGAAAATATTTTTGGATTTTTTTTGACATAATCATAAAATAGATATATTAAATGAAAAGTGTGCAAAAAATCATCTCAAAATGAGAAGTTTTGATTAGTTTTTGAAAATGTTGAAGTTTGTTGAAAACTTGAGAAAATTAGTGATAAAAAAAGAGTTTTTGGTCCTAAGGAGGTTTGAACCTTGAACTTTTGGCTTAGAAGTGAAGAGTTTTTCCATTGAGCCATTTGCTTGACTTGTCATTTAATTACCTTGCTTTGAAGGAGTTTTGAAAAAAATGATGTTTTTTTGAAAAAGGTCAGAAGTTGGATGTTTCTGAGGGGGTCAGAAGCTGGCTGCTTCTGAAGGAAGGGGGGTCAGTGGATGCTTCTAAACAAGGTTAGAAGCATGTTTCTTATGGAGATAGTGGAAGTTTGCTGCTTCTGGAAGAATGAGAAGCGTGTTGCTTCTGGAGAGTGAGAAGCGTGCTGCTTCTGGGAAGAATAGCCTCATAAGTAGTTTTGAAGGCAGTGGAAGCTGAGGGCTTCTGGATGGTGAGAAGCATCAGAAGTGCTTCTGAAGAGTGTAGAAGCTGAATGCTTCTGGGAGAATGAGAAGCATCAAAAGTACTTCTGGAGGGTTGAGCCTTAGAAGCGCTTCTGAAGAAGCAAGCATCAGAAGCTGATGAGCCTTTTATTAAAAAAAAGGTCACAAGGGGATTCGAACCCTGGGCCTTGAGGCGAGGCAAAGGACTAAGTGCGTGCTGGCTTGCCACTGGGGTGGCTGTTACATCCGGTTATAAAACAACAACCAATAAATTTAAAATAAACAAAGAATTTGAATTTTCCAGAATCAGAAAACGCGCGCATCATGTCACCTTCAACCTTCAGATTTTTCCTCCATGGATTCTTCATTTCTCAATGAAATTACATGATCCAAACATCAAACTTGCTCGGATTTTTACCAGGAACATGATTATAGCAATTAATTTCATTTATTTTAAACTTAGAACTGTTAATTTTCGTATGAACACGAAGAACCCTAATTCTAAGTTTGATTATAAAATTATGTATGAGCACAATTTTAAGCAATTAATTGAGGGTTATTACCCAGTGATAGTGCAGAAACAAAATGGCCAAGCCTTTTTTGAACTGGAAGTTAGAAATCAAAGAGTTCAAAGTTCAAGTTTCATACCTCTTGAAACTGAAATCGGGTTCCTTGCTGGAGGGGTTCCAGAAGTGTTTTGATGATTGCTACAGCTTCAGTGATGTTTATGGAAGGTGTTAATGTGCTTACCTTGGTTTGAAATGGTCTGGATCGTTTTGACCAAGTCCAGCTACAGACACTTGAAGTGAGAATCGAATTTGATGATTCTATGTTTATAGTGATGAAAAGATGGTTTGGATCACTTCTATATGATGTATAAAAGGTGTTTGAAGTGAAAGTTTGGAAGATGCTCGAGTGGATTGAGAGTTTGTAAGTTATGGCTCAATATGTGCATACATGAGGTTTGGAAGTGTTGTATGAGTTTGGATATTTCTTGGTCTAGCTTGAGAATTCTAACAACTTTCTAATGATGTTTAGAAAGTATTTGAAGCCTAAGATTGCTCAGAAATTTCAAGACTTGAAATTTGCAAATTCTCCTACTTAGAAATTTGAAACTTGAAAATCAAGAAAGAAAGAAGGAAAGCTTGGATTATGATTGCTTTTGGGGTAATTTTGAATGAATAAGTGAGCTCTATTTATAGGCCAAGAATTCTGAATGGTAAGTAGAGGAGATTGGCTTGAAATTGAACAACTTGCCTTCAAGGGCAAGAAAGACATTTTTGCCATAAATGCACATGGAATATTCCTTTAACCATGGTTAAAATCTCACTTGATCTTATCTCCCTAATAATTACTTCTCATCTAATTTTTATCAGCTCTAACATATCTTAACTTGGTGACAAGGCTTCTAGAAGGAGAAGTTTGTAAAAAATGACTTATAGTTCTTGAAAAATGACTTGTAATTCATGGTTATGGAGCTCTAAGTTTAATTTTCAAAACCTTAGCTACACAAAGTGTTTTTTCAAGTTCTTGGACATTTTAGAAAGCTTGTAACAAGATCTACAACTTTAATGTTTTGAGTTTTCTTGAATCACAATGGATCTAGGTGAAAAATAGCCATGAAAGTAAGGAAAAGCCATGTTTCTTAACACTTGAAAATTTTTGTAAGTGTTAGAAAAAATTCAAATCTTGACTTTTTGTTGACTTTTTCACATTTCTTAATTTTTTATGATCATGATGGATTATTTGAAATGATTTTATGATTGAAAAAGTTTAGATTTGAAAAAGTTGACCAAAAGTAAAAGTTTTGACTTTTTGAACAGATGAATTTTCATCAGATGATTCAGAATTTGTCTGATGAAGAAACATGGATTTTGGAATGTTTTGAACCAAGAAATTAAGTCAAGATGTTGCATTGAAGACGTTAAGATCAATCTTCAAGCAAATAGGTCATTCATTGAGTAGAAAGTCAATGATTCACTATCTTCGATCAAAACCCTAATTAGTCGATTCAAGGTAGATCATGAGAAAAAGTTTGGAATTTGAAGATCAAATGTTGATGATTGATTAAGATAGATCAATTGAGGTGAGTGGAGATTCAAACCTTAATTAATCATATCTTGAACAGATGAAATTTTGATAAAACCTTAACTTTGACTATAGGAGCACATGCACGATCTATCCTGTTCTGAAACTGTTAGTGATGCAATGATGCATATGTGAATAATGTAAGGTGGTATCTTAGGTAAAAAATTGGGGTATGACAGATTCCCCTATTTAAGTTTCTTTAACCTGAGATATGAAGATGAAAATCTTCGTCTCGATAGGTGTGAAGAGACTTAAATATCAAAATACGCAGATTTTGGACCTAAGATACCAAAAAATGCGAATGATGCAAAATGATTGCAGAAAGTTTACCCAGGAGGTATCAAAGAATGATATGCCCGGGGAAAATTTTTGAGGATGTTTCAATCTGTCTAAGAAAGGAGAATCCTGTTTGTTTGGAAACAAGCATATGTTTCACTTGGAAAATAGATCCACAGCGCAAGTGAATATCTATTTCGCTTTGGGAAACGAGGAGATTACCTTCTGTTAGCCTTGTGACAATTTTTAAGGTAATTAAAGATGATATTACCAATTATCAGCCCCGTGATAATGTTTGGTAACGAGTTCTGAAGATATTACCAATTATCAACAAAGTGATAACTATGAAAAGGTAATTCTTGAGAATTTTACTGAGTATTAGCCTTGTGAATAACAGACAATGATGGAAATAGATCTTGAATGATTTTCTATTTTCACAGTTACAACCTTTCCGGGGATCTCTCTCTTTTTTGAGAAGATGCGGGCATTTCGATTGTAAAGACACAGGTTTTTCTTCAGACAGAAAGACAACTGCGGGGACTTCTTGAACTTTCATGTTTGGACTTATTGAGAAGAACAATCCTTTTTATGATAAGTTTCAAGATGAAAAGGAAATAAGCATCTCGAATGACGAGGCTATTGCTTATTGTTTGCAGGTAGTTTTTTTTGGTGAAATCTAGACCTGAAGTGGTTTAGAGACGAGGTTCTATCCAAGAATGAACTGGAAAAAAATGGTCAATCAAGACTTTGTATCCAATGAGGAATGATCTCGATTGAGGGATGGGAGAAAAAATGTATTTTTTTTCTGCTTGGGGATAATCTACTGGAGAGATGACACACCCATACTTGTTTGTTTTTTTGGAATAAAGGCAACCTAAACAATTGATATTGAAGCAAACATTGAGAAATGGAGAATGCATTAATGATGCAATTATGTATGAATGATGAATGTTGTGAATGTCATATGTATGCTGACAATACTTGACAAGACAACAAAAAGTATTTGGGAAAAGGACTACGTCACAGTTCAAACAAATACTCAGCAAAATCTGCAGCAATGGTGTAGATGTTACTGATGATGAATCTGAGTTGCATGCTTTAAACTTTTCTAGAAAAGGCATTTTATTGGCAACCTTGTTGGGGATTCTTTTTCAGATAAGAATACCGTCCTTTGATGATCTCTTTCGAGGAAAAGAAAACTTCTTAGCAGTTGTTTACCTTTTTAGAGGTCAAAACACTCATGGAAAAAACTGTTGGAATTCTTTCTGTGTTCATAGTTCAAAGGAAAATTTCGCTTTTATTTTAAAATTTTGAAGTAAAAATTCATTTAAAACTTTTTTTTTTAGTTTTGATTTTCACAAGAAAAAGAGTTATTTTGAAAAACAGAATAAATCAAGAATTGCAAACAAATGGGCACAAGGCCAAATTTTATTGATAGAATGGTAATCAGCCAAAGGCGTGATTCCATGAACTATTTACAAAAGTTGGAAATGGTAATTTATTGGGAAAAGGCTACATTGAAAGCAAATAACCAATATTATCTCTAACAACTTTGAATTCCAACTGTGCTTCTTGCTTTAGAAGATTTGATTGAAGATCCATTGATGGAAGATTCTTCAGATGGACGAAGTACGGACTGATGCAGTTACTTTGTCATTTTGATCCTTAATTTTTGTCTAGATTTCCTTTTCACGTTTTCAATCTATCAGGATAAATTTCTGTTTATTGCCTTTTGTCTAGAACGCCCTTTCAGGTTTTCAATCCACCAAGACGCTCATTTTTGCCTAAGCCGCCCTTTTCGGGTTTTCGACTTACCGAGCTGTTCTTTTGTCTTTTTAGACAAAGTATTTCTTGACTGCATCAGCATTCACAGGATGCGGGAGTTCATCACCGTCCATGGTTGTGAGAGTCATAGCACCGCCAGAAAAGCTTCTTTTGATGATGTATGGGCCTTCGTAATTAGGAGTCCATTTGCCCCTAGAATCTGGATGAAAAGACAAAATCTTTTTAAGCACGAGGTCGCCTTCTTGGAATTCACGAGGTCGAACCTTTTTGTTGAAGGCTTTCTTCATCCTTCTTGGATATAATTGTCCATGACACAGAACGGTCAGGCGCTTTTCTTCGATTAAGTTCAACTGGTCGTATTTTCTTTGACACCATTCGGCCTCAGATAACTTAGCTTCCATGAGAACTCTCATTGATGGAATTTCAACTTCTACGAGGAGCACTGCTTCCATGTCGTATACTAGAGAAAAAGGGGTTGCCCCTGTTGAAGTACGTACTAAAGTACGATACCCATGTAGAGCAAATGGCAGCATTTCGTGCCAGTCTTTGTAGGTGATGACCATCTTTTGGACGATCTTTTTGATGTTCTTGTTGGCAGCTTCCACGACGCCGTTCATCTTTGGTCGGTAAGGAGATGAGTTATGATGCTCAATCTTGAATTCCTCACACAGTTCTTTCATCATTTTGTTGTTCAAGTTTGATCCATTATCTGTAATGATCTTACTTGGAACTCCATATCGGAAAATGAGGTTGTTCTTGATGAACTTCATAACCACTCTTCTTGTAACGTTGGCGTAAGATGCTGCTTCGACCCACTTGGTGAAGTAATTAATGGCCACTAAGATAAAGCGATGTCCATTTGACGCTTTTGGTTCGATCATCCCAATCATGTCGATGCCCTACATGGAGAAAGGCCACGAAGATGAGAGAACGTTAAGTAGAGTCGGTGGAACATGGATCTTATCTGTGTAGATCTGGCACTTGTGACATCTTTTGACGTGTTTACAACAATCGGATTCCATTGTTATCCAATAGTATTCTGCTCTCAAGATTTTTTTGGACATTGCATGCCCATTTGAATGGGTTCCAAAGGACCCTTCATGCACTTCGTGAATTATCATGTCTGCTTCGTGTCTATCCACGCATCTGAGCAAGACCATGTCGAAGTTTCTTTTGTATAGCACATCTTCATTTAAGAAGAAATTTCCAAAAAGCCTCCTTAGAGTTTTCTTATCTTTGTGCGATGCCCCGAGTGGGTACTCCTGAGTTTGAAGGAAGTGTTTGATGTCGTGGAACCACAGTTTATCATCGATGACTGATTTAGTTGCAAACACATATGCAGGTCTTTCAAGGCGTCTTGCATAATCTCGGTAGGGAATCAAACCAAGATGATGAGTTTCATACTTGTTTTTGATTTGATTGATCACAAGGGCTGAATCTCCATATATGTCAAGGATCTTGATCCTTAAGTCGATGGCTTCTTCGATACCCACGATACAAGCTTTATATTTTGCGATGTTGTTGGTGCAATCAAATAGTAATCTGGCAGAAAACGGGATATGAGAACCCTCGGGAGTAATGATGACTGCCCCAATTCCATTGCCAAAAATGTTAACTGCTCCATCAAAAATTAAGCCCCATCTAGATTCTGGATCAGGACCTTCTTCAAGTAATGGTTCGTCACAATCTTTCATCTTTAAGTACATAACATCCTCGTCAGGGAAGTCAAACTTGAGAGATTGGTATTCGTTGATCGGTTGATAAGCCAAGTGATCGACGAGAATGCTTCCTTTGACCGCTTTTTGGGCACGGTACTTGATGTCATATTCAGATAATAGCATCTGCCATCGAGTGATCCTCCCTGTTAAGGCAGGCTTTTCAAAGACGTACTTGATTGGATCCATTTTGGAGATTAACCAAGTCGTGTGATTGATCATGTACTGGCGGAGACGTTTTGAAACCCACACCAAAGCACAACATGTTTTCTCGAGCATGGAGTAACGCGTTTCACAATATGTGAACTTTTTACTCAAGTAGTAGATGACATGCTCTTTCTTACCGGTTTCATCTTGTTGTCCAAGCACGCAGCCCATGGAATCTTCCAACACGGTAAGGTACATGATTAATGGTCTTCCTTCTATTGGAGGAATCAATATCGGAGGTTCTGACAGGTATTCCTTGATACTGTCAAACAATCTTTTGCAATCTTCTGTCCACACAACCTCTTGATTTTTACGGAGAAGCATGAATATTGGTCCACAAGTAGCAGTCATTTGAGAGATAAATCTGGAGATGTAATTCAACCGTCCAAGAAATCCTCTTACTTTCTTCTCTGTATGTGGCGTAGGCATTTCTTGAATAGCCTTGACTTTTTCAGGGTCAACTTCAATACCTCTTTGATTGACAATGAAACCTAGGAGTTTTCCAGATCTTACCCCAAAGGTGCATTTGTTAAGATTCAGACGAAGCTGAAACTTCCTTAGTCGTTGAAACAACTTCAAGAGATATTCTATATGCTCTTCTTCAGTGTCAGACTTTGCTATCATGTCGTCCACGTAGACTTCGATCTCTTTGTGCATCATGTCATGAAAGAGAGTAGTCATTGCCCTTTGGAAAGTTGCGCCAGCATTCTTTAATCCAAATGGCATTACTCTGTAGCAAAATGTGCCCCATGGCGTGATAAAAGATGTCTTCTCCATGTCTCTGGGAGCCATTCTGATCTGATTATAGCCATAGAAACCGTCCATGAAGGAAAAGACATTGAACTTAGCAGTGCTATCCACCAACATGTCGATATGCTGTAGTGGGAAATCGTCTTATGGACTAGCTTTGTTCAAGTCTCGATAGTCAACACACATTCTGACCTTTCCGTCTTTCTTTGAGACAGGCACTATGTTGGCTAACCATTGAGGATATTCAGAGGTGACGAGGAAACCTGCGTCGAGCTGCTTTTGAACCTCCTTTTTGATTTTGTCAGCCATAGCTGGGTGAATCCTTCTCAGTCTTTGTTTAACAGGCGGACACTCCGGTTTTAATGGCAAGTGATGCTCTACGATGTTGGTATCCAAACTTGGCATGTCCTTGTAGGACCAAGCAAACACATCGACGTATTCTTTGAGAAGATCTATCAGTTTGCTCTTGACATCGTTGTCGAATAGAGCTTCGATGTTCACTTCTTTTTTGCTTTCCTCAGAACCTAAGTTGATTGCTTCCAAAGGCTCTTTATGAGGCTGAATAATTCTTTCCTCGTGCTTAAGTAGTCGGGAAATCTCATCCGGGATCTCTTCTTCATCTTCTTCTTCGGCGTCGAACACAGGGAATTCAAAGTTGAGAGAGAGCGTAGAGTTGTTGCGTTCAATGGATTTGTCCATTGTTAATCTGCATGTTCGATTTATGTTTAATATTTTTAAAGAAAAAGTTAATGTGAAAGTGTATGCAAATTATTATTTTTTTTTTTTGAAGATGCTTGTTTTTATTTGGGTTTTTTTTTAGGATTACCATTTCCGGAAAAAGGGTAAAAACGAAAAACAAACACAAAATGTGGGAATCAAAACAACGCTTTTATTTATGATTCACAATACGAAACAGAGCCCTAAATACAAACTCATTTGTCTTGGGCAAGACAAAGAGAAATGATTTAAAAGCTAACCCTATAAAACATCTCTCTGCCTTGGGCGGGGCGAGAGTTCAAAACAAAAGCGAGATAAACTACTTAGAACTATGAACATCAGTTTCAACCTTAACGGCCTTCCAATAGTGCGAACTCCTTGGAAGTCTAGATATTCTGGTAGTTTTCTCTTTGAATTATTTTTCGTGTAGACTTTGATCGTTGGTCGAACAGGTTTTGAAGACTCTGGTCGGTTGACCTTGCCTTTTGTACTACTGAGGCGATCTTCTTCTACTTGATTGACAGGTCGAGGAGCATAGAATGCAGCATATGCGCTTTCAAGTGGCATGTATTCTGGATTCTTGGGATGTACTTCCCAATCCTCTGGGTGAAGAAACTCATTATCCGAGACACTTTCCAAATCATTCTCAAAATTGTCTTCTTGATCCTCTCTGAATATTGCGTTAATCTGGGGATAATCAAAATTTGGTTCAACAACCCCGGCAGGCGTATCGAAGCAAAGATTTTTATTTGGGATCTCATATTGATGATGAGATCGAGAAGACGTGTATGCCTCTTCTAGTTGACTGAGATATTAAGGAGGATCGTCTCATCCAGTTGGTTGGATGTCTTTGATTCTAATTCTTGAACTTTCAGGAGCAGTATATCTCACCATAAAGTCATATTTTCCGCTTGGTTCTCCCAAGGTATCCCAAATCTCAGGTGGGATAGGTGGAATTTCATATTCATCATTTTGCAGGAACATGCCTTCAAATTTGTCCCAAGGAGGATAGAACGGCGCATGCGATTCTTCCTGGGACACATATTCAAAGTTATCAAGATAAGTGCTCCATTCTTCGGATCCGGAGAGATTGTCTTCATTTCCTTCATCGACAAGGACATTAACCTCTTGAGAAATAGGGTTTAGGAAACCTCCGATGTGGAATACTTCTTTGATTGGAAGAAGAGTTTCATCCCTTTCATTGGCTTTCGGAAGTACTGGAGCAAATCCGAGCCCTGTTTTAGTTTCGTTGTTGACAGGATTTATCACTTGCCCCCAACCTGCGGCATTACCGTTCTTCACTATCTGCGCTGCTTCTTTGTAAGAGGAGATAGATGATCTGTTTTTCTTTGTAGATTCATCTTCTAACGAAAGTCCTTGGAACTGTGTCCCTAAAACATTGTCAGCAGTGATGAAAGAAAAAGCGGACAAATGGCTTACCAATAAAGCTTGTTCACCTATAATGGTTACTAGCTTCCCATTTGTCGTAAATTTCAATTTCTGGTGGAGCGTAGATGTCACTGCTCCTGCTTCGTGTATCCAAGGTCGTCCTAACAAAGAACTGTAAGCAGCTAGCACGTCCATGACCTGGAAAGTGATTTGAAAAGTATGTGGACCAATCGTCATCGGAAGGTCAACTTCCCCAATAACGGATTTCCTTGATCCATCGAAGGCTTTGACTACTATATCATTGGATTTCATTGGCGTTCCTTTGTAAGATAAATGAGCAAGAGTCGTTTTTGGCATTACATTCAAGGATGAGCCAGTGTCCACTAGCACGTTAGACATAGAGTCTGATTGGCAATCCATAGAGATATGTAGAGCAAGATTGTGGTCTCTTCCCTCCTCTGGGAGTTCTTCATCACTGAAACTCAAATTGTTGCAAGCTGTTATGTTGCCTACAACTCCACCAAATTGATCTGTAGTCACGTTGTGATCTACGTAGGCTTGATCCAATACTTTCATCAAGGCTTCTCGGTGGGCTTCTGAATTCAGAAGTAAAGAGATTATTGAGATTTTGGAGGGAGTCTGCATCAGTTGATCCACAACTCTGTACTCACTCTTCTTGATCAACTTTAGAATTTCGTCAAAGTCTGAATTGACATTGGTTCCATCAGACGGACCAATGTTTATGTCTGGATTACCAACAGTAATTCCCATATGATTCTCAGCAAGTGCATCAACAGGATTTTGTCTAACTGTGGGAGCAGAGGGCTGCTTTGGTGGCAACGGGGTATACACACGCCCACTCCGAGTCACTCGTCCTATTTCGGCGATGTTAACTACGACTGAAAGAGTTTGTATGGGTTTCTCCTTCCCATTTTCCATCATAGTTGTGTTGTACTGATAGGGAACTGCTTTGTCAGAGTTGTAAGGAACAACAGGATCAGGTAGACAGATTACCAAAGGAGAGTCTGGGACTCTTGGGCCGTTATATTCAACTTCTACACCCTTGGGCATATTGAAGTAGGGGATAATGACGTTTACTTCGGGAATTTATGAGTTGATATCTGAGACTAAAAGCTCATGCAGATAATACCCTAACATATTTACGTTATAATCGTTCCTGTTTCTGAAAATTTGAATGTCTCCGATGTCTATTAACCGTTGAAGGTCTGCTCTTACAGTTGGACATCCTCGAGAATCTGTAGAACATATTCTGCAAGCTGTGTAATCATGTTTAGCAAAGGCACCCATTGTGTTGAATGTAGCGTGTAGCTGTACCAAGCTTTCTCTTATCAAATTTATATTAGTGATAATATATCGCCTGAATTTCTGATTATCAAATTCACAGCATATGTCCTCCATGATTAGGAAGTGGATTCTCTTGCACATTCGGATTTGCATTCCAGAAAGAGAGAAGATTAGCCCTCACTAATCTTTGAACTTCGGCTTTCAATGCTATACAGTGTTCGAGATCGTGACCTGGTGCCCCTTGATGAAAAGGGAAAGACACATCTGCTTTGTACCACCAAGGTAACTTGTCTGGTACTGGAGGTGGTAATCTTGTTTGCACAAGATTTCTTTCTATCAAGGCAGGATATAATTTCGTGTAAGTCATCCGATTTAGATCAAACTGCGAGATTCGAGGAGTACGATTCTGATTGTTGTTGAATTGTTGAGCCTGCTGTCGAGGCTGTTGATTTTGCTGGAATTGTGGAGTAATTCCCATGTTTGAATTTGTATTAACAACTGGTGCTACCGTGGCTACCCGTTGTCGGTGATTGACATTTTTCCTTGGTTTCCCTCGGGATACCATTCCAACGTCATGTTCTTTCTTCTTCGGGAAACCAGTTCCGACTCTCTTGGTTCCACTTGAAGACCCCATTTCTTTGGTTAAGCGTCCTGCTCGAACTCCTTCTTCTAGTCGCATCCCCATGCTTACCATTTCGGTAAAATCCCCGGGAACGCTGGCAACCATGCGTTCGTAGTAGAAAGGGCCAAGAGTGTTCAGGAATACCTTGGTCATTTCTTTTTCTTCTAACGGTGGATTAACCTGGGCAGCAATTTCCCTCCAACGTTGGGCGTATTCTTTGAAAGTCTCCTTTTCCTTTTGAGACATAGAACGGAGTTGATCTCGATATAGAGCCATGTCCAGATTGAATTTGTACTGTTGGACAAAGGCTTCGCCTAGGTCATTGAATGTCTGGATGTTTGCACTATCTAATCCCATGTACCACTTCAGAGCGGCGCTGGTGAGACTGTCTTGGAAATAGTGAATGAGCAATTGATGATTGTCATTATATGTAGACATCTTCCTAGTGTACATTGTAAGATGACTTTGCGGGCAGGAATTTCCTTTATATTTTTCAAAGTCAGGGACTTTGAACTTAGAGGGTATCCTTACGCGAGGAACCAGACATAGATCGTGGGCATTCTTCCCAAACAAATCCTTTCCACGGATTATTTTGATCTCAAGCTGCATCTTATGGAATTATTCCTGGAGATTTTCCATTTGGCCGCGAGGATTTGTGTTGTCGCCTGGGTTATGATAGACTTCTTCGTCCGCAGTAGCGTGAACCACAGAAGCTGAGTTTGTCATGATCGGTTAAGAAACTGACATAGTGACTTGAGGAATGGTTACTCCGTGCTGCGGAGTAAATGCTGAGTTCTGTAAAGTAGGAACCTCAATTGTGGTTGTCGGTACTTCAGAAGTGTGTTGACGAAACCCAATGCCGAAATTGAAAGGCATGCCCCATGGATAGCCTTCTAGCATACTGAAAAGAGGATTGTTGACTACAATAGCTGAAACTGAAGTAGTAGTAATCTCTGAAATCGTCGCTTGATTTTGACTATTTGATGTTGATTGCCGATTTTGTGTAGCTGCCAATGAGCTTACCAAAGAAGTGAGTATTTCCACCTCTTCCTAAAGTGTTGTCACTATGCCACGAAGCTCAACATTTTCTTGTTCAAAATCTTCCATTGCTTTTCTTCTGTTTGCACGAGTATTGTATCTGCGAGCTGACTATGAACGTAGTCGAGAAACTCTAAGACGCGACAGCTTGACGATCTTTCTCTCTCTGGAAAAAATTCCAAAAGATAAGACTCTATATAACAAACTCGAGATGCAAAGCATGATGCATGATTATGAATGCAAAGAGAAAAGAATTTCCAAAGAATTTACGCTAATAGAGAAATTTCTTGTGAACATTTGGATGGAAAAATTTTATTTTATTAATATTCGAAAGAAGATTACAACAATTTTTTTGGAGCATAGCTCTTACAATGATAAAATAAATGATAAAAATAAAGCTAAACTAATTAAGCGTCTTCGTCCGATGAAGAACCAAAGGCTTGATGCAGCTTCAACTTCAGGATTTCTTTCCCATAGTAAGCTTTCAACTCAGCTTTCTCGGGTTTTAGCTTGTTGATGACTTTTTTCCAATCGTCAGAAGCAGGATTGCTACTTGTAATTTCTTCAAGCTTTCTTTTCCTTTCTTTGATATATTTCTTGATTGCGTCATCTTTTCGACGGATCTTCTCATCTTTCTCCATGAGCCATTCATCTTGAAAGTAGAGCGTTTTTTTATGATCTTTGACCTGCTTCTTAAGCTTTTCATTTTCAAAGTCAGTCTTAAGAAACTTGTCTTCTAAAGCATCTTTTTCTAGCCTCATCTTAGCCAAAGCTTCTTGGTATTCTCCCATAGTTTCGATGGGAATAGTGGTTGATTTAGATACCAATGGAAACATGGGTTCTTCATAAGCATAAGGCATTTAGAATTCCTTCGCTCTTTTCTTTACCCAAGAAGTGTAGATTTCCATGGCTACACAATTCCTTGTATCACCTTTTCTTTTCCTTCGAATGTGATGCCAAGCTCTTATCATTCTGGCTTTCAAACCTTGGGAATCCTCCCTTTCATGATAAAAGTAATTTTCTACTGTAAAACCAAGGGGTTTACTGGAATTTGCGTACCCGAGTTGACGTCTTGCCAAGAATGGGTTGTAGTTAATTCCTCCTTTCGTACCAATGAGAGGTACGCTGGAAAATTCTCCACAAATTTCAATGATTTCCATCTCATTTTTGGCCAAGGTATACCAATGGATATCGCCATTAGTAAGAGACATGAGTCTTCGAGACCAATGCCAACCGTTTTTGTTTTCTCGGAAGATAGGAGACTTAGGCAAGTGTGAGACAATCCATTTGAATAACAGAGGTACACAACACACGATAGTTCCATCTTCTTGACGATTCCTATGATGAATGGAGAAATACGTGTCACCAAGCAAAGTGGGAGCGGGATTTCCAATCAGAAAGATCCTTATGGCGTTGATATCAACGAAACTTGAGACGTTGGGAAACAACACCAATCCATAGATGAGCAAAGCCAAAATAGCTTCAAAGGCTATCATGCTACTGGCTTCAGCAAATTTAAAAGCCTTCTCCATTAGGAACTTTGAAGTTAGTCCTAAGAGTTTTCCTTTGGTAGTCAGGTTTTTGTCTATCTCAGATTTCCTTAAGTGAGTCATCGCTACAATCACTGGTGGCTTAGGAATGGCTTCCAAACCATTGAAAGGTACCTTGTCAGACACTGAGATACCTAAGATATGTGCGTACTCTTCCAAAGTAGGCATCAACTGATAATTAGGGAAAGTGAAATAGCAATAGACTGGACCGTAAAACTAAACGAAAGTTTGAGAAGTCCTTCATCAACGTTAGTGTTCAGGACAGTTAAAAGAGTTCCATAGCGTTTTCTGAAATCCGAGGGATCTTCTACCAAGGATGCTAACTCTTTTAACTTTCCTACATCAGGAATTCTAAAACCGTATTTCTTGGTATATCTTCTTCTGACGTCCATCCCTCTAACCTAAAACGTTTACAAAGAAAAATCTCTAAATTCTTTGGAAATGGGAAGAGAAATGAGAATTTGAAGTTTTTGAATGAATGCATGAATGCCACACAGATACAAACATGGTTAGTGGTTATACACGTGTTCAAGCGTTTGAAGTCACGAGCATGAGGCCAACGATAAGAACCAAATGTGGGTAAGTTATAAGGGCTTATTCACCTGCAAAACATGTTCTACTGATAATACAGGTTCAACGCTTCTCTTGGAAATATTATCGGATTTGTTAAATACTTGAAGTCCAATAACAATTTTCAAGAAAAACTCGCCTGATCGTAGTCTCACATGACAGCTAATCCATGTTTACACCTGAATAGCTTCTACACTACATCCTAAATGGCCAGGATGGGTTATGTGTTCTACAGCCACTCAGCTTCGTTAGTTCCCTTGAAAGTAAAATGTCTTTGCAAATACTTGCTAAACACGAATACTCCCAAGACAACCTCCACTGAGAGAGGGATCTCAAATTAACTTAGTAAGTAATGAGACTTCTCACAAGTTAATAGGACTATACCCCCACCTAGATCTTAAAATGTTTCTTAAATTCAGGTTAGGATTTCTTTCCATCAGATGAAATCGTGAGAACTAAAACACACAATAAAGAAAAACAAACATATGCACTTATGAAAGCTTAACCCCTTTCTTTCTTCTTTTGAATAAAAAGCTTGGTGCTCTTTAGCAGAGTCACAGTTTTTTTTTGAAAAAAAAAGTTTAGCGTACTCCCCAGCAGAGTCGCCATTTTTTATGTTCACATTAAAAAGTGACGAATGAGGGAATCGAATCGGAATTCGAATCTCTGGCTCGAAACGATTTACTCTTTTGATTTGTTTTTAAAGATGCCGTGAACATCAAGCTTTATTATTTCCAAAAAAAGAAAAATGAGATGAAAAGGGGAACGCTGCAATACCCTCAATAAATAATGATATGCGGTGCGACTAGCGTGAACTAGACGCAACGCATTGGGGAGAGATCTGAGCAAGGGGGTTTGTTATATAAAGGGAAAAATGTGGCACCCTATATATATATATATATATATATATATATATATATATAGTTATCTATAGCCTTATTTATATATATATATATATATATATATATGAATATTTTTGATATGTATGTGTGTTTTAATTTGCTATTCTATTCTTGGGAAAGTTTCTCCTTTGGATTTTAAGAAAGGTAGGTTATGTAAGATCCTAGGTTTTGTTATTATTGTGCTCGCAAAGATCATTGGGATCTTCTGCATACATATCCCTTAATGGGAATCAGAGCATCTGTAGCTCGGATCTAAGGGAGCTATGGTTTTGTTTGGTTTGAGAGAGAAAGAAGTATGCTCGCCAAGGATGAGACCTTGTGCCTACGTATTCTCAAAGGGAGGTTGAGAAAGTCAGAGCAATCGTAGTTCCCACTTATGCTAGTGGAAGCAAAGGATGTTATTAAGAGACAAAGACAAATGTCATCTTAATGAAAAATGTATTTAATCTATTTCATCACATACATTTTGAAGGGTTGATTGAGTGAATCTTTCATCGTAAGTATTAGGTGTTTTGCTTGAGTGTACAAGCGTTACAACTTACGAGTTTAAGAAAGATGTTTGAAAGATAATTGAATCTTTAATTGTAAGTTTTGGTGTTTTGCTCGAGTGTACAAGTGTTACCACTTACAGTTAAAATATGTTTTTGTTTGAAAAGAGTGTGATTTGAAAAGAGTTTGATTGTATGTGATATGATAGATGAGATACTTCTTCCATAGAGATGATAAATGTCTAAATCTCGAGGACAAATTGATTATGTATTAGGGGGATGCTTTTAAGAATCATGTGGGTCCTTGTATTGTAAGCCCAAGAGGAGGCATTCCGAGGGTCATCGAGGGTCCTTGTATTGTAAGCCCAAGAGAAGGCATTCCGAGGGTCATCGAGGGTCCTTGTATGAAGCTCAAGAGGAAGCTATAGGGTTATGGCTGGCTTTGGTTTTAAGCGTGGTTTCACCGGGAAACCATCCTCTTAGGATTCAAGAGTGATTTCATCGGGAAATCATACTCTCAGGGTTCTATCCTAGCGTGGGTGATTCTTTGTATTGGAAGCCCAATAGGAGGCTGTTAAGAGATTTTCTGATCTATTTCTTGTTTGATGCCCAAGAGAAGGCTAAACTCAACGAGGGAGTTCTTTTGAACGAAGCCCAAAAGGAGGCTAACTCAGCAGGGGAGTTGTCTTATATGAAGCCTAAGCGGAGGCTAAACTCAACGGGTGAGTTATCTTATACGAAGCCTAAGAGGAGGCTAAAGGAACCTAGTTATTAAACTAGTTGTTATGTTATAACTGAACAGTTATATAAACAAGTGTGTGATGTGTATTCACAAGAGTTTATGAAGGAAATATATAAACAAGTGTATAAAACAAGCAATTAAAGCAAGTGTAACTTGAATATATACAAGGTTTGGGACTTACACCTTAAGGGAGGCCCATTGGTTTAAGAGCACTTTCACCAGGAATAATGCTTCTCTTAATACCAATAAAATTGGTGTATAAACAAACGGATGAAAACACACGAACAAAGTTTGTTTATGCTTGAATATTTACAAAGATGATTGAATGTGTATAAGAAAATGAATATATACACGAAAGGGTTGTTATGTACAAGGAAATGAATATGTACATAGGAGGGTTGGGACTTACACCGTGAGGGACGCCCATGATCAATTAAGAAATTCAAGGAGAAACCTGGTTTGGTTTATCTTTAAATCTAATTGATCATGGAAAAAAGGTGTGTAAGTTTATTGAAAGGTTTTTGAAAAGGTTTTGAAAAGGATTTTGAAAAGTGAAGGATATTCACAAGAAGTTTTGAAAAAGATTTAGGTTTGAAAATTGGAAAGAAAACATTTTTGAAAAGTATTAAAAATTCTTATAATGTCTCATTTTTAACCTACTATAAATATAATCAAAAAGAAAATATTTTTGGATTTTTTGACATAATCATAAAATAGGTATATTAAATGACAAGTGTGCAAAAAATCATCTCAAAATGAGAAGTTTTGATTAGTTTTTGAAAATGTTGAAGTTTGTTGAAAACTTGAGAAAATTAGTGATAAAAAAAGAGTTTTTGGTCCTAAGGAGGTTTGAACCTTGGACTTTTGGCTTAGAAGTGAAGAGTTTTTCCACTGAGCCATTTGCTTGACTCGTCATTTAATTACCTTGATTTGAAGGAGTTTTGAAAAAAATGAATTTTTTTTGAAAAAGGTCAGAAGTTGGATGCTTCCGAGGGTAAAAGGAAGGGGTCGCCAAAGAAGGTTAGAAGCATGTTACTTCTGGAGATAGTGGAAGCTTGCTGCTTCTGGAAGAATGAGAAGCGTATTGCGAGAGTGAAGCGTCTTTCGGGAGGAATAGCCTCGATGTAGTTCAAGGCGGAAAGTCAAGGTGAGAAGCATTAGAAGTGCTTCTGAAGAGTGTAGAAGCTGAATGCTTCTAGAGATAGCGTGTCGGCTCGAGAATGAGAAGCATCAAGTACTTCCAATTGAGCCTCAAAAGCGCTCAAGAAAACCTCGGGTTCCTTCTAGGGTAAGTGTTTTGATGATTGCTACAGCTTCAGTGATGTTTATGGAAGGTGTTGATGTGCTTACCTTGGTTTGAAATGGTCTGGATCGTTCTGACCAAGTCTAGCTACAATCACTTGAAGTGAGAATCGAATTTGATAATTCTGTGTTTACAGTGATGAAAGGATGGTTTGGATCACTTCTATATGATGTATGGAAGGTGTTTGAAGTGAAAGTTTGGAAGATGCACGAGTGGATTGAGAGTTTGTAAGTTATGGCTGAATATGTGCATACATAAGGTTTGGAAGTGTTTTTTGAGTTTGGCTAGTTCTTGGGCTAGCTTGAGGATTCTAACAACTTTCTAATGATGTTTAGAAAGTATTTGAAGCCTAAGATTGCTCAGAAATTTCAAGACTTGAAATTTGCAAATTCTCCTACTTAGAAATTTGAAACTTGAAAATCAAGAAAGAAAGAAGGAAAGCTTGGATTATGATTGCTTTTGGGGTAATTTTGAATGAATAAGTAAGCTCTGTTTATAGGCCAGGAATTCTGAATGTTAAGTAGAGGAGATTGGCTTGAAATTGAACAACTTGCCTTCAAGGGCAAGAAAGACATATTTGCCATAAATGCACATGGAATATTCCTTTAACCATGGTTAAAATCTCACTTGATCTTATTTCCCTCATAATTACTTCTCATCTAATTTTTATCAGCTCTAACCTATCTTAACTTGGTGACAAGGCTTCTAGAAGGAGAAGTTTGTAAAAAATGACTTATAGTTCTTGAAAAATGACTTGTAATTCATGGTTATAGAGCTCTAAGTTTAATTTTCAAAACCTTAGCTACACAAAGTGTTTTTTCAAGTTCTTGGACATTTTAAAAAGCTTGTAACAAGATCTACAACTTTCATGTTTTGAGTTTTTCTTGAATCACAATGGATCTAGGTGAAAAATGGCCATGAAAGTAAGGAAAAACCATGTTTCTTAACACTTGAAAAAATTTCGAAGTGTTAGAAAAAATTCAAATCTTGACTTTTTGTTGACTTTTTCACATTTCTTGATTTTTTATGATCATGATGGATTATTTGAAATGATTTTATGATTGAAAAAGTTTAGATTTGAAAAAGTTGACCAAAAGTCAAAGTTTTGACTTTTTGAACAGATGAATTTTCATCAGATGATTCAGAATTTGTCTGATGAAGAAACATGGATTTTGGAATGTTTTGAACGAAGAAATTAAGTCAAGATGTTGCATTGAAGATCTTAAGATCAATATTCAAGCAAATAGGTCATTCATTGAGTAGAAATTCAATGATTCACTATCTTCAATCAAAACCCTAATTAGTCGATTCAAGGTAGATCATGAGAAAAAGTTGGGAATTTGAAGATCAAATGTTGATGATTGATTAAGATAGATCAATTGAGGTGAGTGGAGATTCAAACCCTAATTAATCATATCTTGAACAGATGAAATTTTGATAAAACCCTAACTTTGACTTTAGGAGCACACGCACGATCTATCCTGTTCTAAAACTGTTAGTAATGCAATGATGCATATGTGAATAATGTAAGGTGGTATCTTAGGTCAAAAATTGGGGTATGACAGGGGCATCTGTCAACGATAAGAAGTTACTGAAGATATTCACTGCCAAATTCTTTCGAAGTAACGACATTCTATACAAACGCAACCATGATCTAGCCCTACTTCAGTGTATACACAAGAAGATAGCCAAAAGAATCATGGAAGAATTGCACGAAGGCGCCTCTAGCACTCATTTTAGTGCATATATGATGGCTAAGAAGATTCTGAGAGCAGGTTACTATTGGTCCACTATGGAAGTTGATTGCTATCGATACTCCTGATCTTGTCACAAATGTCATATATACGCAGATAAAGTACATATTCCTCCAGTTCCGTTGAATGTCCTAACAGCTCCTTGGCCTTTCGCAATGTGGGGAATTGATATGATTGGAGAAATCAAACCTACCGCTTCTAATGGGCATCGTTTCATTCTCGTCGCCATCAATTACTTTACCAAGTGGGTAGAAGAAACTTCGTTTGCATCTGTTACCAAGAATGTCGTGGCTCAATTCATTAAACATAATCTCATCTACCGGTACAGCATCCCTGAAAGGATTATCACAAACAATGGTACCAATCTCAATAACAAAATGATCACCAAACTCTGCATGTAGTTCAAGATAAAGCATCACAACTCCTCTCCATATCGGCCGAAGATGAATGGCGCAGTGGAAACCGCCAACAAGAATCTTAAGAAGATCATGCAGAAAATGATTGTGTCATATAAGCATTGACATGAGATGTTGTCATTTTTCTCTCCACGGTTATCACACTTCAGTACGAACATCTACAGGGGCAACCCTATTCTCTCTCGTATATGGTATAGAAGCGGTTCTACCTATTGAGGTTTAGATACCCTCGCTCAGAGTATTGAAGGATTCAGAGTTAGAGGAAGACGAATGGGTCCAGACTCGCCTTGAACAAATAAACTTTATTGATGAAAAACGACTCGCAGCCATCTGCCATGGACCGATATATAAAAAATGCATGATCAAATCCTTCAATAAGAAAGCCAAGCACCGAGTGTACTAAGTTGGCGATCTAGTAGTCAAGCACATCATCCTACCACAACGTGATCCCAGGGGAAAATAGACTCCCACCAATGAAGGACCATTTGTAGCCAAGACAATATTTTCTGGCGGAACCATGATACTGAGCACCATGGATGGAGAAGACTTCCCGCACCCTGTGAATGTAGACATAGTTAAAAAATACCATTCATAAATGACACCCGCTAGGTCGACTGGCCTAGGCAATAATAAGGGATTCCTGACGAACCAAAAGGTTCGGAAAAAAATTAGGGACATATATAAAAAAATGTACACCCGACAAGTCGAAAACCTACCAAGTGGCTTGGGAAAAAAAGGGTATCCCGGTAGACTGAAAACCCGAAAGGGTGGTCAAGGTAAAAATTAGGGATTAAAGCGTATGACTATGTCTCGACATATCATCTACAGACTACACTACTATCAACTTCAAGACTCAAATGGCACAGATCAGTCCAATCACCTTCTTCTGGCAGCAAAGAGATGAGACATTCAAAAATATATGAGCAATAGTAGAGTTGAAACTCGACGGGATTATCTATACATAGATTTTATCAATTTTTCATTAATTTCTACGATTTCCTCTTACTAGGATATTTGTCTCTCAGTACACAAATTGCCTGTCTATAGGCCCATTTTTCAAAATCAATGTAAATTCTCTTCTAAAGTCTAATCTTTTTTTACTTTTATCTGTTTTGCTTGCATAAGTCCAATGTTTACTTTGAATGATTATATGCATCTGACAATAAATATCCACTTACAAATACACGAAAAGCAAACAGAAACAACAATTACTACAGGCTCTAGGAATTGGGATGACAATCTAAGTCACCAACACATCCCCACAAAGTCAGCATCACATAAATACCCCCACAAACCTTATAGAGTTATCACATATTCAAGAATACTACACCACCATTTCATATGCGGTAGGATGGTTTACTTACAATATCTACACATACCATTACTAAATCAGTCCCCGAGCAATAACAGGTGATCATCTCAACTCATCGCCTTAGTCCCCGAACAGTGATCGTCTCAACTCATCACGTTAGTCCCCGAGCAGTGATCATCTCGACTCATCATGTTAGTCCCTGAGCAATGATCATCAACATCATCATGTTAGTCCCTGAGCAGTGATCTTCTCAACTTGTCACTTAGTCCCCAAGCAATGATCATCTCAACTTGTCACGTTAGTCCCCGAGTAGTGATCGTCTCAACATCATCATGTTAGTACCTGAGTAGTGATCATCTCAATTCACCATGTTAGTCCCTGAGTAGTGATCATCAACATCATCACGTTAGTCCCCAAGCAGTGATCATCTCGACTCATCACGTTAGTCCCTGAGCAGTGATCATCTTAACTCGTCACATTAGTCCCCGAGCAGTAATCGTCTCAACTCGTCACGTTAGTCCCCTAGCAGTGATCATCTCAACTCGTCACGTTAGTCCCCGAGCAGTGATCATCTCAACTCGTCACGTTAGTCCCCGAGTAGTAGCAAATCATCAACTAACTTATTATGTCAGTCTCCGAGCAGTAATAGGTTATTCAAAACCACATCATTCTCCAACGTGGGTTATTTCTTCAAAACCATATGCAAGATATTCATCCCCAACTAAGTATCACTCAAGGATTATCATCTTCCAACAACATCAATATCTAGACTCGAAACTTGGTCAGATAGTGCATAAGAGGAATCCACATCTCTCTTATCCCCCAGTCAGGGACTCCAACAACTATATTTCTCCATCCCCAAGTAGAAGTCGAAGATCCCCAGTAGAACATTCTCATCTTCTTCAAGATGGATACCACAACGTCTACATTCATACATCATTCATAAAAATCATAACATGTGCATACATGATTCTCAAGCATCATCACATACTTGCATGCATCATGATATGCATAGAACTAACTTTACTCTTTCAGGTTAAACTCACAAACATGCGAAAACTATCCATATGCTTCCAAACAGAAGGAGTGTAAACAGGGAAGGTTTAGCTCATAATTAATACTGATAATAGTGAACTTCATTCCTGGCTTGGTATACCCCCAAATGTAGGTTGGTTAGAATCGAACTGGGTTAACAACTCCTTGTGTTCTTTTGTTTTCTCTACTGTTAATTGTATGTTCTACTTTATCTGTTTTACAATGTCGGATCAGATGTCACAACATCCTGAGTCTGATGGCACCAGAATTTCAATTGGTATAAGAGCAGGCATCCTGTCTGTTTCTGGATGAGATCTATGGGGGATACTTTCTGGTTGCGTACAAGGTAGAAATTTTTTTGAACAAGGAGTGTTCATATTGTATGGTCCTTAGAAGTGGAGGATGAACCTATTTGTGGAGAACTAGACCAACCTGACCAGAACTGTTGTACCTTCTTGAAGAAAGGAGATAAAGATGCTAGAACAAGAAAGTTAAATTCAAAGACTACATACGGGAGTGAAGTTTTAAATTGAATTGTTCAACCTATATTCAGCACAGAGATGAGAATTGTCAAAACCTTCATGCGGGAGTAAAGACATTGATAAGGTAACTCCTGTGCTTATGTGTTTCCATATGGTCAGGATATTGGTTGGGTCTAGTTTATTGCTTGATAAAGAGGCAAGCATATTGTAGGGTTGATTTATTTTCAATCCTTATGTGTCATGCTTACAATTAAATTATGGAGTAAGCATTGTGTAAGTTCTGTTGAAGCATGACTATTTTCCGCTGCATAGCCTCTGATGCAACCCCTATAGTTAAAGAAGGATCCTAGGGTTAATTTTATCAACAAAATATTTTGGCAGATTATTACAACTATATTATAAGTGTCAAAGATACTTGAGATCCTTCTCAATTCCACTCATAAAGACATATATTAATAGAGTTGATGAGTATCAATTGATCAATGATTCTCATATACATCTGCAAGTTATTTGAAAACCTTGGAGATTATCAAGGATGATGAGTTCCAAAGAGATGGAGTCAATGTTCTACATGATGTTAGAACATTATTACTGGTATGCCGCAACCAGTTGAAGAACAGATGTTCTGGGTGATAAATAAATATAGTGTGAGTATATATGTTTGGAGCATGCTCCTGACCTGGAAGAGGAGACATATGTATTAGTTGATCAAGACACGATCAACAAGCTCTTATACTCCAAATGTCATTTTATTTCTGACCTAAGCTTATGGGAGTATAGAAGTCAAGCTCAGTACAAGTAAAAGACTCATAAAGGAATACCCCTCTATCCCTTTATGTGAGATCAAGACGAGCTTATATCTGGTACATTCTTCTGATCAATGAAACCAGATATGTGGATATTTGTTCATGACCATGGAACAAATTGGAGTTGAATATTGTGTATCAACCAAAGTGAAACATGGTCATGAATGTTAACTACCCTGAATATTATCCTGGAAGTCAAGAAGAAACAAGGAGGTCAGATTGTTATGAAGAATCTGAATAATTATGTGTCATGCCATAATTAAGTCTGTTCCAAAAACCTAGTTGAGGGAATCTCTTCTATAGGTACAGACTATGACATCCATCATCTCAAAATCAGAAGTGACAATCTGAAGAAAAGCTTATTGAGATGTGGATCATGTTATTCCTTGATCATGTTAATTGTTTGGATGTAAAGTTGGTGTATATTGTGGTTCATGTGTTCCCCCCAAGTGTTATGAATAAGATGTTGTGGATGTTACCCCAAGAACCACTCTATGATAGATGTTGTCGTATCAGATGTTGGAACATCATCTAAATGTCTTCAATTTTGAATATATTTTATTGCCTTAAAGTATAAGCAAGTGTGAAGATGTAATCAGTCAGGATGATGTAGTGTGAGTAGAAAATTTTAATTGTCTAAACTGGTAGGTACTTTGACGAGAGACTCAGTACTTATTAGTATGTAACCTGAATGCCAAACCACTTATACTCTGTCGGGAGCTGAGTATTTTTCTAATGGATTCATGGTATTTTGTGAATTGAATATCAGTATTAAAGTTCACTATGATCTTCACAAGACTATAATGTGTGGCAATGCTATCTGGTGTTTATTTGAAGAGCTAATTCAACTAAGGAAATGCATACAGATGCTATCAAATATCTTGATGGGAGCTGGATATTTGTGTGAAAATTTGAATCAAGAAGATATGAATATTGTGATGTATAAGAGAGAATGCTCTATATGGAATTATAATATCACTACTTTTGAAGACATCGGAGATTGAAAAAGGCAGATAAGATTCAGACTTATCTTTTGAAGACGTATCTATGGTTATACGCATGGTTAACTATGAGGTTTCTTCTATTACAAGTTACACAGTGTGGCAATCTGAAACTTGTATAGCAAGCAAACTAAGGATTCATATTTGGAATCTGTGGCAAGTCCAAATAAAGAATGCTTCAAGCATTATAAGGACCAACATCGAAAGCGTCCTTATGTTGTATAACTCAGGGGGAGTAAGAGCTATAACATCATGAAAAGCTTCATCTTGGAAGCTAAAAGGAAGAAGTCTAATATTAAAAGGGGAACTACAGTCTACTTGAAGAAGCAACTATGCATATAAAAAGGAATTGGATATTGGAAGAGCAATTGTCTACTGTTAATTGTTCATTATCAATTGTGAAAGCTGCCTTGTATAGTGTAATTGGATATGTTATTAAAGAAGGCAATGTTATTGTATATGTTGATGACCAACTAATGTCAAGGGAGAGATTATTCATTAGTTGATGTAAAGGGGAGTCTATACTGCTATGTGATGAAAATCTTAAAGAGGCAGTGTTATTATAATCTTATAGCCAAGATAAATGGACTCTGTGTGGATGTCCCAAATAATGTTGGAACATCAAAATTCTAGATGTTGAAGAAAGTATGATTATTATAAACAGGATCAGTCTCTAACAAGAGATTAAAGTAAATAAATTCAGACTATAAGTACGTCCAAAAATTCATGTGAAGATATGGACAAGAAGAAGCCATTCGAAGGAATCCGGTCAAACCACAAGTATGATATCTCAAAAGAAGCAATCCGGATTGGTGAAAGAAGAGGTGGCAATCACATGCCCCTACATGGTGTACAAAGATGAAATAACCCATGCATTTTATTGGAACTAACTCAAGGAATCTGACAGAAACTACAACGTTAGTTAAATGGTACAAATTTTTTTCTAGTACAGTCCTTCAACCAAAGTTTGACCAAGGAACAAAGATTGCACTTTTATAAGCCTCAATTGTGCTATTTATAGAGGATCCCCTAACCTCTATTTCTACAGAAAGACACTGAAAAACAGATCATATGAAGTTCAATCGAGTATGAATGTCCTATAATTGGATCTGATATTGTGAAGGCTCTCATTGTCAAATTTTTACTAAAAAGGGGGAGAGAAAATGTATCTGTATCCACGTTGCACAAATGTTGAAACAAGAGAGAATAGTCACAATGCTCTCAAAAGGACCGGGTCCCGGACTGAAAGAAAAATATTAATTGTGACTTGTGATCTGAGTTTTGAACAAGCCATTATGAGCTACGATTAGGCTACTCAGGCAGCAGTATATCCTAAAGTCCAACACCGAGTCTCTTCATTCACCACAACACTAACCCCGTGTTAGTGCAAGGTAGGAGACAAGATGTCAAATGGGATATCCTGACATGGGCAGGAACTCAAGATCTGAAGATGTATGCAGAAGACAAAAGATGTTAATTGTTAATTGTAAATTGTTGCTGCTACTTTAAACTGCTTGTAATTGTATTTATTTATTTTAGTTAAAATTATCCAAAGGGGGAGATTGTAAGTTCCTGAATTGTATGGATTGGCTTAATTTTAATAAAACAAATAAATAGCAGCAACAATGTTTTGTGCAGTAAGATTCCTAACTGATAATCCTATCTAGAATGTCTTAACATGCTGTGTTGAAAAGTTTCAACATCTGGAACAACATGTCATATGAGATGTCGAGACATCAGGACATCACGCTACAAAAACTGTTAAGTTTGTTACAGATCTGTCTTAATTAGAGCAGAATATCTTGAGAATATTATGCATCTTATGTGGCGTGATTTTAAAGGCTATGTGGAGGTCCAAGAGCTAAGGAGAAAGATCAGTAAAGACCTTGATTGTAGCAGAAGTTATCTGCTTGTTTATCTTTGCAGAAAGTTTGTGACTATAGATGTTCGTTACAACTTATGCTGTTATTTTGAAGGCCCAAATCCAGTTGGGTAATAGGTTATAAATAAGCAGTTGTAACCTAGTTTTAGTAAGCTAGCCGGTTTTAGAAAGATATAATCTTTAGGGTTAGTCATGTAAGTGAACCACTCGAATTGTGAGATGGTCACTGAGTTGTACCTCGAAGCTTGTAGGCAAGAAGATTATTTTACTCACTCAGAAGTTGTGAAGCAATGAGTGTAGTTGTGTCCTTGGAAGAAGCTGTGAAGCAATTCCAAGTTTTGTTTGTGTCACATGTGTGACGGTTTTATATTGTGTTTGAAGTGTGGTATCTTCAAACAGTTTTAGTTGTGTTTGAAGTGAGGTATCTCCAAGCTGATTGTGTTAGCAGCCAATCAGTTGATGCAGTTATTGGTGTGATAATGACTGATAGACATCACTGAGGTGATTAGAAGTGAGCGGATGTTCTCATATCTAAGTGTGGTATCTTAGGTAGAAGGGTCATTGGGTAGTCTGATTAAGTGATGAGTGTAAATGGGGAAGGTTTAGCTCCGAATTAACACTGTTGATAGTGAACTTCATTCTTGGTTTGGTATGCTCCAAGATGTAGGTTGGTTAGAACCGAACTGGGTTAACAACTCCTTGTATTCTTTTGTTTTCTGCACTGTTAATTGTATGTTCTACTTTGTCTGTTTTACAATGTCGGATCAGATGTCACGACATCCCGAGTCTGATGACACCAGAATTTCACAATCCCTAAAATCAAATTTAGATTTCTAAGATTCAAAATGGTAAAATAAAACAACACCTAACAACCCTAATTGCATCAACGATTTTCGTTCCTCCCGTATTCTATTCTTCAACATCTTGAACCCAAGGTCATGAAAACATAAGGCCCTTTCACTTGCCAATTAAACTAACGAAGCATACAAATAAATTGTATTAGATAAATATTCACAAATCTTAGTCCAACTTGCAAAAGTTGATATTAGTAGGTTACCTTCAAAATCTTAAAGCCCACAATTGCATGAGTTGCTAATAATTATTATCACTTAGTCTTGTATTCAATAAATATTTGGATAAAAGTATACAAAATTCCAAATCATGGCCGGTAACCCATTTTCTTATTGTCAAAAAAACACTTATTAGGGATTGCACAAATTTCTGAAAAACAAAAATAAGTTTACCCAGCTCGGTGTTGAAGACAGAAAAACATAATGCAGGCAAAAACAAGTTACCTATTAGGAACTTCAGTTGCAAAAAACTAAGCCTAAGATACAAGAGCTCATAAGAAACCTAGTATGTACAGAACACATAGAGTATATACAGCATAAAATACAACTATACAACACTATATACTCAAGCAATAGTCTCAGATTTTTTATAATAATTCAGAGAGGCATGTTTCTGAAATGAACCCAGTGGAGAAACATGTTGAAATGTCTTAAGATTAGTTTGGCATCCACCATGAGCAATCAAAACCAAAGCAACTTGCAAATGTCCAGCTTCAGCAGCACAATGCAAAGGAGTGTAACCAGCATGATCAACACAATCAACCTCAGCCCCATGTTCCAACAAAACCTTAACACTTTTTATCCTCCCTTTGAATGAAGCCCAATGCAGTGGGGTCCACCCATTCTGATCCTTTCTATTCACCTCTGCTCCTTCCCCCAAACACCTCTTCAGCGCGTGCACATTATCAACCCTCGCCGCTCGAAGAAGCGCGTCGCCGTAACGCAGTAAACCGAACAAGCGCGTGTGTCCACTCTCCGCCGCAATATCAAACGGCGTTTTCCCGTTTATGTCTCTCGCGTATTTCACGTCGGAGTTTTCCACTAAAAACTCCACCGCTTTCAAATGGCATCTGGACGCAGCGTGATGAAGTGGGGTCCAGTTCTGAGAATCCACGGCGTTAGGGTTTCCTCCGACCGAAACGAAAAACTCTATCACGCTCACGTGACCTTCCATCGCCGCCATGTGAATCGGCGTCTTTGATTCGTTGTTCGCCGTATTCACATCCAGTTCGTCGCCGAAGCAATCAAACAAAAACTTCACTACATCGATTCGACCCAAAACTGCAGCTTCGAACAAAATAAAATCCACAGTAACATTTATTCTGCAACCAGAAGCCACTAGAAGCTTCAGAACATCAAGTTTCCCGACTCTAATTGCCAACGGAATAAGCGATCTACCATTGGAATCTTCGAAACTCGCATCTCCACCGGCGGCGATAACATCCGCCACGTAGTTTACATCCCCTCTTTCAACAGCGGGTTTTAGCAAATTCGTGAGATCCGATTTCTCGCAAACGGATATACTTTTCGTGAAGAGGCTACGAGTTTCAGGTACAGAGTCATAGTTTGAGATGATGAACTCCGCCACGCTGGGTCCCACTAATAAAACAGTTATAACGGCATCGCGGAAAACGTGGGGACCGGGTTTGTTGAACAGACGGCGGAGGTCCTCTGTGTTGGCCTTACCGGTTGGAAGCATGGAGGTTTTGACAGTGATGACGTCAGCATGATGAGAGATAGGTGGTTGATTCAGATTTGAAAGATGGAGTATGTATGATGCAGAAGAGAGTGGTGGAATTACTGATAATGGTTTGTTGATAGAGAAAGTTGATGGGTTTGATGTTGTTAGAGAAACTGCAACTGTCATGGTGTGCATGAGATTTGTGAGCTTGAAAGTTGAACTGCACTTTTGGTTTTTCTCAAAGTGAAGCTCCAGTTCTTTTACCTCTGCTTTTACTAACCTATCCATGGTGGTGATGGTGTTGATGACTAACACGTTGATGATTCTTCTTAATTCTGATTAATCTTTCGTTAATTGTGTTTATCAGAATTGGCGGAGAAAGAAAGAAAGAAATTAGGTGGTTGCTGTTGTTGCTGGAATGAGGCTGTTTGTTTTGTTTTCTATTTATTTATTTGTTTTATATTATTATGATTATGATTATTATTGTTGTTGACTTGTTGGGGTTTTGAAATTGATTGATGATTAAATATATTTGTATCTAGATGTTCCTTTGTTAGGGTGCGACTGTGACATGGAAGATGTGGGTGGAGATGAAGAAAGATGTGAATAAGATGTTTTGTTTTTTATGATAACTAACTAGTAGATGCTATTGAATTAACTAGTGGATGCTATTGAATTTAACAGGAAATAGACAAGGTAAAAAAGGTGTGTGACTTTGAATATGAACAAACTCAACTTCAAGCAGCTATTTTTATGTAACTTGGTCTTTGATTCAACGCATACATATTTTGAAAAGTTAGAGGCGTAAGTTTGAATCAGTTCATAGAAAAAAATGTATATTTTAGTTCATTTGTGTTAAACGTTTGATATGGGAGGAAGAGGGAATTGCAACTTGCAATTTGCAATTTGCAATTTACAATTTACAAACCTCTTTGGATTTGGATTATCATAGTGCAATTGTATATTTGATATACTAAATTATGTATATTTTTTTGTATGATGTGAGTGAGAACAGGGTATCTTGTATATACTCAATTGATATTCTGTTCCACACTGGTTTTGGCTGTATGTGATGACCAAATTGATTAACGGTTTAATAGAAAAATGCGGTGGTGGTTGCAATTTCAAATACTATCATGTTTTCTAATAAATATTATGAGGTCAGTAGCCATGAGTCAATTCTTTATAAAATTTATGACAAATGATATGCTTGTTTTTTATCTTGAATTTTTGAGCCAAGTTACCAATTCAGCGATTGTCTGAAATAATATTTTGACATTGGTCAAATACTGCTTTCTTTGATTTTTTTTCTCTCGAAATGCTTGTAAAATGTAACTGTTTATATTAGGTTTTGATAAACAACGTTGGTTTCTTGACAAAAAATTTACTTGCGAGATTGATCAGGGGGGTTCAGTACATTGTTAGTTTTTACGTGTTATCTTTTACAAAGTGTTTTAAAAATTGAGTGCAATTCGACCTCACGTCTAACATGTTTGTGATTGCAAAAGCAAATAAAATAAAACTTACAAAGTGAAAACGAAAGCGTTTAAAAAGTAAAGATAAATGACATAACATTAAAAATAGTTGAGAAAATAAACAAGTTGATTCAAACGTGCATTGCCCTAGCCTGACTCATTTCGCTCGATCGCTTGATTACTCTGAGTGATTAGTGTTAAGAATGTAAAAGTTTGAACCGTTTACATAATGCACTAAGTGCTTTATTTATACTACACATCTAATAACTGCTTCTTGGTCGACTTTGATCCTTTACACGCCACATGTTTCCTGCAACTTCTCTCCATGAACCCACATTCTTCATTCTTGCTCTCTTTCCCTCCAAGAATCCTCTATCCGAATAAATTGGGTCACTTTTAATGTTTTGGGCCTTTAAACCTTCTAAGTCCATTAAACCCTTCTGGTCTAACTAACATGTGATAACCTGTACATTGTTCGACTAAAGCAACTTGGTCGACCCAAATATGACAATGAATGCATTAAATCCAAGAACCTTTTGTATTCTCCTCTTCTATTGGTTGGATTTTAACTTTGTTGAAAATCCTGACCAACAAATTGCCCCCAAAATGTCCTTTTCGACTGAAAGGATGAAACATACATTTTTTCTTTTCCTGATACGACGTGACGTCATTATAATCATGACTTTCTTTTCACACGTCTTGTCAGCAAGCAAGCAGCCACTTCCCTACTTTTTAGCTTTAACTTCCTAGGATGAATGTGACCTTTAACTCAACAACTTCCTCACTCAACTGCCATATGTTTGACACATGCCTACCACAAGAGCATAATTTCTCTCTCTTTCTTTCCAAACATTTAGTTTCCTTAACAAGATAAATACCCATTCCACTTCTTTAGCTTCCTCTTTACTCTCTTCTTGCATTCTCATACCTTTACGTTTCAAACTAGAGAAAATTTTCCACCTTCACTCTTTTCTTAAGCAAAACCTCTAACTGCTTCCATGACATCTTCAAGCCAAATTGTTGAACATATTCACATCCCCACAAAAGTTGATCTAGTTTCTAAAATGGACAAAATCCTAGTCCATCACCAATAGAACTTCGTTCTGGAACCAACTTCCTCAAGAAATATGGAAGTATTCCGTTCTAACGTTTTGCTTCCATTCGTATGTAAAGACACTGTTCACGCCCTTTTGGGACCCATTTCTAATGAGATCAAGAACCCTAAGGAACTGGAGGATAGTTTCCCTGTCCGTTCATCCACCAAACCTGCTATTTGTTGCGCTCTAGATATTGCGCATTTATACCGGACCTCCAAAGTCTTCCGCTCCACTCCCACCATCAATCAAGACTATCTTGCATGGTTGAACAAGATTGAGAAGGTCAAAGGCAAATCTTGGAAAACTCAGGGTATTTTTGACCTGATTCAACTCTATAGGGTCGATCCTAGTTATTGTAATTACATGTTGATTTTTTCCCTCTACTTATGCGAAGGCTCCACACACACCTTTCATTTTGGCACCAACATGCTTACACTAACTCAGTTCGACGTCGCAACCATCACCGAGCTTCGTTCTATAGGCGAAACTTTCCTTCCCACTGAAGTAGACGAAAACGTCATACCTTTTGATAAGGATGACGCCGACTTTACCAAATACATAGAACGCTTCCATGTTAAAGACATCGACACCGTCTCTAACGAATAACACATTTCCTTCTCGGCATTGTGGCTCTCTAAATGTATCTTCTGCTATCAATCCTTGAAGGTGGCTAAGCAATTCATTACGTTGGCCCACCATTTCCACCAAGTTCGAAACGTGTGCTTGAGTGAACTCATTTTAGGGTCACTTTATGAATCACTCATCCTGGGGGTCTTCCGCATTAGTTCAAAAAATTTGGCTCCTCCTTGTTGTCCCTTTCTGGCTGCTTCAACTATGGCTAAATGCTACCTTCGAGCATTAGCTAAAGTTGCAACTTATTGTTGCTGAAGAGGCGACGTTTGCCCAACGCACTACTGAAGGTCCGCACCTTGTTGCGCTGACACCACCCAACAATCAGCTGGATCGAGAAGCATCCCTTGAGAAGTATCATAACTTCTTTTATAGGCTCAAATCTTTCCAACCAACCATGGTGCCTTTTGCCACCAAACCTCATGGTCCTAAATGGTTCACCAGACCATTTCCTCCACAAAATCTCACACATGTCCCTGAATCCAAAATCATTTGGTAGGTTTTCCTTACCCCTAAACTTATTATTTCCAGGGTTGGCGCTAATGGTGGCGTAACACTTCTATGTTATCAACCTAATCTAGTGGTTAGGCAATTTGGTTTATGCAAACTTTTGCCTCGAAGTTTCTATAAACCTTCTAACGAAACGTGCTTGTGGTTCACAAATTTTAGTGAAGAGGAGTGTGCTCGAAGGCTCAAACACTTTGCTGCCGACGCCCCCACTATGAATCTCATTGGGTTTGAGAATCTCTTTTACACAACTAAAGAGTTCTATGAATGGTGGAAATCTCGAAAAAAAACTCGATTTACTGTATTTCGGCAATAAAGTCGATTTTCTATATTTTCGTAAAAAATGATTTTATATATTTTTCTTTAAAAACTCGATTTTCTTTATTTTTACAAAAAAAAAAAACATGATTTTTTGTATTTTCGTAAAAAAACTTAATTTTTTCGTATTTTCGCAAAAAAAAAAACTCTACTTACAGTAAATCAGAAAAAAATTGATTTTCTGTGTTTTAAGAAAAAAGTTGATCTTTTGTATTTCGAAAAAAACTCGATTATTTGTTATTCCTAAAAAATCTTTTTTTTTTATATTCGGGGAAAATTGATTTTTTTCGTATTTATGAAAAAAAAAATGAATTAATAGATTTAAAGTATATGAGAAGAAAAATCATTGGATCATTCAAATATGTTGGATGGATTGAATGAATCCATGTAAATAAATAGATGAATTTTATCATATCCGTTAACTTAATTTTTATGTGATGGATAATTTATATATATTTTTTAATGGATGAATTGAATGGATTTTGTTTTAATGAATTTAATTACCACCCCTATACAGTGTTAATAATCTCTCTTAATTTTTATGTTTGAATAACTAATAGTGTGTTTGATTTAAGATTGAAAATTTTAAAATTATGGTGAATTTCCACCACGTTTACTCATAAACTATCTTTTATAGTTTCTATAAACCGCGGCAGAAAGGCACACTGGTGTTTTGAGGCCATAAATTTTTGGATATACAATTCTTATTTTAGATGTCTTTTAATCTATTTCATTAAAGTATGCATATTAATCCTGAAGTGAGTAACACAAGTTTCATTTTTAATTGGAGCCTTCGAAGTAGAGCTAGATTGTCAAAATTCTTGAGGAAATTGAAGTTGAATTGCTTGGCTTTAAAATTTTACTGAATAACATTATTGAAGGGCACTGCTGTGAAGGCTGTTATCTTTAGAATCTTTCACTTCTTTATCTCTAAGTATTTATGCAGCTGGCTTTATGTTGTGTTTTTAAACCAAATATTTTGTGTTAAAGTTTGATATTGTTTTGCAATTGCTTGGTTAGGAACTAATTATTTATTTACTTGTTGTAACAAACTTGCCATTTCACATTAAACAATTGTGTTCTTTCACTAGTTAGTAAGTTTTGGTCTGCTATATAATCTACCAATTCAATGTTTGTTTCAAATTTAGCAAGTTATATATAAATATTATATATTCATCCATTAAACCTAGCAATTTATATATAAATCTCATATATTCATTCATTAAATCTAGCAAGTTATAGGTAAATCTAGCAAGTTATATTAAATCAGTAAATTGTAAAATTTAGCTAGTTATGTATAAATCTGATTTTTTTTTTTTTTTTTTGCAATAACTAAGTTTTAAATAAAAAATAAAAATAGCTAATTTTTGAAAAAATTTATGCAAATAACTAACTTTCAGGTGTAATATACAAGCAAGAGCCATCTGAGATGGCTCCTGCATTGATTTTAACAAGCAGGAGCCATGCTGCTTGGCGCCTCATTGTAAATTTTTGCCCTAAAAGCCATCTCAGATGGCTCCTATGTGTAAATCACATGGGAAAAGTCATCTGAGATGGCACCTATGTGTACTTTTAAATAAATAAAAAAATTTCAATTTAAATTAAAGTGCATGACAATGTTGTGAAATAAAACTTGTATTATAAATTTTCATTACAACGAAAAGCGATTACATAAGTTTATTCCGTGACACAGGACTTGTAGATGACCACGGGTTCCACATGCGTCCTCTCCTAACTCGTCGACGAGGTTACGGATCCATGTTGTTGGGTCGATGGCACCTGATCATGGGTTGATGGCTGCTCGTAGTGGATGCGATCAGGATCCATGAATGCCTCAAGATCTGCATTGCTTGTTGCACCGGTTTCGTATAAACGTGTTCCCATGTTCTCATAGCTTGGTCGTTGTGGTTGGGGGTTAGGTTCCATTTGGGGACTATAGCAGTCGTCATCCGTATATGTGGATTGTGAGTGAGTGGGGTAAAAAGGAAATTGGGTGTTTGGAGTCTCGTACCCATATGAATGGTGGGGGTTTTGGTACGGCGATGGTTGGTGGAATATTGGGTTGGTTGGGGAATATTCCTCAGGGAAGCCAGGGTCTAGGCTGAGGTGAGATGTTGATGGGCCTATATAGGGGGGTTGGACATATGCTCTTTGTTCGGTGTATTGTACTTGGGCGTGTGACATATGTGAGTATTGGAATTGTGGGTCGGACATTTGGTTGGGTGGGTAATCAGGTTGAGGTTGGGGTTGGGGTTGGGATTGAGTGTTGGTGGTTCTGTGTCGTCGGGTTTGTTGGCGGGAAGTTGATGAATGTTGGTAGTGTTGTTGGGATGGTTGTTGGTAGTGTTGTTGGGGTGGTTGTTGGTATTTTTGGTGTGGTTGTTGTTGGTGGTGGTGTCGAGGTTGTTGTTGGTATTGTTGTTGAGGTTGTTGTTGGCGGTAGCGTTGTCTTGGTTGTTGTTGTGGCTCAGAAGGTTGCCCCCACTGGGTGCGAGGGTCGACCAAATAGCGGGGGTGAGAAACATGCATATCTGGATTTGTGACTGACCGGTACCAAGCAATGTATTGACGAGAGTGTTGCATAATCTCGTCATCTTCGTAAACGGGAAATTGTAAGATATGGTCTGCTCGATTTTTCCACATCCTACAATACTCCCTGACAAAATTTCTCCAATTATCATATCCCCATTGGGCATCGACCCTTCTAAGATGCCAAGAATCCAAACATATCGGATCGCGTGGTATGTCTTGGAACATACCAAACTGCATCTTCACACGGTCACTGTGGTACATTTCCACAATGTTAAACCGTATGATTGCAGTCTTCGCAGTCCAAACCTCTGCATCATCATTATTGGATACATGGTCCAAACCCAAGTACGGTCTCCATGTAAACTGTTGATAAAGATAATGGAGATTAATGATAAAAATAATATACGTTAAAGTTAAAATAATTTGGAGTTAATCGAAATTATGTACATCAGTTGCGCCAAGGTGGTCTATTAGATTACGATATAGGAGAACATTGTGTCTCAGATTCTTTCCCTAATCCATGCCCACTACGCTAAACCTATATGAATTAACATTTAATATATTAGGATTTTATATATATGAAAGATATAAATATTTTAATAAATAAGCAATGTACTTACTTTGTTGCGTATGGAAAACTGAACGGTAGGTCGTTGACGGGATTAAGTGATTGCATTCTGCACCAACCCCATGTTTGAAGTAAGAAAGAACATCCATTGAAAGTTGATGTGTCTTTCATACAGTTCTTTCACAAGGAATTGTATAGCTGGGCAAGAACAGCGGAACCCCAACTATATCTTCCTATCTTATTCACGTCTCGAAGTAAACTCAAATACATAAAATTTACACTATTCCCCGTACTTTCGGGGAATAAAAAACTACCAAACATTAACATTATATAGTTTTTAGTTTTTATAATTTTTTCTTCCTCGGTGGAGTTTTCATCCAAAACAAGGGAATAATAATGCTCTCTAAGAGTGGATAGAAATATACCTTGGCCTCTTGCACTAGGACCTTCCACCATATCTCTACCCAATAACTCCTCGCATAGAGTGTTTGCTTGTTGGACTAGACCATTAACCGTCCTACCATTGATAGGAAGACCCATCAACATGTAAACGTCCTCTAGTGTGACGGTACATTCACCTATAGGCAGATGAAATGTATGTGTCTCGGGTCTCCACCTTTCGCACAATGCAAGAATAAACTTTGAATCGATTGTGTAGTTGAAGATTTTAATAACATCTCCAAAACCGGCACGTTCAAGGTATGGAACGATGAACGGATCGGGAACAACATAATGATGTGAGCGGCATCTAAATTTTTATGTGTCCTATAGATAATGTGAAAATAAATTGTGTAAGAAAGTATAAACAATATTAAAAACATAATAAAAAGATAATGTAAGAAAAAGAATGTAAACAAAAGAATGTAATAAAAAAAGAATGTAAACAAAACTTACATAGGTTGCAATGTTTGCCCTTGTTCCTCGGTGAGATTCTCCTAACGTCAAAAGACTCATGATTGAAATTTCTACTGATGATATGAGAATGAGAGAATTGTATTAGAGATAGAGGTAGAGTGAAGAGTGGTGATGGAAAAAACACAAATGAGAAGCCATATTTATAGGGGATTCATGAAGAGAGGAATAAATGAGGTGGTTGGGGCCTTGCATGCATGCATGCCACTTGTCATGGAGGAGCCAAGTGGGATGGCGCCTCCTCCTTATTTTTGAACTAAGGCGCCATCCAAGATGGCTTGTGACAGGCTAGGTGGCAGCTAGGTTCAGTTAGGTGGCAGGTTGCATGCATGCAGGCTAGGGTGGCAGCTAGGTGACAGGCCTAATTATAACTAGGCCTGTAAAAATCCAAAGGAGATGACGCCTCCCTTGTGATTTTACACTTAGGAGCCACTCAACTTGGCTTTTTACAGGCCTAGTTATAATTAGGCCTGTCACCTAGCTGCCACCCTAGTCTGCATGTGATTATTTGAACCATTTATAAATATCCCACACAATCAAACACTTTTAGACACACAAACATCTCAAATATTCAAATCAAACACCCAAATTTCAAACACTCAAACCCGAAAAATGTCATCGTACCACAATATATTATCCTTTGTACATTTCAATGGTGAGACGACAACGTGAGGTAGCGGTTTTATTGAAACACGAAAATATCCAATTTTGTCTAAATAGCAATGCGAATTTTTCGTATTTCAAAAAGACTCGAGACCAAACGTGAGGTCCGACGTCACACATTTTCTACCAACATCCGGTTTTCGGTGAGAACCAAGTAACATTTTACAGTGTGTTGAAGACGACGAAGATCTGCAAAACATGTTTTGTAATCATGAATATTCTGGCTACGACTCGATTCAGTTGTACGTCGTGTTCCAGGACACAGAGAGGGTTGATCCTACGGAGGAGGAACAAGGTGAGGTGGATGTTGCTGACGAAGAAGAGGAAGCCGACGAGATGCAGTTCAACATCATGGTAAATGAAGAATTAGAGGCCGAGGAAGAACACCAACTGCCTCCACATGAGATCTTCACACCACCTCCATACATGACCACTCTCAACATGTGCACAGATGACCCTTTATCTGATATATTCTACAACCCTGAAGTGCAGTCAGATGCAAATTTAAAAGTCAAAGACAAATTTCGTTCAAAAGAAGATTGCGTGCGAGCAATAAAAAAGTTCCACATGATAAACAACTATGACTTTCATGTGGATCAAACAGCAGCAGAGAGATACAGAATCATCTGTACCCACCTTGAGTGTAACTTCCATCTAACTGCATCATATAGATTGCAGAGTGATTCCTGGGTGATAGGTTCTATGACGGAACACACTTGTGTTAATTCCACACAATCACAGGATCACCGCAAATTGAGTTATGGTCTCATTTGTCAAGAAATCTTACCTCTTGTTAGCTGCGATCCTTCATTGAAGGTGAAAACAATAATATCCCACATCACTACAACATAAAACTATACCCCCTCGTATAGAAAGGCCTGGTTAGCAAAAAACAAGGCTATTGAGCAAATCTACGGAAACTGGGAGGGTTCGTACAAAGAGTTACCTCTCTACATGAATGCACTGCGAACGTATGCTTCTAGAACAGTTTATGTTTTGGAGACGACGTTGGCGTTTTCCCAAGACGGTATCTGTGTCAGCGGACATGGTATATTGAGTAGACTTTTCTGGGCTTTTCAACCTTGCATCACTGGGTTTGCACACTGCAAACCTATCATACAGATAGACAGAACATGGTTGTACGGGAAATACAAGGGCACCCTACTGATGGCCGTGGCACAAGATGGCAACAATAACGTGTTCCCAATCGCCTATGCTCTTGTAGAGGTAGAGACTGGAGCAGCTTGGAGTTTCTTCCTAAAGAATCTTCGAACACACATAGCACCACAACGTGATCTTTGTCTAATTTCTTACAGACATGCCTCAATTGATAGTGCGTACAACAATCCCGCCAACAGTTGGCACGACCCACCGTGTACACATGTTTATTGTGCAAGATATATCGTTCAAAATTTCATGCGCGAGATCAAAGATAAGCGTCTTCGGGAAATAGTTTTGAATGCAGCGTACGCACTAACACAACTAGGTTTTACATATTATCGCAGTCAGATCAGATTGGAAAACCCATATGTAGGTGTGTGGGTTGATAATCTGCAAGTGGAAAAGTGGACACGGTCATATGATAACGGAGTGCGTTGGGGCCACATGACAACAAATCTAGTCGAATCAATGAACGACGTATTCAAAGGCATAAGAGCACTCCCAATAACTGCTTTGGTTAGTACAATATATTTTAGAATGGCCTCCTTGTTTGCAGAGAGAGGTGAAAAGTGGAACGTGGTGGTACAATTCGGACAAGTGTGGAGTGAAAGCTGCCTGAAATTTATTAAGGACCAAAGTGCCAAAGCTAGCACTCATCTTGTTACAAGATTAGACCGACATAACCATAACTTCATTGTCAAAGAGACAATCGACCACAATGAGGGTTTGCCTAGACAAGACTATAGGGTTAAACTACCATCTCGTTGGTGCTACTGTGGAAAATTTCAGGCCTTTCGAATGCCCTGCTCTCATGTCATTGCGGCGTGTGCACATGTTCATCAAGATGCACTAGTACTTATTTCTCCAATTTACAAGTCTCAGACCTTGCTCAACGTATACAACAATACCTTCGAACCAGTAGCAAAAGCAGATTATTGGCCTGCGTACGAAGGGGAAGTAGTTTGGCATAACAGTCAAATGCGGAGAAATAAAAAGGGTCGTCCCAAGAGCAAACATATAACAACTGAAATGGACGACGTTGATAAACTAGAAAGAAAGTGTGGTCTATGTCGTCAATCCGGACACAATCGAAAAAATTGTCCCCAACGTGCTACAAGCTCAACATCCTGAAATTTGTATTTCATGTATCTGCACTTTTTAATATTGTAACAAATCTTCTTCTTTCCATTAATAACATTTCTTACAAACACCAATACACAAACAACAAAATAAAAAACTACACGATTAAAACAACAACATGAAAATGAAGCATCAACAACACAAAAAATTATTTAAGACACTACAACCGTCAAAACAATCTCATCGGAACCATACATCATCGCAATAACATCGACGTTTGTTTTGACTTCCTCCAACCAAATTCGAGGTTGACCAGTTGTGAAGTTCATGGTTGTTCTCTTCCTCTGGATCCTTCTAATTTCTTCACCAAATTCTATTTCTCCCTCTAACCAACGCATCAACTCTTTTTCAGTTTGGCCATGGTAAATATGTGCCAAGATTTCATTTTCATTGGAGATTTTGAGACCGAGAAAACAACGTATCCATCTCTGGTATAAATGTATGAAAATGTCATGATAGAAAAATAAGAGAGAGTAACAGAGAATAAGAGAGAATATGAGATGAGAAGTTGAAAAAATGTGAAAAATGAAGGAGGGATGGGTGTTTATTTATAAAAAAAATAAATACATGTAGGAGCCATCTGAAATGGCTCCTACATGTAAACCACAAGGAGGAGGCGCCATCCTAGATGGCTTATTCATGAGGAGGAGCCACATGAGATGGCGCCTATGTGTTAATTTTAAGTGCAGGAGCCATCTCAGATGGCTCCTATGTGTTATTTAGTCCTGAAAGTTGGTTATTTAGGTAAATTTTTTCAAAAGTTAGTTATTTATGTATTTTTTTTTAAAGTTGGTTATTCCAAAAAAAATTCTAGAAATCTTGTTTATTCATTAAAAAAGGTTTCAATATGATTTTAATATGGACTGTGTGTTTTAGGAATTTTTCCCCACCCCAAATTTTATCCGTCGCGTCACCAATTTTTTTTAATTTTAATTTAAACCCTGATGCAATACAAAAGAATTTTTGAACTAATTTTTTTATAAATTCATCAAATTATTGATACACCAAAATTTTCAAAAGTCAATTTAAAAATTCTGATATACCAGAAATAACGAATTTTCGCCATAACGAAATTTTTTGAAGTGATTTTGAAAATTTCGGTATACTGAAAATAAAAAATTTCTGATATATCGAAAATTACACTTTACCGATATATCAGAAATTTCCTTTATAATTGAAATTTTCGGTATGTTTAAATATTAGGTTTTTTAAAGGTTGAGATTTTGCCAACATTTTAGAGGATCCTGATTGCATCGACAATTATGTGTGGTCTAGAACGCATCATTATTTGTATAAATAGGGGCCTTAGTGTTAATGGATTACACATCTCAACAAAATGTCTCTTCTTTAATTTTTGGTTAAGGAAAAAGTTTAATAAAACGACGACAAACAAATGGATCTGAGTCCTTTGCCACCTTGAAAGAAACGTTGAACAGTTTACTGCCTAATCCCGATAACAAAAGGGTGACAAAGATTGAGTTTCAAGCGAATTACATTGGTACAAATGGTTGGGTGAAATACAACCTAATCGAGTTGAAGAATGATGAAGATGTGAAGGCCATATGGAAATCATTTCTCCATAGGATAACCAAAGGTCCAATCGAGTTGGACGCGCAAATCCGAAGATCTGTTGATGACATAATGAAGTGTCTGAAGTATCCAGAGTCATTCGGTAGTTCCTAAGTTTTCATGTATCAGAATACTGTTTGTATTTGTTGTTTGTTAACTTTTTTGAGTTTATTATTTGTGTTATTTTGTTTTCTTTATCTAATCGAAACATGTACTAGCCAAAAGATATTATGCAATAAACTAGATGTTTGTTTGTCGCAACATATACATATAATACAATCATAAAAAAAAATCTACATAGGCCCTCCATGGATAATGTTGGCCAACCTAGCTAAACCAGTATAAACCTCACCATCAGGGTTCATCAATCTCATGAGGTTATCTAAGGGACCGGAGATGAGCTGTAGGTCGTTGTCCTGGTCACCTGCGGGAGGAGGTGGTGGTGGATCGGAAGAATCTCTAGTACCTAAAGGCCCTGGAACATCAAATGCTGCACTCGGTGGTATGACCCGAGGGTGTGACACACTGCGGAACTGTGACACCCCAAATAATTCAATTATTAAATAATTAGAATTTTAATTATTAATTTAATTAGAAGTTTAATTATTGGTATTTTTGAATTATCGGAATTTAATTAATTAGTTAAATGAATGGGATAGTTGGTGGTGTGAGGAGTAATGTGGGGGTGTGAGGAGTAAAATACTCTACTCATACTAATTATTATTTCATTTTATTTATTGGAATAATAAAAGGAATAATAATAAGAAAATAAGGAAAAAGAGAAGTCATTAAGAAATTGCAACATACGTGAAATTGGAGAAGAGAAGAGAAAGAGGGAAAAGCCAAATACCGGAATTCGAAGAATCATCGCGAGGTAAGGGGTGATTTTATTAGGTTATTATGCCTTATGGGTTTTAGAATCCAGTTGAATGATTAGTATGTTAGGAAACTTGAAATTGGATAATTTAGGTTTGTTGAATTAATCCCAAAATACGTCGAATTGTATGAATTGGAACCGTAGTAATGTTATGGGATGTTTGGGAATAATGGTTTCATGTTATGTAGTATAGTACTGGTGTTTGTTGGGTGAAAACTAGTGCCATTGATGTTTGAATTTGTATGGGAATGTTATGGTTTGAGTTGAATTGCAAGCTGCTGTCAAAACTGCATATTTTTGGTTCTGCAGGTCGCAGGAACCGGTTCCCATGTGGGAGGAACCGGGTTCCTGGTACAAAAACCAGGGAGATGGAATTCTGGGTTTTTGGGAACCGGTTACTCCTGGGGAGGAACCGGGTTCCCAGTTCAAAATTTACACCGAAAAATCATTTTTTTGTGGGAACCGGTTCCCAGTATGGAGGAACCGAGTTCCCCATAGTAAAATCCAGAGAGCGTGTTTTTGAGAAATATGGGAACCGGGTTCTCCCTAGGAGGAACCGGTTACCACTGTGTTAAATTCAAAATGCTTAAAACTTTAAAAACGCATATTTTCTAAACTGTAACTCCGATTTGAGTGCCATTTTTGGCAGTATTTCTCAAATTAAAAATACTATCTTATAAAATAAAGAAAATATTATTTCATGGAATCTATTTTAAAAAGAGTCGAATTCCCGATTTTTGTAAACTTTGGTAGTTTTAGAAATGGTGAAGAATTGTTTGGGATTTGTTCCGATTGAGTGGATGAGAACTAATGCTTATGTGTTGTTCCTGTTATTTAATGATGATTGTGCTGTTATCATGTGATATTTGTTGGTGTTGGCTATGTATGGAATTATGTTGTGGTCATATTCCGTTGTTTGAATGTTGTATGCTTTTGATGTGCATGCATATGTATTCCGGTGATGGTTAATTCCCATTGTGTGGAATTGGACCTGCAGAGCCAATACCCGTACCCAGTGGTTAGTGGTGGTGAGGCTAGATTCGTGTCCCAGTGGTGTATGGGCAAATCGTTGATTAACGTTGTTTTCGAGGTATAAACGGAATAGGGTGTGAATTTAGTTCACGTTTGGTACCACATGCATAGAGTCTACATTGCATATGGAATTATAACATGTTAGGATGGTTTCCAGTGTTATAATTTCATTGATTGTTATTATTTGCATAATGAACTGTGTGAAATGTATTTGTGAACTGAAATCTGATTATGCTATTGAGAGTGAACTAATATATTGAATTGTTCTGTTGTATTTAAAAATGTATAATGCATTTTATATTGCAATGAGATCTCACCCTTACTTTAATGATTTCAGATTAAAGTTAGCAGCTAAGGAGTTGATGAGGATGGATTGTAGAGCTGTGTTATTTTGTTGTCCGCGTGTCAGTGTCATGCTTTGGTAGATGTAACACTGGGGAACGTTTTGATGAGAGTTTTATTTTATACTCATTTGTTATTGATTTATGTTGGGAATACTTATGAATTGGAGTTATTCCGGTTTTGTTGGTAATTTTTCCGCTGTGTAGAACATGATATTAATTTGATTGATTATTTTAATAAGTTCTTCAGTGAAGCATGACTACTGTTATGAGGTTTTTATATTAATTTTGAATTGTGACATCCCTGTGTTACATGTTACTCTGATTTATTTGTTATATTCGCGGGGTATTTAGAAGGGGTGTTACAATAGTGGTATCAGAGCATAATTGGTCGTGTCTTAGTGTCGTTATCCCTTTTGTATGCGACTATTGCAAGGTAACACTGTCGATACTTGTGTTCTAATGAGGTTGTTTTGTAATGTTACAGAACAATGGCCGGAAGAGGAAACGGAAGAGACGATGCTGCTATTGTTGAGGCTTTGGGAATGCTTGCTGGTGTTGTGGGAGGAAATCAGCTGGGAGCTGGTATTGGTGCTGATAGACATTGGGAAACTTTTAGAGGAACAATCCTCCATTGTTCAAAGGCACACATGATCCCGAAGGTGCTCAGAGATGGTTGAAAGAGATCGAGAGAATTTTCCGAGTGATTGATTGTGCGGAAGAGCTGAAGGTGAGATATGGTACTCACATGCTGGCAGAGGAAGCTGATGACTGGTGGGTTTCTACCAGGACTGAAATGGAACAAGATGGTGTTGCACTGACTTGGGCTGTGTTTAGGAGAGCTTTTCTGAGGAGGTATTTTCCTGAGGATATTCGGGGAAAGAAAGAGATTGAGTTTTTGGAGCTCAAGCAGGGCAACAAGACTGTGAGTAAGTATGCTTCGAAATTCACTGAGTTGGCGAAGTACTATGCTCATTACAACAACGATGCAGATGGAGATTTTTCCAAATGTATCAAGTTTGAGAATGGTCTTCGTGATGAGATCAAGCAGGGTATCAGGTATCAGCGTATCCGCAGGTTTTCTGATTTGGTAGATTGTAGTAGGATTCTAGAAGAGGATCTTGCTAATACTCGAACGAATGCTCGAGGGTATATTGATCGGAAGGGAAAACAACAGATGGATTGTGGGAAACCTTATGATAAGAATAATCAGAGATCCGGTGGTTGGAAGAAGCCTAGTGGGGGAGATTCTAGTGTTCCTATCAAGTGCTATAGGTGTGGTGAAATGGGACATCGAGCTAATGAATGCAAGAATGATACGTGTAACACCCCATTTTAATTAATATTATATTATATCAATATTTTCGAATTACCGATCAATATTTATTTTGCGACGAGAATATTTATATTAATCAATATATCTGATAATATATATTTGGCGACGTTTCGTTCGGTTTGGTTTTTATTCCGTTCGGTTCGGTAAAATATTATTCGGACCGATATTTAATTCCCCGGAATTATTTTAATTGATTGAGTTAATAATATAATAGATATTATTAGTGTGTTAATTAATAAGAATAGATGGGGGTGTGAGGATTAATTTGTTAGAATTGGGTTTACACCCTTGGTTGCTAGTGAGAACACCCCTTTATAAAACATTTTCTCCTCATTTTCTTTCCATTCTAAACACTAAAGCCAAACTTAGAAACTTGAGAGAAAAAGAGGGTTTTGGGAGAAGAAGAAGAAGAAGAGCAAGAGCAAGGGCTTGAGGTTGGAGTTGTGGAATCATCAAGGATCATCCAATCTGTAGAGGTAAGGGGTTTGATTTCTTCATCTCATATAGTTAGGGTTTTGGTTGGTATATTGGGATTTAAGACAAATTGATAATAGGGTTTATGAGTTGTGTGTGTGTGTGTGATTGTTGGAATAAATTAGGAAAGTTGAGTTAGAAATATTGATCTAGGGGTTCTATAACCATGGCTAGTAGGAATGAGTTGTAAGAATAGAAAATAAGAAAAAAACTAGAAAACTGTTAAAAACACTATCTGCAAACAATCCATGGAAGAAGAACGATTGGAAGAGGAAAAACAAGGGAGGCGCCCACCTCATGTGAGGGGAGACCGTCCCACCTCTAAGGGCGTCCGTCTCCTACTCTTATGGGGCCTGGGACGTCCGTCCCTGCTTGCTGGAAGGAGGAGAATCCGTTTCTCCATTTTGCTGTTTTCTGTTTGCATTGGTTTTTTGTTTTCCTGCATAATTATGTTACCTGCATAATTATGCAGTTTGTCTCTGTTTCTCTTCCTTTTCCTAATTCCACATACTACTAGTTAGTATTAATAAAATATAACTAGGGCATAAGTAAGCCGATTAAATTTAGAACCCGATTATGTTCCGATTTTCTGATTTCGGTAAATTCGACGACGGAGCAAATTGCTCCGAATTCAACAAAAATTGACGTGCTAGCTAAGTTCGATGTGTAGAACGTAGTGGTGAGGTTAGTTTTTCAAAATTATGAGTTTTTACGAGTTGACCCGAAATAGGCCACATTACGGTTAAATTGAATCGTATTGCGTTTTAATAGATTTAAGACACCGTATGGACAATCCGATTGCGATGTTGACGATTATGATTAATGCCGGTTATTAGGAATGGTTTTCGCGACGATTATAGGTGTTTGACTATTTTTCTGTATTTGGAATTTAGTGAATGAATTGATAATGATGTGGTATGATTAAACGTAATGTTTGCGACGATGTATTTTGAAATTCCTGGCAGCAGATACGTGATGTCACAGAGAATGTTATGACACAGTATCTGACACTCCGTTGACATATGGAACTTGATTAGGATATCCATGTAGTCTAAAGCAAAAAGGCTTTATGTGACCAAACCTCCCACAATAATGACATCTCCATCTTTGAAACTTTTTCTTCATGTTTCTTTGATCTTGATGTTGTACCCAATGTTGTGACATTTGCTTAGACATTGGCTTATTAGGTCTGTTCTTCTTCTTGTTATCAGCAAATTTCTTTGCAGCCACATACCCTAAGCCAGACAGATTTCCTGTTTTATGTTGTGACATCTGCTTTGACATTGGTTTCCCATGCCTCTTCTTCTTCTTGTCACTAACAGGTTTCTTTTCAGCCACATATCCTAGACCATGCTTATTTCCTACATTTTGTCCAAGCTGAAGGATTTCTTCCAACTTATCGGTCGGTTGTCGACATCTTGTGATTTAGTCATCTGATCAAGCTTGGAATTCAACACTATAATTTCACTATTGAGATGACTTATAGTGACTGTATTTTCCTTCTTCTCAGCTTCCAGCTTCACATTTTCTACTTCCAACTTCTCAATTAGCTTTTTCTGTTTTTCATTCTGCTGACATACTTCAGCACTTCTGATACACAACTTCTTGTAAGTATCAGCAAGTTCTTCAAAAGTCACTTCCTCATCACTAGAGTCATTACCAGAATTACAAATTTCAGAAAGTGCAGTGACAAGTTTGGCTGATTCCTCTTCAGAGTCACTACTTGAATCACCATCAGACCAAGTGACAGTCATTCCTTTCTTTTGTTTCTTAAGAAAGGTAGGGCATTCAGCTCTAATATGCCCATATCCTTCACATCCATGACACTGGATTTCTCTTCTATGACTTCCTTTTTCTTCTGACTTGGATCTTCTGCTGGAGTCATAAGATCTGCTAATGTCAGATGAAATGTTCTTGACATTGGACCTTAAATTTGGATCAATTCTCTTGATGAGTTTGTTGAACTGCCTTCCAAGCATAGCTATAGCTTCAGATATCTTCTCTTCATCATCTTCCTTGCATCCCTCTTCAGCATTGGATACAAGTGCTATGCTCTTGTTCTTCCTGTCAACAGTTTCACTGATTCCCATCTCAAAAGTCTGGAGAGATCCAACAAGTTCTTCCACCTTCAAGGTACTGATGTCCCGAGCCTCCTCTATTGCAGTCACTTTCATTGCAAATCTTTTAGGCAAGGATCTGAGAATTTTTCTCACCAACTTTTCTTCTGACATCTTTTCTCCTAAAGCTCACAGTGTTGGCAATCTCAAGACATTCATGTGAAACTCATGAGTGGTCTCATCTTCCTTCATCTTCAAATTCTCAAATTTGGTAGTGAGCATCTGAAGTCTTGACATCTTCACCTTGGATGTCCCTCATGAGTAGTTTTGAGTGTCCCAAACATCCTTGGCCACTCACATTGATGAACTAGTCGAAGATATTTACATCAATTCCATTGAATAAGGCATTCAATGCTTTGGAGTTCCCCAGTGCTAGCTCCTTTTCCTCTTTGCTCCATTCTTCCTCGGGTTTCAAGACAGTAGTCCCATCTTTCTCAAGCTTGGTGGGATGTTTCCATCCTTTGTCGTGACTCTCCAAGATTTAATATCCGATGACCTCAAAAGGCAACCATACGAGGTTTCGGTAATCATAATTAGATCTATCCGATATAGGTGGTCTACCTCAAATCCTCCTTCCTTATCCATTACGCGGAAACTATTATCCTAGATCTCACCTAGAAATAACGAGGAGGTGCCTCTCGATGCCAATTGAAATTCACAGCGGATCGTGATGTCACGAGAATGTTATGACACGATGTCGACACTCCGTTAACAATTCACACGATAAATTCAAACGATAGTAAAGAACACAATAAATTGTTTACCCGGTTCGGTGTGTAACTACACCTACATCGGGGGCTACCAAGCCAGGAGGAAATTCACCATTAGTAGAATTAATTGGGAATAAACCAACGGTTTATCTCCTTCACTTAAAACCTACCCAATGCAACTTCAATCTAAGTCCTACTTAGACACGAGTTCCTACTCACTCCCCTCAATCACGGTGATATCAACCTATTGATTAATTAAATTGTGAAGACACACTTCAATAAACTATCTTGATTTTGCTTCAAAGCTTTAATCAAGAGACAAAACACTAGTGCTTCAAAGCTTTGAGTGATAAACAACCCTTACAACCAAATCCTAGTCCAAAGCACTTATCAATTGATAATTGCTTGGCTCACAAGTAACTAAATTACACATACAACTGCTAAATTCTTCAATACGATTCGGGCGCAGCGAGATAAAGGTTCTATTCCTATTATAGAAGCGATCCACGAAACTTCGTTTTGGGCTTCCATAATAATAGCTAGGGTTCACTTAATTAATCCTAAAAACTTGGTCTTTTCAACAACCAATTTAGGTTTAACTAAGATTAACCTAACATCCACGTGAGCATGCAATCTAATAACGGAAAACATAATAAAGCACTCAACAAACTTCACGAAAATCTCGGGAAAAGCAGTTAGAGAATAGAATGTCACCAGAATGTCATAACATTTGTTATGACATCGGTATATTTTATGCGAATTCGGCCAACATTTAGCTTCCATTTCTGAGCTGTACTTTAAACATCCTTGTCAAGTAGGATTTATCTTCAATCTCTGAATGTCATGACATTTATCAAGACATTGCTATAGTCTAGTTTTACCAAAAAGTAATGCCAACTTAAAACACTAACAAACTCCCCATTTGGCACATTTTTTGCTAAAACAACTTAAGTCACCAGAGTACCTATGCAGCAGAAGAAAACAGACTAGTTCTAAGCTATCCTAAGCCTAAAAAAAACAGATCCTAGAGAAGATAAATTCTACCCAAGGTTTCATACAATTTCCCAATTGCCCACATTTGCCCACATATAAATCTCCATACAGTTTCCCCAATTGTCACACATATACTTCTCCCCCTTTTTAGCCTTAAAGGGGCCAAAGGAACTAATACAAGTTCCCCAACATTCAACATATATTTAAGAAGTACCATCATAGTTTAAAGTTACAACTCTGTCAAATGATTACAATCATCCAAAACAATGAGGGAAATAAGAAATACAAAGTTTAAACATCAAGGCAATAACAATTGACAAGCTTCCATCTCAAGTGCTCTCTTCTCCAGAAGAAACACTATGAAAGGAAGCATCTTCTGAACTCCGTTTAGCTCCAGCCATCTGAACATCATCATTGTCAGCACTACCATCTAACCCTTCATCCTCAACCTCTGTGTCCTGCTCTAGTTGAGAGATCAATTCTTCAAGGTTTTGCTTCCTTGCTTCAAGCTCTTTGCAAGTTGCTTTCAGCACAACTAAGACTGTTGCCTTCTGAGTAGTTGCCTTGACCTTGGATGTCTCACCAGATGTCATGACAATGTCTGGGACATGTCTTCCTTGAAACAACTTGTAGTGAAATCCAAGAGCAGGGGCTCTTTTGCAGACTGCATCTCTGTCAACTAGAATATCAGGAAATTGATCAATGATAATTCCACACAGTAGGAAGGGAAAGGCTATTGGTCCTTTGATTGCATAGCTTTCAGCATGCTTGAGGGTCATTCAAATATGTAGGTTCCATAGTCAAATTTAGCTGAGTGCCTCTGCATATATGAATCTTCCAGTCCAATAGAAATGGTTGACTTGTGATTGGTTGGGACCCGATTAGCGACACCTATTTTATGCGGGATGGCAAATTTGACACTCGACTTCTTGTTGTGAGTTTTCCTTCGAGGCCATTGTTTCACTTGTTTGGCGATTGTTTGGAGATCTTGTTATCATTTTCCTCAAGGTGCTGTGAGCATCATCGATCTCCCAATCTGTGACCACACTTGGAGAGAACCTTACTTTTCTCCCCTCACATACACAGTCCTATAGTCGTGGACCTCCCATCACCACAACCACTTGACAAATTTACTATAAACTCTTTGACCAAAACATCATAGTTTGAGAAACTCACTGTCTTCATTAAACCGACCTCCTTAATCAAATCAACAATCTCCTTGCACTCAAGTGCACTCTTATTCACTCCTTTCCGCTATCCTCTTCAAGCACATACTTTCATCTCCGGCATTCTCGGGATGATGGAATGAGATGTTGTCAATAACCACTTGAGCACCTTGGCGGTTCCCAAGTTGGCTTCTTCCTTGGTGGAATGTCTGTGACATTCTCCTCAACATCAAAGTCAGAATCTTGATCAGACTCAGAAGGTTCAGGTACCTTCCTCTTCTTCACAATAGGTGTTCTCTTTGGTCTAGAGCCACCATAAACAGTTTTTACCCTACTCTTCTTTATAGAGGATCCAACTTTGGAGTTCTTCTAAGCTTTATACACATCTTCAACACCCTTTTCTTTAACAGGACTCTGTGAGGCAACCTGTTTTCCCTTCCTTCTCATCATCCTCTTTGCAATGCTTGGGTTGACATTAGCAATGAGGTCATTGTCTGAGAATACTTCATCCAAATCAATGACAGGTGGTTCAGATAAATCCTCAGAATCTTGAACTGGAGACTTTTCAAGATCATCACCAATTGGTTTCTCTGGAGTCTCTTCTAAGATACTATCAGAGATATAGTCAGCAGGTTTCACAGGTGATTTAACAGAGGTACATTTTTTTGGGAATTCCTCAAGAATACCATCAGAAGTCTCATCTTCATTAACACCAGGGGGTTCAATAACAATATCATCTTTACACACTTCAGGGACTGGAACAGAGGGATTAACATCATTCTTGACAGGAGAATCAACAGGAGTTTCAGTATCAGGATCCATAGGGGTTTTCTTGACATGATCATCAGATGTCTTGACATTCTCAGTGACATCTGGATCAGCTGCTAAACTAGGGCTAGCAGACTTTTGGTTTAGAGGGACAGAAACCCCAGGTACAAATTGGTTTTCGTTTAGGATCCTGGTGACTATCCTAGCAATGGCTTCATGCACAGACCTAGACCCCTCTCTATTTGCTATTTCTGGGGGTACTGAAGAAGATGGTTCAGAGGTCTTACCAGAAGGTGATGCTTGTGACCTTCGTGCATTCCTTGTGCGATTTCTTGACCTTCTCGGGGTCGGTTGCCATTGCGCAGTGGGTAACCCTCGAGCTTCAACATGCATGGTTTGACATTTGCCTAATCTCGACCATGGTGGGAGATGAAGAACCAGATTCTTGAGATGATGAAGAGGATGAAGACATATTTTGTTGAAATATTTTGAGAGAATGAGAACGAGAATGACAGAGAGTTTGAGAGTATCTTTTGGATGAAGAAAATAGGATAGTTTCAAATGAAGAAACTGTTATAAGAAGGAGTCTCTTCCTATTCTTGGACCTTTAAAAATAAAATGAAAATAATTAAATGACCCACTTATAATTAATTGAAATAAAAGGTCTCTTCCATTCCTTGTTGTAAGCAATTTTAATTGCTACAATTCCTCATATTGACAAATACTCGACTTGCCCCTTAAATTCTCAAATTGACTAGTATCAAGAGCTTTAGTAAAAATGTCAGCCAGTTGAAGTTCAGTGGCTACATGTTCCAATTTAATCACTTTCTCTTCCACAAGGTCTCTGATGAAGTGATGTCTAATGTCAATGTGCTTAGTCTCTTGTGTTGTATAGGATTCTTTGAAATATTAATACTTTCGGGTTGTCACGTACAATGTCATGACATCCTGTGACATTACTCGATCGATCGCTTCATCCGGACCATTTGAGAACAAGCGCTACCGGTGCTATGTATTCAACTTGATGGTGGACAAGAACACACGGTTTGCTTCTTGCTGAACCAAGAAACAAGGTTGTTACCCAAGAAGCATCCTCCAAAGTGCTTTTCTATCATCAACACTACCAGCCCGGCATTACAATAGCAGACGAATTGATTCACATCCATGAGAAGACAGTATACCATAATTGCAAGTTCCACTCACATACTTCAGAATTCTCTTTACCTGATTGATGTGACTTACTTTTGGTTCAGCTTGGTATCTTGCACACACCCCAACAGCAAAAGCAATGTCAGGTCTTCTGGCTGTTAAGTATAGCAAGCTTCCTATCATGCTTCTATACAAACTTTGATCAACATTTTCTCCACTTGTGTCCTTGGACAACTTCAAATGTGTAGGGCGAGGAGTCCTTTTATGGTGGCATTCTCCATTCCAAACTTCTTGACAATATTCCTTGCATACTTGCTTTGTGAAAGGAATGTTGAGTCTTCCATCTGTGTGACTTGCAGTCCAAGAAAATAAGTCAACTCTCCCATGAGGCTCATTTCAAACTCAGCTTGCATTTGGTTGGCAAAATGTTTCACCATTGTGTCTGTCATTCCTCAAAATACTATGTCATCAACATAAATTTGAGCCACCATTATCTTTCCTCTTTCATTCTTGACAAAGAGAGTTTTATCCAAGGCTCCTTTCCTATATCCTTTGTCAGTAAGGAACTTGGTCAGCCCTTCATACCAGGCCCTAGGAGCTCGCTTTAGCACTTTAGAAGTGGTCAGATGTCTAGACATTGGGTGTGACATTCTGGTTTGCTTTCCAACCTGACACTCACCACAAACTCTCCCTTCATCTTTGTATGTAGAGCACACAGAAGACAGGTTGGTGTTCTCAGATTCCCACATGTAGCAGTTGTCCTTTGATCTGACTCCTCTCATAACCACTTCTTGTTTATCATTGATTACAAGACATTAAGACCTAGTGAAGTTGACTTTGAATCCCATATCACATAGTTGACTTATGCTTATGAGATTAGCAGTCAAACCTTTTACCAGCAACACTCCATTTAGGTTTGGAACTCCAGAACAGTCCAAGTTTCCAACACCTTTGATTTCTCCTTTAGCTCCGTCTCCAAAAGTAACAAAACTGGTAGAATGAGGTTTGACATTATTCAGTAGATTTTTTATTCCAGTCATATGCTTAGAACACCCACTGTCAAAGTACCGATCTTCCTTGGCAGACACTCTAAGGGAAGTATGAGCTATCAGAGCTGCAGTCTTCTTCCAATGATGAGTGTAGGATACTTTGTTGACCTTAGGCTTGACATATGGAACTTGATTAGGATATCCATGTAGTCTAAAGCAAAAAGGCTTTATGTGACCAAACCTCCCACAATAATGACATCTCCATCTTTGAAACTTTTTCTTCATGTTTCTTTGATCTTGATGTTGTACCCAATGTTGTGACATTTGCTTAGACATTGGCTTATTAGGTCTGTTCTTCTTCTTGTTATCAGCAAATTTCTTTGCAGCCACATACCCTAAGCCAGACAGATTTCCTGTTTTATGTTGTGACATCTGCTTTGACATTGGTTTCTCATGCCTCTTCTTCTTCTTGTCACTAACAGGTTTCTTTTCAGCCACATATCCTAGACCATGCTTATTTCCTACATTTTGTCCAAGCTGAAGGATTTCTTCCAACTTATCAGTCCCAGTTGTCAGCATCTTGACAGATTTAGTCATCTGATCAAGCTTGGAATTCAACACTATAATTTCACTATTGAGATGACTTATAGTGACTGTATTTTCCTTCTTCTCAGCTTCCAGCTTCACATTTTCTACTTCCAACTTCTCAATTAGCTTTTTCTGTTTTTCATTCTGCTGACATACTTCAGCACTTCTGATACACAACTTCTTGTAAGTATCAGCAAGTTCTTCAAAAGTCACTTCCTCATCACTAGAGTCATTACCAGAATTACAAATTTCAGAAAGTGCAGTGACAAGTTTGGCTGATTCCTCTTCAGAGTCACTACTTGAATCACCATCAGACCAAGTGACAGTCATTCCTTTCTTTTGTTTCTTAAGAAAGGTAGGGCATTCACTCTAATATGCCCATATCCTTCACATCCATGACCTTTGGTTTCTCTTCTATGACTTCCTTTTCTTGACTTGGATCTTCTGCTGGAGTCATAAGATCTGCTAATGTCAGATGAAATGTTCTTGACATTGGACCTTAAATTTGGATCAATTCTCTTGATGAGTTTGTTGAACTGCCTTCCAAGCATAGCTATAGCTTCAGATATCTTCTCTTCATCATCTTCCTTGCATCCCTCTTCAGCATTGGATACAAGTGCTATGCTCTTGTTCTTCACATCAACATTTCAGCGATTCCCATCTCAAAAGTGCGGAGATCCAACAAGTTCTTCCACCTTCAAGGTTTGATGTCCGAGCCTCCTCTATTGCAGTCACTTTCATTGCAAATCTTTTAGGTAAGGATCTGAGAATTTTTCTCACCAACTTTTCTTCTGACATCTTTTCTCCTAAAGCTCCTGAGCTGTTGGCAATCTCCAAGACATTCATGTGAAACTCATGAGTGGTCTCATCTTCCTTCATCTTCAAATTCTCAAATTTGGTAGTGAGCATCTGAAGTCTTGACATCTTCACCTTGGATGTCCCCTCATGAGTAGTTTTGAGAGTGTCCCAAACATCCTTGGCCAGCTCACATTGATGAACTAGTCTGAAGATATTTCTGTCAATTCCATTGAATAAGGCATTCAATGCTTTGGAGTTCCCCAGTGCTAGCTCCTTTTCCTCTTTGCTCCATTCTTCCTCGGGTTTCAAGACAGTAGTCCCATCTTTCTCAAGCTTGGTGGGATGTTTCCATCCTTTGTCAGCAGCTCTCCAAGATTTAATATCCAGTGACCTCAAAAAGGCAACCATACGAGGTTTCCAGTAATCATAATTAGATCTATCCAGTATAGGTGGTCTACCTCCAAATCCTCCTTCCTTATCCATTACGCCAGAAACTATTATCCCTAGATCTCACCTAGAAATAACAGGCGGGTGCACTCGATGCCAATTGAAATTCACAGCGGATCGTGATGTCCTGAGAGAATGTTATGACACATGTCGACACTCTGTTAACAATTCACACAGTAAATTCAAACAGTAGTAAAGAACACAATAAATTGTTTACCCAGTTCAGTGTGTAACTACACCTACATCTGAGGGCTACCAAGCCGGGAGGAAATTCACCATTAGTAGAATTAATTCGGAATAAACCAACAGTTTATCTCCTTCACTTAAAACCTACCCAATGCAACTTCAATCTAAGTCCTACTTAGACACGAGTTCCTACTCACTCCCCTCAATCACAGCAGTGATATCAACCTATTGATTAATTGAATTGTGAAGACACACTTCAATAAACTATCTTGATTTTGCTTCAAGCTTTAATCAAGAGACAAAACACTCGTGCTTCAAAGCTTTGAGTGATAAACAACCCTTACAACCAAATCCTAGTCCAAAGCACTTAACAATTGATAATTGCTTGGCTCACAAGTAACTAGAATTACACAATACAACTGCTAAATTCTTCAATACGATTCGGGCGCAGGATAAAGGGTTTTATTCCTATTATAGAAGCGATCCGAAACTTGATTTTGGGCTTCCATAATAATAGCTAGGTTCATAATTAATCCTAAAAACTTGGTATTTTCAACAACCAATTTAGGTTTAACTAAGATTAACCTAACATCCACGTGAGCATGCAATCTAATAACGAAAAACATAATAAAGCAAACAAACTTCGAAAATCTCGGGAAAAGCAGTTCGAGAATAGAATGTCACAGAATGTCATAACATTTGTTATGACATCGATATATTCTGAAATTCCAGACATTTAGCTTCCATTTAAATTGTACTTTAAACATCCTTGTCAAGTAGGATTTATCTTCAATCTCTGAATGTCATGACATTTATCAAGACATTGCTATAGTCTAGTTTTACCAAAAAGTAATGCCAACTTAAAACACTAACAAACTCCCCCTTTGGCACATTTTTTGCTAAAACAACTTAAGTCACCAGAGTACCTATGCAGCAGAAGAAAACAGACTAGTTCTAAGCTATCCTAAGCCTAAAAAAAACAGATCCTAGAGAAGATAAATTCTACCCAAGGTTTCATACAATTTCCCAATTGCCCACATTTGCCCACATATAAATCTCCATACAGTTTCCCCAATTGTCACACATATACTTCTCCCCCTTTTTAGCCTTAAAGGGGCCAAAGGAACTAATACAAGTTCCCCAACATTCAACATATATTTAAGAAGTACCATCATAGTTTAAAGTTACAACTCTGTCAAATGATTACAATCATCCAAAACAATGAGGGAAATAAGAAATACAAAGTTTAAACATCAAGGCAATAACAATTGACAAGCTTCCATCTCAAGTGCTCTCTTCTCCAGAAGAAACACTATGAAAGGAAGCATCTTCTGAACTCCCTTCAGCTCTAGCCATCTGGTCATTTTTTGAAGCCATAGACTTAATGAAAAGTATTCAACCTGAGTTTGATATGGATACTGTTAAGATGTGGTGGAAACATGAAAATGGTAATTTTGAAGAAGATTTAAAGAGATTTATGGATGATGGAGATGCTATTGAAGTATCCGTGTTTGTGGTTGAGCATAAGTTTAATATTGAGATATTCTGTGAGCCTAAGCCTGAATCAGGAGATGCAACATTTATGGATATGGTTAAGGAGAAAGGAAAGGGTAAACCATATGAGTCTAGTGATGATGAATCAAGTGAAGATGAGTCAGTTAGGGATGTGCATTTTGATGATAGTGAAGAGGAGAAGATGAAGGGTTTTGATGAAGAAATGGAAGACATTCCTGTTGGTGATCCTGTTGAACATGAAAACCAAGTAGATCATGATGCCTCACCTGTACCAGAAAAGAAACATTTTATCACAGAAGTAATGGGGAAGCAACATGTCATTGAAGATGAATATATGACAGATGAGTTGGATAGTGGGGCTGAGGATGACAGTGATGATGAAAGGCCTTGTGTAATAAGGTACAATGAAGAAGATAGAATGAGTAAGGATTATGTATTCAAGGTAGGAATGGAGTTTAGATCATTGAAACAATTTAAGGATGCCATACTTGAACACAATGTGCTAAATGAGAAGGATGTTAAGTTTGAGAAAAATGATTCAAATAGGGTTAGGGTGGTATGCAAAGATAAAAAGAAATGTGATTACACTGTGTTATGTAGTAGAGTCTTGACTTCCACAACTTTTAGGATAAAAACACTGTATGCAAAACACAAGTGTGGCAGACAGTTCTTTAACAAAAGTGCAAAAACAGAGTGGGTTTCCAAGGTGATTGTGGATGGGCTGAAGAATAATACAAAGATGAGGCTAAGTGATTTAGTAAATGATGTGAGGCTTAGGTATGCTATTGATATTCTAGGGCGCAGGGCATTTAAGGCAAGGAAAATTGCAAGACAAATTGTTGAAGGGGACTCAAGCAAACAATTCAGCTTGTTGTGGTCTTATGGTGTTAAGTTGAGAAAGGCTTCAGCAGGTAATACATTCAAACTCAACACCACTGCATTAGCTCCAAGTTTGAAACCAAGATTCCAGAGGTGTTACATTTGTTTTAATGGGACTAAGAAGGCATTGACAAAGGCTTACAGACCCTTTATTGGCTTAGATGGATGCCATTTGAAGCACAAATATGGTGGTATCCTATTGATTGCAATTGGTAGAGATCCAAATGATCAATATCTACCAATTGCCTTTGGGATAGTTGAGAGTGAAACAAAGGACTCATGGAGTTGATTTATGAAGTTACTTGTTGAAGATATTGGAGATGGCAGATGGTGCTTCATATCTGACCAGCAAAAGGTAACAAAATTGCTCAGAAGAAATATTTATGTTTCTTTATTTATGTTGATATATACATAGGTTCATGTGTTTTTTTATGTGCAGGGATTAGTTCAGGTTTTTGAAGAAGAATACCCAGCTTATGAGCACAGATTTTGTTTGAGACACTTGTATGCCAACTTCAAAAAGAAGTTTGGTGGAGGTACATTATTTAGGGACTTAATGATGGAAGCTGCAAAGGCTACTTATTTTGAGGCTCATGAAACTAGGATGCTCATGATCAAGGAGGCCAATCCTGATGCTTATAACTGGTTAGAATCTATTCCTAAAACAAAATGGTGTAAGCATGTTTTCCCTTTCTTCTCAAAGTGTGATGTCTTAATGAACAATTTGAGTGAGTCCTTTAATGCAACTATTTTACTCTAAATCGACAAACCAATAATAAATATGCTTGAGTGGATTAGAAATTATCTAATGGGTAGGTTTGCAACACTTAGAGAAAAAGTAGAAGGATATAAGGGCCAAATAATGTCAAAACCTTTGAAAAGACTTGATAGGGAGATTGAGAAGAGTACTAGTTGGACAACCACTTATGCTGGTAGATATTCATTTCAAGTAACCCATGTCCTTTTTACTGATAGCTTTGTGGTTGATCTAGAAAAACATTCATGTAGTTGTAAATATTGGGAATTAGTGGGCATACCATGTAGACATGCAGTTGCTGCCATACATAGGAAGATAGATGACCCTGTACACTATGTACACAAATGCTACCATAAGAGTTCATATGAAGAATACAATAATGAAATCATCACTCCTTTGAATGGCCATAACAAATGGCCTAGAACTACTGATCCTGAGATATTACCACCCTTGTACAAACGTGGAACAGGAAGGCCTAAAAAACTACGTAGGAGAGAATCTGATGAAGTAAGCCAAAACAAATGGCATAGAACTAACACTTTTCATAGGTGCAAAGTATGTTTTGAATTAGGGCATAATAAAAGTACTTGCAAAAAGAACAAGCAAGTAGTTGTTGTTGCACCAAGTCAAGATGTGCCAATGCAAGCTAATCCAGGGAAACCAAGTCCAGATGTGCCAATGCAAGCTGATCCAGGGCAACCAAGTCAAGATGTGCCAATGCAAACTGAGACACAACATGTGCCTACACAAGCCAGCCAAACTGCACAAACAAAAAGCAAAGGGGTAAGTAAGACTGCTTTTAACTGCACAGACTGTCTATTGTTTACATCACGATGCTTTTAACATGATGCTTTTAACTATGTATACTTTATTAAAATTTGTTTACATCATGCTGCTTTTAACATCATGTTGTTTTTGTTTAGGGAAAAACTAAAACAAAATAAGCCAAATGTAAGAAAACAAAAGACCAAGTTCAAACAAGTAGCACTGCACCAAAAGCTATGGATAAAGCTGCTGATACAAGTAGCACTGCACCTATGGATAAATTCCATGATTGGGATGCTGAAACTTTGGCTGATTTACTAGATTAGAATGATGTGCTGGACATTGAGCCTTTGAATGTTGAAGACAATACAGAACAAACTGTGGAAGAACCTGCTGCTGAAGAAAATGTGGAAGAGTCTGCTGCTGCACAAACTGTGGAAGAGCCTGCTGCACAAACACAACCAGAACCACCTGCCAAAGCTAAGGCTGGACCAAGGATTTTTTATGGTGTATCTCCCAGGAAGTCTCAAAAAAAGTCATTCAAACCACCAGCTGCCTCCTCAGAACCTTTGCAAACCAAGGCAAAAAAAAACAAATTCTCCTGTGCAAGTTGTAAAAAGGCAAAGTGATAGACTCAGGACCATCAAAACAAAGGTTGTTTCAGGTCCAGGTAGAAAACCTAATGACCCTTTGGTTATAAATAAGGAGGAGAAAACTATGGACTCAGGACCATCAAGTGTTAACAAGACATGAAGTGAAATTGCTAAGGGTTTAACTCAGTGAAACTCTTTTGTTGTTGTCAATTGATGTTTTAGTTTGTTGTAACTCAATGAATCTCTTTTGTGTTTCCAACTGATGTTTTAGTTTGTTTGTTGTCAACTGATGTTTTGTTGTTGTTCAAATTGTGTGAAACTTATTTTGTAATGTATAACATTGAAGCTTTTTATGTATTCTTATGTATTGTGAACTTAATTATGACTTGACAGTTATGGTCAAACAGGTTGTCTATAACAATTTATAATTATTGTTCTTATTTTACACAACAATAATTTCTTATTACATAAGATGTAATGGATGGCATAACATTTTATCACATAACAGTTAATGGTGAAACATTGTGTGCAAACAATTACAAAAACTTCTAATAACAACATTTATTGTAATTACAGTACAACATTTTATCACATAATAGTTAACAATATTTATTTTGATTACAGTACATTCAAACCATTACAACCAACAACTCTAAACCATTGTAACAACTCTTGATCACAAACAAACTATTTTGATTACAGTACATTCAAACCATTACAACCAACAAATCTAAACCAAAAACAACTATAAACCAATTACAGATATTTCTGCACCACAACACTACATTCTGCTACATTTCACTGCAAAGTAGAAATTGACCATTAATGACAATATTAAACAAACTGTCTTCATCTTTCCACATAGCCCAATCGTCTTCAACTTGATTTCCAATTCGACATTCTTCTTCGTTGCTGACTCACACATTTCCTTCAAGGTTTCAAAAGACTTCAACTCCCTCAACTTGGTCGAATCATTCTTCAATTCTTCATCTTCATTCTCTATTTCCTCGTGCCCAGTTTCAATTTCATTATCCCATTCAAACAGGTTGCACGTTTCATCACTCTGCCAACAAGGACATCTCCAGAACAATTTCCCTCGATTGCGACCGTTTTTGCAACGGTAAGATATCATACGCAAATTGCAAGCACATGTTCTCCATCTATGACTACTCACACTTGATGACTGGACTGATACGGTCTTGCTTCGAAAAGAAGAAGATGACATAGTTGAAATTGGGGGCAGCAAAGAAGAAGAAGAAGGCTCGCTGAAATTGGTTGAAACGAAGAAGAATATGGAGGAAAGTGAAAGTGGAATTGGGGGCAGCAAAGAAGAAGAAGAGGGTTAGCTGAAATTGGTTAAAACGAAGAAGAATATGGAGGAAAGTGAAAGTGGAATTGGCGAAAGTGCAATTAGGGTTCACTTTTTTAACTTAAATAAACAAAATAATTGAAACATCCAACATGTCAGATAATTGAAACACACATGGCAAGCCACGTCACCACACGTTAGTGGAATCTAACGGCAAGGATGTTTTGTGCTAACGTAAAATTTTAGAGGGACCAGAAGTTGAAGAAAATATTTGTAGGGACTAAAAGTGCAGGGTCGCCTATTTGTAGGGACTAAAAACATATTTAACCCTTGATTTTTTATTTAATAAATTTTTCTTCTCTCTCATCTTTTATCTCTCTCTTTCTCGTAATTCTTCATATATATGTCAATAAAAATATCAGTTTGCCATTGCTAATAATCCTAAAAAAACTCACAAATATAAAAAAACATGATTGTAAGTTCTTTAAATAAAAAATTGAACTACATTGTAAGTTCTTTAAAAATACTTGAAATTAATAATTACTGTTACATGCGTTGATCTCCTACGTTAGTGTTATGAACGTGCATGTACTGTGAAACTGAAAGAATTTATAATTAGTTCGTATTATAATATTGAATCACACTCTTATAAATAAAAAATCTAACACTAGTAAATCTAATATCATATTTTAAAAACCTTCAATAACATTATATTCTTACTTTCAAAGTTTCGTAAAGAAACTATAAATAAAAAACTACGAAGTTTCATCAAGAAATTATAAATAAAAAACTACAAAATTTCAACAATAAAAAGCTAATTAAACTCCATTACATCCATGATAAAAATTTGAAATTATAATTCTTCATCCAACATAGTAAGTTACTTCAACCAACAAGAAGTTATTTCATCAAACAGAGCAAGTTTCTTCAGCAAGTTTTTTCATTATGACTCCAGATCCTGTGTAAAAGTATTATGAAGGGTTAAGCATTTTAATAAAATAAATCTCCAAAGATAAAGCTTAAATATAAATGTTTCTTACCAAAAATTATGAAGATTTTGTGGGGCAGTTGCGACTATCATGATACGCAAATTGTTTACAAGCTTTACAAAATCTTGTTTTTTGTTTTTGTTGTTCCATTGATTTCTCTTTTCCACCTTTAATTCGTTTTCCACTTCCTTTGGTATTTGAATATTCAGGTGGAAAAATATCAATTTCTTTTGGTACATTGAAACCGATAAAAACCTCTAATTCATCTAAGGTTGTTGGTGCAATATCATTCTTCATCTTAGCCAATTTTGATTTAGTACTAGCACTATCATTTATAATAAGGAGCAACTTCTCCTTACTTGTACCAGCCATATGCATGCATTTAAAAAATTGTGCTCATGCATTTGAGATTAGCTTACTTTCACTTTCAAATTTTGAACACTCCTCCAACACATTATCATCGGAAGCAAAGACGGATCTATTTGTTGCTAACTTTGTCCATCTATTAACAACATAATGACTTGGTATTTTATTCAAACATTTCCCCTTCAATATAAAAAGAATATGTCGACATGGCATACCTTCCGACTCAAACAATTTACATGAACAATGTGCAATATGATTGAAAGTTGATATACAACCTCTCTATATTTGCTCAATTTGTTTCCATTTACCACAATGTTATCTATTATAGAAAATATTGAATTCTCACCTTCCTCTTTCTTTCCTTCTATTCCACAATCTACACATGCACTCCACAACTCTCTCTAAAATATGTAAAAGTTTTCATGAGTATATACCTCTCTACCATGCTTCTCTAAATCCATTTGCAACTTCAATTCTAGAAAAGAATGAAGTGTATCATTATCTGTAAGAAGTTTCTTATGCCTTTGTGCCTCTATTGCAGAATCAAATCGCATTCAAAATTCCACCAAACTAAGGTTCTTGTTCAAGTAATTTCCAAAGAATGAATTTTCACTCTCTGATCTTGAGGTTGTTCTCAAAATTCCAGCCATAAATATGTCTTTAAAATAGGTTGGTACCCACATACTTCTAATATCAAACATTTGAGAAAGCCAACCATTCTCCTCTAGTTTAAAATCAGTAATAATACTATTCCATCTTGATTCAAATTCTTCAGGAGACTCTGAATTCCAAACACAAGACTTAAGACGATTATTAAAATCAATGTTCACATTTAAGGAAACACCTACCTTTTCTGAAACTTTTTTCAAAATATGCCACATGCAAAATATATGTGAAGAACCATTAAATACCTTTTCTATTGAAATCTTCATAGCTGGGTCTTGATCTGTTATGATCACAGTAGGTTTGTGCCCTCCCATTGTTTTCAAAAATGACTCAAACAACCACACAAATGAATCGGCTTTTTCATCGGCTAAGAATGCAGCTCCAAAGGTCACACTTTGATGATGTTGATTTACACCTGTAAATGGTGCAAAAATCATACAATACTTTTTTGTATTGTATGTCATGTAAAATGAAATCACATCTCCAAATAAAGAGTAATTTTTTCGACAAATACCCTCAGCCCAAAATACATATTTCATCCTACCTTAATCATCAACCGCATAGTCATATAAAATGAATGGTTCATCTCGTGTTTTCTCCTAAAATTATCAATAAACATATGTGCATCTGAGTCTTTGATCAATTCTTTCAAATCTCTTTGTGTGCATCCTATATTTTCAAAACCTCCAACTTTCTCTTTCAATAATTAATAAACTTTGGAAGTTCCCACATTAGCTTTGTTACAAGAAAATAATTTCTGAGCAATGTTAACACTCATTGCGGATCTTAGGAGTTGTTTCTTTCTAGGTGTGACTAATGTATGTGTATGACCTTCACAAAATTTTGCAACTTCAAATCTACCTTCTATTGTCCTCTTAAAAGCAATTTTTGCATTGCATCCTTCCCTTGTCAATTTTCTTTTTCTCACTTTAGGCAAATTATTTCACTAATAACCAATCCATGTAAGGTCACTGGTTTTTCTACTCTAAAACCTTCTTTTGAGCATAAAAAATACTTTCATGTCAGTCCATTTTTATCCCTTGTTTGAGATGACTTACGCACACTAAATCCAATAGAATGTGCATACCTTTTATAAAAGTTCTCTCCTTCTTCTAAAGATTCAAATATCTTATCGATTATAGGTTTGAGTTCATCTTCACACATAGGAATCCATTTTTCTTTAGTGTTTTGTACATCATATAAATTTTTTGATGCCGATGCTAAATCAACTTTTTCCTCACTCATTTCCATACAAAATTTCCTATAATAAATAAAAAATACATATAAGTAGTAGAATATCACTAACATTGAAATAGTAAAGCAAGCACTAGAATATAACTAACATAGAAATATTAAAGCAAACAGTAGATGGAGAGAAAGATGAAACATACTTACCTTTTGAAAATTGAAACAAAATGAAAATAAGGTAGCAGTAGAATTGCAGGTAGTATGCGAAGAGATGCAAGGCTTTAGTAGAGAAAAGTAAAAGTAAAAGTTATCAGAAAAATATTACAAGACTTTAGTAGGAAAGAGAAAAAGGTTTTACTAAAAGAAAACACAATTAAATAGGGAGAAACATTCACACGTGATAACTAAAACCATTATTTAATCCTAGTCTCATATATATATATATATATATATATATATATATATATATATATATATATATATATATGTATAGAATGGGTCGAGTTGGACGAATTTGAGACCAAAATGACCACACATTCATATCTGCATATGGAGATCATAGACCTAATTCGCCTAAATTTAAGAACGATTTTATTGAGTTGGGTTCAAACGGATTTTGGATAACTGAAGGTGGATATTTCGGGTTTTAGGTTTGATCAAATTTGTAAACCCAATAATATTTGTGCATTTTTTCAAAAAAAGCATTTCTTATTACACCTTATATATCAAGAAGCACTCTATGTAATTCTTAAAAAATCCACACTTTTTTTTTTTTTTTTGGGTGAAGAAATCCACACGTTTTCAGATATAGCACTTTTTAACGATGAACATACAATCAAGGTATGAATAATAAATAGAGATAGATAGACACTATAAATCTAAAGTCTCAATAAATAGAGATAGATAGACACTATAAATCTAAACTTTCAACATAACATAACAATTTGCATTATTATATTTTCTCCATTTTCTACTACTAACTATTATTATGAATATATTTAAATAAAAAGAATTGAGTTTATCATTACTTAATTTGATGTATCGAAAGAAAAAATCATACTGGATTTAGTAACTCAAATAAATTGACACATCAACTATTTTTCATATAACAAACATAGTGATGCAAGCATAGTGTATGGTTTTTTTTTTATCCAAGAGAGAGATGTTTTAATGAAAAAACATGTGTGTGAATTATATGATGAGTAAAATATTCCGAAGAAAGAAAACTATCTTTTTAGCAACATGAAGCATAAATAAATGTAACAAGTCGAAGAATCCATGTTGCTTTGCTGCTTCACAAACAAATATATTTAGGGTGTTAATTTGCACTGTTAGCCGAGATTCCTGCAGAAATTTTTCGTTTGAGGCTTTAAGGATGAGAAATTTCTCCATGAGAACGGAGTTGGAGAATAAAATTACCTCAAAACACTTTTGAGATAGGGATGACGAACATATTACCCGGCCTGTGGAGTCTCCGTCCCGCACTAAAATTCTATAATATTATTAATTAATATATAATTTAACATTTCTATGTAAGTTTATTTATCATTTCAAATAATTTGTTAGTAAAAGAGAGAGATCTAAATGACTTTTTTTATTTTTTTAAGCGTTTGAAAATTTTGTGTTCATGAATCTCAAAATTAAATATTATTAAAATAATATATTTATCGTATATAATTAATTTATTGTTAGTTTCTGAATTTTTTGTATTAAATTAGTTAAAAATAATAAATAAAAAATTTTGTTTATAAATATCTGCAAAAACCGTGAGGATCAGTGGAGACTGGCGAGGATCCGTTGAAATGGGGATGAAAGACAAAATATCTCCATAACAAAGACCCAATACAGAGATGGAGAATAAATTCGATGACGGAGATTGAGATGAGAATGTATCCCCGTTCCGCCCATCAACATCCCTACATATATTAGTCGGTATAGAATATTCATTGAGATTGTGATCCAGTTAATATTTGTTTTTTCTTAATGAGTATTAACATTGTTTTTTAACTTAAATGATATTTTCCTTCCAATAGCCTCAAACAATGATATGTATATGTTTAAAATGTGGTATACCTCAAGCAAATGAAATGTATTTGTTAAAAACGTGGTATACGTTTAATATTATGATTTTTATTATGATTTTTATTAATACTCTATTAGTGTAAATATATTTTTTAAGAAAAATACTTCCAGCTTAATGCTTTTGTCTGGAATGATGCAGCATGCATGTATCATGGTTCATAAGCTAAAGGAGATTGCTAGAAGAAGTATTGCCAATTCGTGACAGATTCCTGAATGATGCCCATACACTTAAAATTTGCAATTTTGATGCCGATATATAGAACCTTAATAGAAATAGAGAGTGATTAGTTATTCACAAACTGTAGGAATTTTTTCTTTTTAGCTACAGTTGTTCTTTTATGGTCAAAACAAACTTACTTGAATATTCATTATAACTCTTGAATTGACACTAGTTTACCTAGGACTGTGCCACACCAATTAGTGTCATGTGGATTCTTCAACTCAATGAGTAGTTATAAATGCATGGATTACAGGTTGTGATTCACTGTCAAGGTTATTACAATGTTCAGCTATGAAGATGATGAACAGTAGTCATATCAAATGTATGATTAAAAGTTCAGTGTTATAATAGATCTAAAGTAACTATTTATTACAGAGGCTGGATAAGCCCAATATAGTAAAGGCCCAACAAACATAAAAAGAGTCCAATAGACTAATATCTCTAGAAAATTTTATCCTATACCCCTACACTTATTCCGATATCCCTACAATTTTTTTAATATTTCAATTTTATCCTTTTACTTTTTTTATTTTTATATGGATTTTTTTTTTTCACTATTTTTTGAAAGCGTACGGAATAGCCAAGGAAACAGAAATTTAACAAACCGGATAACTCAAAATGGATAGATCCGATACGTATTTTTTCAGGAACCGGATAACATGTCATAGCTAAATCCGGAAAATGTCACTCGGATCACGCAAATATTAAGCACAAGAGTAAAATACAGAAAGATATAAGGGGGCCTAGAACAGAAATGCAACATTTGTTTAACTTGGTAGAGGAATCAGATTATGTATACTGGACCATGAAAAAGCGAATCGAAGTTGTGAGGATATTTTAGGCTCATCGAAATCACATATTTTTAAATCTGTGACAACAACCGGATAACCCAAGCGGTGGGTTATCCGGGTGAAATCAAAGCGGATAACCACAGGATGGGACTTGGGTGTAAAACCAACCGGATAACCCTACACGTGACTTCCGGTGTGTGTTAAAATTTTCAAAAACACACCGGATAACCCACTTACCATGTTATCCGGTTTGTAAAAAAATTATCTTTCTCTCTCCTTTTTCAGAAGTTAAAATGGTAAAAATAAAAATAAAAAAAGTAATTAATATTTATTCAAGGGCAATTTCGTCCAGATGTCAAAATTGTAGGGGTATGGGAATAAATGTAGGGGTACGTGGTAAAATTTTCATATCTCTAATACCCCACCTTAAGTTTGGGGTATATGGAATGTAAACCATGCTTAGAAATATTTGCAGTAAAAGGTTTGAGGTCCAAGGCTTTGGTGAAGACATCATCAAGTTATGGAGAAGATGACACGGGTAGGAGATGGAAGAGCTATTGTTGAAGCTTTTCGCGGATGAAGTGGCAGTCTAAGTCTATGTGTTTCGTGCATTCATGGAAGGATGAGTTGTTGGCAATATGTAAGGCGTATGGATATTTGTCTGCAATGATATCTGATAACAATCTTCACAATATATTATATATTATAACCATTGGATATTTACCTATTCAATCACTATATATTATAACTAATGCTTCTACTGAGATAACAACCATGCCTTTTTCAGTAAAAGTTCAAGTTCTCAACAGTCTTCGCAATTGGCTTTATTAATTTAGTCAGGGAACCTGTTGAAAAGATGTGGTATGCAATTTGTAGCTTCATGTGACAGCTGAAAATAATCAGGCATTTGTTGCAATTCAGAAAGAGACCAATGAAAAAGATTGTTAGTGTTTTTAAGTTGGCATTATTTTTGGTAAAACTAGGCTTTAGCAATGTCATGATAGATGTCATGACATTCAGAGATTGAAGATAAATCCTACCTGCTAAGGATGTTAAAAGACAGCTCGAGCCGAAGCTAAAGTCATTGCGAAATTCTGAGAAACGATCGATGTCATAACGGATGTTATGACATTCAGTGTGACATTCAGTTCTGCAGAATCTGTTTGTTCCTGAGATTTTTCAGGAAGTTTGTTGAGCTGCTAAATGTTGTTTTTCTGTTATTAGAAAGCATGCTCACGTGGCTGCTAGGTTAATCTTAATTAAACTTAAATTGGTTGTTGAAAAGACCATGTTTTTAGGATTAAATTAAGTGAACCCTAGCTATCTTTATGGAAGCCAAAGCTTTTCAATTGCTTCTATAAAAGGAATTCAACCCTTACATGTCTTTGCGCCCTTGGAATTGAAAAGAGAGATAGCGACTTGTTTTTGTGTACTTGTTAGGATTTGTAACAGTTGGTATTGTGTAATTCTAGTTTCTCTTGTGAGCCAAGCAACTATCAAGCGATAAGTGCATTGGACTAGGATTTGCTTGTAAGGGTAGTTTATCACTCAAAGCTTTAAAGCACGAGTGTTTGTCTCTTGATTGTAAGCTTTGAGCGAGATCAAGATAGTTTATTGAAGTGTGTCTTCACAATTCAATTAGTCAATAGGTTGATATCACGCTATGATTGAGGGGAGTGGTGGGTACTCGGATCTAAGTAGGACTTAGGTTGAAGTTGCATTGGGTAGGTTTTAAGTGAAGGAGATAAACGGTGGTTTATTCACGAATTAATTCTACTAATAGTGAATTTCCCCCGGCTTGGTAGCCCCGGATGTAGGTGTAGTTAGACAGCTGGGTAAACAACTTATTGTGTTCTTTCTTGTTATTTATATTTCTTGTGTAAATTGTTAGAGTGTCGAGATAGTGTGTCATAACATTCTCGTGACATCACGTGTCTGCTGCCGAATTTCAATTGGCATCGAGCGGGCACCACCTTGTTATTTCGGTGAGATCTAGGGATAATAGTTTACGGCGTAATGGATAAGGAAGGAGGATTTGGAGGAAGACCACCTATTCGGATGGGTCTAATTATGATTCTTTGGAAGCCTCGTATGGTTGCCTTCTTAAGATCGGTGGACATTAAAGATTGGAGAGCTGTGATAAAGGATGGAAACATCCCACCAAGCTTGAGAAAGATGGGACTCTTGTCTTGAAACACGAGGAGGAATGGAGCAAGAGGAAGAAGAGCTAGCTCTAGGGAACTCTAAAGCATTGAATGCTCTGTTCAATGGTATTGACAGAACATCTTGATGGTCCATCAATGTGAGCCAAGGATGTTTGGGACACTCTCGAACTACTCATGAGGGACATCCAAGGTGAAGATGTCAAGACTTGAGATGCTCACTACCAAATTTGAGAATTTGAAGATGAAGGAAGATGAGAATATTCATGAATTTCACATGAATATTTTGAAATTGCCAATGCCTCGGGAGCACTTGGTGAAAAGATGTCGAAGAGAAGGTGGTGAAAGATTCTCGATCCTTGCCTAAGAGATTTGCAATGAAAGTCACTGCAATAGAGGCTCAAGACATCGGCACCTTGAAGGTTGAAGAACTTATTGGATCTCTTATGACTTTTGAGATGGGAACGGTGAACTGTTGACAAGAAAAACAAGAGCATAGCACTTGTATCCAATCTTGAAGAGGGATGCAAGGTGGAAGATGAAGAGAGATATCGAAGCTATAGCCATGCTCGAGCAGTTCAACAAAGCGATCGGGAGGATTGATCCAAAGTCAAGGTCAAATGTCAAGGACATTGCATCGACATCAGCAGATCTTATGACTCAATGGAAGATCCAAGTCGAGAGGAAAAGGAAGTCAAGGGTAAAATCCAATGTCATGAATGTGAAGGATTTGGACATATTAGATTTGAATGTCCCACCTTTCTAAAGAAACAAAAGAAAGGAATATTTGTCACTTGGTGCGATGGTGATTCGGAAGTGAATCACGAGGAAGAAGGTGCCAAATTTGTCACTGCTCTCTCGGAGTGTACAACTCGATATGGATTCTAGTGATGAGGAAGTGACATTTGAAGAGCTTCTTTGAAAACTACGGAATGTATAAAAATGGTGAAGCTTGTCAGCAAAATGAGGAACAGAAAAAGCTGATTGAGAAGTTGGAAGCTGAGAATGTGAAGTTGGAGGTTGAGAAAAAGGAGAACACAGCCACTATAAATCACCTAAATAGTGATATTGTAATGTTGAACTCCAAACTTGATCAGATGTCTAAATCTGTCAAAATGTTGACATCTGTCTTGATAAGTTGGAAGAAATACTTGACTTGGACAAGCTGAAATAAGCATGATCTAGGATATGTGGCTGAAAAGAAACCTGTTGGTGACATCAAGAAGAAGAGACATAGGAAAACAATGTCAAAGTAGGTGTCACAACCCAAAATAGGAAATGTGTCTGGCTCAGGGTATGTGGTTGCAAAGAGATTTGCTAATAACCAGGAATGGAACAAACCTGGGAAGTCAATGACAAAGAAGATGTCATACTACAAGTCAGGGAATAGGTCTATCTCAGGGTATGTGGAGACTAAGAAGTTTGTCAATAACAAAAGGAAGAACAGACTTAATAGACCAATGTCAAAGCAGATGTCACAATATTGGGTGCAACATCAAAATCATAGAAACATGAACAAAAAGTTTCAAAGATGGAGGTGTCATTATTGTGGAAGGTTTGGTCACATAAAATCTTTTTGCTACAGGCTACATGGATATCCTAATCAAGGGTCTTATGTTAAGCCTAAAACCAACAGGGTATCATACTCTCAGTGGAAGAAGAAGTTGCTCTGTAGCTAACACTTCTCTTAGTGTGTCTACCAAAGATTGGTACTTTGACGGTGGGTGTTCCAAGCACATGATGGAGCAGAATCTTCTCAATGATGTTAAGCATCATTCTACCACTTTGTTACTTTTGGAGATGGAGCTAAAGGAGAAATCAAAGGCATTGGAAACTCAGTGGTGCAGGTTCCAAGCCTAAATGGAGTATTCTTGGTAAAGGTTTGACTGCAAATCTCATTAGCATAAGTCACTATGTGATATGGGATTCACAGTCAGCTTCACTAAGTCTGAATGTCTTGTAATCAATGGTGATCAAGTAGTGATTATGAGAGGAGTCAGATCAAAGGACAACTGCTACAAGTGGGAATCTGAGAGCACCACTCTGTCCTCTATGAGTTCTCTGAGACAAAGATGAAGTAAAGTTGTGGCAGCAAGTATCGGTCATCCACACCTCAGAGGAATGAAAAGGATCAGTTCCATAGGGGGAGTCAGAAGGATACCAAGATTGTTCATAGACAAAAGGAGAATCTGTGGTAAGTATAAGGCTGGACAGGAAATCAGAATGTCACTCTCAATGTCTAGACATCGACCACTTTTAAAATCTTGAAGCAAAGTACTAGGATCGGCATGAAAGGATAACCAAGTATCTTCTTGTCAAGGATACATGAGAGTCTTGGATGAAACCCTCTCATCGGAGGAAAAAGATCATGGTGGCATCCATCTATGTTAATAACATAGTATCGGAGGAATGTCGGACACATTGATGAAAGGCTCACACTTCTTTCAGGGCAAGTATGCAAGGAATTATGTCAAGCTTGGATGAATAATGGCGCCACACTAGGACTCTTACCTCCACATTTGAAGTTGTCCAAGAAAACCGGTGGAGAAAGTATTGATCAAAACTTGGGTAAAAGCCTGTTGATGGATGTTCCTTCTTGAGAAACAATCTCATGTTTTGGATCGATTTTTAACAAATGAATTGAATACATAGCGGATCTTTGGATGATCACAATGTCATACGAGGATGTCATGACATTGTCTTTGTGTTATTGCTACTAAAGCTCTTAAGAATGATCAATTTAAGAGTTTAAGGGATAAATTGGATAGTTGGCAATATGAGGAGTTGTAGCAATTAGTTGTGCCTACAACAAGGATGAAAGGAACTTTTATTTCAATTATTTTTAAGAGGGTTATTTGGGTATTTTCATTCTTATTTTAAAAGGTCCAAGAATAGGAAGAGACATTCTCATATAATAGCTTCTCCTTTTGAAAGTAGTATCACCTTTCTTCTCCCAAAGAAACTCGATACTCTCGCTATTTTCACTTTCATCCTCCCAAAACCATCGAAAAAAATGGCTTCATCATCCTCATCATCTCAAGCAGGATCTTCATCTCCATCCATGGCTGACGTCAGAACAAATAATGAAGCCATGCAAGCTGAAGCACTGAGGGTTACACCATTGCGCGCAATAGCTACTGACCAAGAAAAGGTCAAGAAATTGCGCACAAGGAATGCAAGAAGAACTCAAGCATCTCCATGGGTAAGACTTACACCATCCTCTGTTCCTCGAAATGGTAAATCTGAGGAGTCTAGGGTGTGCACATAGCCATTGCTAGATTGGTAACCAGGATCCTCAATGAAGACCAATGCATTCACAGGTTTCAATTCCCTAAACTCGATCTTCTAGCCCTACTTTAGCAGTTGATCCGGATGTCACTGAGAATGTCAAGACATCTGGTGATCATGATACTTCCCCTGCCAAGAATAATGAAGACCTTTTTGTTAAAGAGTCTGAAGCAGGTGTTGATGATGCTTGTAATAAAATCTCTGCTGATAAGGAAGATGAGATCTCGGCGGTATTCTTGAGGTCCCAAAGTTGCTCGATAAAGCCTCTGCTGACTATATTTCTGATAGTATTCTTGAAGAATCACCAGCAAAGTGTGCCTCTGTCATTGATTTAGATGAGATGTTCTCAGACAATGATCTTATTGCCAATGTCAATCCAAGCATTGCAAAAAGAATGATGAAAAGGAAGGAAAGCAGGGTCTCACAGTCTGTCAAAGAAAGGTGTGGAAGATATGCATAACAGAAAAGTATCCCAATTTGGAACCTCTGGAGAAATGTAGAGTAAAAGCATGTTGGTGACTCTAGACCAAAGAGAACACCTATTGTGAAAAGAGGAAGGAACTGAACACGTGGAGTCGATCATGACTCGAGTTTGATGTTGAGGAGAATGTCACGACATTCATTCAAAAAAGCCAACTCTTGGAAAACTTCCCAAGGTGCACAAGTGGCAATTGATAACATCTCGTTCCATCATCCTAAAAGTCTTGGAAGATGGAAGTATGTTTGTTTAAAGAGGTTGCACTAGAAGAGTTGAACAATAGTGCTTTAGAGTGCAAGGAGATTGTTGACTTGATCAAGGAAGGGTGCGATGAAAGCAGTTGTGAGTTTCTCAAAGTTATGAAGTTCTGTGAAAGAATTTATAGTCAATCATCAAGTGGTGTGGGGATGGGAGGTTTCTTGACTACGGATGTGTATGTGAGAGGGAAGAAAGTCGGGTTTTCAAGTATAATCAGCAGTTCACAGGTAGATCGATGATACTCATGGAGGCCCGACAACAAGATCTGAAACCATAAGCGCCAAACAAGTAAGGCATTGGCCTCTGAAGGGAAAACTCTCAGCAAGCAAGTTGAGTGTCAAATTTGCCATAATGCATAAGATTGGTGCTGCTAACTGGGTCCTAACCAATCACAAATCCACCATCTCTATTGGACTGGGGAGATTCATATATGATGAAGCACTCAGGCTAAGTTTGACTATGGATCATATATATTTGAGCAGACCCTCAAGCATGCTGACAGCTATGCTATCAAAGGACCAATATCCTTTCCCTCCCTGCTATGTGGAATAATCATTGATCAATATCCAGACATTCTTGGTGATAGAGATTCGATGCAAAGAGCCCTGCTCTTGGATTCCACTAATTGTTCCAAGGGCATGTCCCAGACATTGTCATGACATCTGTTTGAGACATCAATCAAAGAAAATTCTCGAAGGCAAATGTCATTGTTGTGCTAAGAGCAACTTGCAAGGAGCTTGAAGCAAGAAAAGTCTGGAAGAGCTAATCTCTCAACTAGAGCGGGACACGAGGTTGAGGATGAAGGAAAGGATAATGATCTTTATTGGTGATCTTGAAGATGATGATATTCGGATGGTATCTTGAAGGTTACGAAGATGCTTCCTTCCACGCTTCTTGGAGAAAGCACTTAAATTGTTCTCAGTGCCTTGTTGCTTCATTTGATTACTTACATCTATTGTCTCTTGTTTCTTGGATTGAACTTGAAATTCTGGCGATACTTGATGTCACAGAGAATGTTATGACACGATGTCGACACTATGCTAGCAATTCACACGATAATCTGACGATAAATAACACAATAAGTTGTTCACCCGATTCGGTTCAACAAACCTACATCAGGGGCTACCAAGCCAGGAGAAAGTTCACTATTAGCAGTATCAATTCGAAGACCCTACAGCCAACACACGGTTGTGACCTTCTCACTTAATCACTACCTGACCCTTTTACCTAAGTCCTACTTAGATATGAGTTCCTACTCACTCCCCTCAATCACGGTGATATCAACCTATTGACTAATTGAATTGTGAAGACACACTTCAATAAAATATCTTGATCTTGCTTCAAAGCTTCAATCAAGAGACAAACACTCGTGCTTTAAAGCTTTGAGTGATAAACTACCCATACAAATCCTAGTCAATGCACTTATCAATTGATAGTTGCTTGGCTCACAAAAGAAACTAGAATTACACAATACCAATCTATTACACAAAACTCTTCAATACATTCCAAGGCAATTTGAGGTTCTTTTTTTATAGTTTGAAACTTGGGACCATAAAGATAGCTAGGGTTCATTAATTTAATCCTAAAAACATGGTCTTTTCAACAACCAATTTAGGTTTAATTAAGCTCAACAAACAATTCAAAAAATCTAGGAACAAGCAGTTCTAAAGCAGAATGTCACTGAATGTCATAACATACATTGACATCGGTCTGTTCTAAATTTCCGTACACTTTAGCTTCAGGTTAAGGTGTCTTTTAACATCCTTAGCGGTGGATTTATCTTCAATCTCTGAATGTCATGACATCCATCATGACATTACTAAAACCTAGTTTTACCAAACATAATGCCAACTTAAAACACTAACAAACTCCCCTTTGGCACATTTTGGCTAAAACTACCTAACACATCAGAGAACCTATGCAGCTGAAGACAATAAACTAGTTCTAAGCTTTCCTAAGCTTTCCTAAGCTTTAAGTAACTAGAACTTAGAGAAGATAAATTCTACCCATACAAAAATCCCACAATTCCCACAATTGCCCCATATACAAAATTTAAAACAGGCCATAAAATTTCAGGCCATACAATTCCCAAAGATACACTTCCCAAGTCCCTACATTAACACGGTGGTTCTTCTCCCCACCCCGACCATAAAGGGCCAAAGGAAACAATACAAGTTCCCCAAACTTTTAATCAAACAGTACCAAAAACAAGTATACCAGCAAATAATTAAGTACCAGCATTGGTATACAGGGATACACATCTGTCAGTACAATGTTTACAATCATCCAAAAAGAAGCACAAATGGGAAAATACAAAACAAAGTAGAAAACAATTGACAGAAAATTGACAGAATAACATTAGGGGCAACAGGGGCAGCAGCTTCAAGTGCTTTCTTCTCCAGAAGAAGCACTGTGGAAGGAAGCATCTTCAGAACCTTCTTCAGCACCAGCCATTTGAATATCATCATCTTCAGCATCACCAACATCATCATTATCAGCTTTCTCTTCATCCTCAACCTCTGTGTCCTGCTCTAGTTGAGAGATAAGCTCTTCCAGACTTTGCTTTCTTGCCTCAAGCTCCTTGCAAGTTGCTCTTAGTACAGCAATGACATTTGCCTTCTGAGAATTTTCTTTGACAGCTGATGTCTCAGCAGATGTCATGACAATGTCTGGGACATGCTTCCCTTGGAATAGTTTGTAGTGGAATCCAAGAGCAGGGGCTCTCTTGCAGACTGAATCTCTGTCACCAAGAATGTCTGGATGCTGATCAATTATAATTCCACACAGCAGAGAGGGAAAGGCTATTGGTCCTTTGATAGCATAGCTGTTAGCATGCTTGAGTGTCTGATCAAATATGTAGGATCCATAGTCAAAGGTAGCTTGAGTTCCTACTGCATAAATGAATCTTCCCAATCCATTAGAAATAGTGGATTTGTGATTGGTTGGGACCCAGTTTGCAGCACCAATCTTATGCAGTATGGCAAATTTGACACTCAATTTGCTAGCTGAGAGTTTTCCCTTTAGAGGCCATTGTCTGACTTGTTTGGCAGTGATGGTTTGACAAATCTTGTTGTCAGTTTCCTCCAGCTCTGGCTGAGTGTTAGCAGATCTACCTAGGAATCTATTGATCACATTTGAAGAAAACTTGACTTTTCTCCCCCTCACATAAACAGTCTGGTAATCATCAGAATTCCTATCCCCACAGCCATTTGAGAGATTGACAATAAACTCTCTTACCAAAGTTAAATAACAGTTTGAGAGTTTCTCCACTGTTTTCATCAGTCCTGCCTCCTTAATCAGATTTACAATCTCTTTACACTCCAGAGCACTCTTATTCAACTCCCTCTCAAAGCAATCCTCTTGAGGCAAACATACTTCCATCTCCCGCATTCTCGGGATGATGGAATGAGATGTTATCAATAGCCACTTGAGCACCATGGGCGGTTTCCAAGAGTTGCCTTCTTCCTTGGATGGATGTCGGTGACATTCATTTCAACATCAAACTCGAATCTTGATCGACTCGAAGGTTCGAGCATTTTCTTTTCTTTACAATTGGTGTCCTCTTGGGTGGAGCCACCACCAGCAGTTTTGCTCTACATTTCTTTGTAGAGGTTCGTATGGTGCATTTCTTAGCCTTAGAAACATTTACATCAACCTTTTCTTTAGCAGGACTCGTGAGGCACTGTTTTCCTTTCTTCTCATCATCCTCTTTGCAATGCTAGGATTAACATTGGCAATGAGGTCATTGTCTGAGAATACTTCATCGAGTCTATGACGGGGTTTCATCAAATTCTCGAATCTTGAGCAGGGACTTTTCAAGATTATCATCAATGGTTTCTTTGAGTCTCTTCTAGGATACTATCGAGATATAGTCGTGAGTTTCATCTGAAATACACTTAGTGGAGATTCCTCAAGAACATCATCAAATCACATCTTCATTAGCGGCGGGTTTCATTACAAGCATCATTCATGCTCACTTGAATTTTAACGGAAGGATCAACAACATTCTTGACGGGAATCAACATGATCACGGATGTCTTGACATTCTGTGACATCTGGATCAAGCTGCTAAGCTAGGGCTAGCAGACTTTTCATTTAGAGGATTGAAACCCGAGGAGCAGTTGGTCTTCATTGAGGATCCTGGTTACCAATCTAGCAATGGCTATATGCACGACCCTAGACTCCTCTGTGTTTACCATTTACGAGGAGGAAGAGGATGGTACAAAGTCTTACGAGAAGGTGATGCTTGCGTCCTTCTTGCATTCCTTGTCAATTTCTTGACCTTTTACAGTGCATGGCCATTCTTGTAGAGGAGTGATTCTCGAGCTTCAACATGCATGTCATCGATGTTTGCCCTAACTTCATCCATGGCGGGAGATGATGAACCGATTTTGAGAAGATGAAGATGATGAAGACATATTTTGCTGGAAGATTTTGAGGAATTGAGAGCTAGAATGGCAGAGGTTTTGAAAGTTTCTTTTAGATGAAGGAAATATGATACTTTCAAAAGAAGAAACTATTATATGAAGGGGTCTCTTCCTATTCTTGGACCTTTTAAAAATAATATGAAAATAATTAAATAACCTACTTATAAATACTTGAACGAAAAGATCCTTTCCATTCCCTTTTGTATGCAAGGTTAATTGCTACAATTTCTCATTTGGACAATTACCCAACTTGCTCCTTAACATTTCAAACTGGCTAGTCTCAAGCATTTTAGTAAAAGTGTCACAGTACAATGCCATGACATCTGTGACATTGTATTGATCGACATCTGCTTCATCCGGATCATCTGAGAACAATTGCTACCAGCTGCTATGTGATAAGTCTCAACATTGTACAGGAATACACAGTTTTGCTTCTTGCTGACCCAAGAAACAGGATGGTTTCTCAAGATGAGCCATCCTTCAAAAGAGCTTTCACACAAGCATTTATCAACACTTTCTCCACTTATTTTCTTGAACAACTTCAAGTGTGTAGGAGCATGAGTCCTTTTATGGCTGACATTCTTCATCCCAATCCTCTTGACAATCCTCCTTGCATATTTGCTCTGTGAAGGATGTGTTGAGACTTCCATTATTGTGTCTGACATTCCTCCAGATACTATGTTATTAACATAGACGGATGCCACCATGATCTTTTTCCCTCTGACTGGAAGAGTTTCATTCAGGACTCCTCTCATGTATCTTTTGACAATAAGACACTTGGTTATCCTTTCATGCCAGATCCTAGTACTTTGCTTCAGTACCTTACAAGTGGTCAGGTGTCTAGACATGGAGAGTGACATTCTGACTTCCTGTTCAGTCCTATACTTACCACAGATTTTCCTTTTGTCTATGACCAATCTTGGTATCCTTCTGACTCCCCCTATGAAACTGATCCTTTTCATGCTTCTGAGGTGTGGATGACGGATACTTGCCCCACTTTACTTCCTCTTCATCTTTGTCTGGGACTCATAGAGAGACAGTGGTGCTTTGATTCCACTTGGCGGTTGTCCTTTGATTTGACTCCTCTCATAATCACTACTTGATCATCATTGATTAAAGACATTGGACTTAGTGAAGTTGGTGTGAGACCCATATCACATAGTGACTTATGCTAATGAGATTTGCGTCAAACCTTTTACCAACACTTCATTCGGGTTTGGAATTTCGACCGGTTTGAGTTTCCAATACCTTTGATTTCTCCTTTAGCCCCATCTCCAAAAGTAACAAAGTCGCGAGTGAGGTTTAACATCTTTAAGAAGATTTCTTTCTCCAGTCATGTGCTTGGAACACCCAGTCAAAGTACCAATCTTTCTTGGTAGACACACTAAGAGTGTTAGCTACGGAACAGTCTTCTTCTTCCTTTGTTGAGAGTATGATACCACTTTGGTTTTAGGCTTCACATAAGACCCTTGATTAGGATATCCATGAAGTCATGTGAGAAAGATTTTATGTGACCAAACCTTCCACAATAATGACATCTCCATCTTTGAAACTGTTTGTTCATGTTTCTATGATTTTGATGTTGCACCCAATGTTGTGACATCTGCTTTGACATTGGTCTATTAGGTGTTCTTCCTTTTGTTATAGACAAACTTCTTAGTCTTCATATACCACAGCTGTTCTTGGCTTGTGGTATGACATCTTCTTTGTCATTGACTTCCTGGTTTGTTCCATTCACAGTTGTTGCAAATCTCTTTGCAGTCACATAGCTGAGCGGACACATTTCTGTTTTGGGTTGTGACACTGCTTTGACATTGTTTTCCTATGTCTCTTCTTCTTAATGTCACCAACAGGTTGCTTTTCACCACATATCCTAGACCATGCTTATTTCCTGCATTCGTCCAAGTGAAGAATTTCTTCCAACTTATCATTACGGATGTCAACATTTTGAGACTTAGACATCGATCAAGTTTGGAATTGACATAACAATATCACTATTGAGGTGATTTATAGTGGTGTGTTTTCCTCTTTCTCGACCTTCAACTTCACATTCGACTTCCAACTTCTCAATCGACTTTTACGCTCCTCATTTTGTGACATGCTTCACCATTTTTTATACACAACTTCCTGTAGTTTTCAGCAAGCTCTTCAAATGCCACTTCCTCATCACTAGAATCCATATCGAGTTGTACATTCGGAGAGAGTAGTGACAAGTTTGACACCTTCTTCCTCGATTCACTTCGAATCACCATCGGACCAGTGATGACCATTCCTTTCTTTTGTTTCTTTAGAAAGGTGGGACATTCACTCTAATATGTCCAAATCCTTCACATTCATGACATTGGACTTTCTTGCCTTGACTTCCTTTTCCTCGACTTGGATCTTACGCTAGAGTCATAAGATCTGCTAATGTCGATGGAATGTCCTTGACATTTGACCTTGACTTTGGATCAATCCTCACGATCGTTTGTTGAACTGTCTTCCAAGCATGGCAATAGCTTGATATCTTCTCTTCATCTTCCACCTTGCATCCTTCTTGATGTTGGATACAAGTGCTATGCTCTTGTTTTTCTTGTCAACAGTTTCAGCGATTCCCATCTCAAAAGTCATAAGGGATCAATAAGTTCTTCAACCTTCAAGGTGCTGATGTCTTGAGCCTCTTCTATTGCGGTGACTTTCATTGCAAATCTCTTAGGCAAGGATCGAGAATCTTTCTCACCTTCTCTTGGACATCTTTTCACCAAGTGCTCTGAGGCATTGGCAATTTCAAAATATTCATGTGAAATTCATGAATATTCTCATCTTCCTTCATCTTCAAATTCTCAAATTTGGTAGTGAGCATCTGAAGTCTTGACATCTTCACCTTGGATGTTCCCTCATGAGTAGTTACGAGAGTGTCCCAAACATCCTTGGCGGCTCACATTGATGGACTAATCGAAGATGTTCTGTCAATACCATTGAGCAGGCATTCAATGCTTTAGAGTTCCCAGAGCTAGCTCTTCTTCCTCTTTGCTCCATTCCTCCTCTGGTTTCAAGACAGTAGTGCCATCTTTCTCAAGCTTGGTGGGATGTTTCCATCCTTTATCAGCAACTCTCCAAGCTTTAATGTCCACTGATCTTAAGAAGGCAACCATACGAGGCTTCAATCATAATTAGACCCATCCAGAATAGGTGGTCTTCCTCCAAATCCTCCTTCTTTATCCATTACGCCAGAAACTATTATCCCTAGATCTCACCCAGAAATAACAAGCAGGGTGCTTGCTCTGATGCCAATTGAAATTCTGGCGCGAGATGCTTGATGTCACGAGAATGTTATGACACGATGTCGACACTATGCTAGCAATTCACCGATAAATCTGACGGTAAATAACACAATAAGTTGTTCACCGGTTCAATTCAACAAACCTACATCCGGGGCTACCAAGCCGGAAGAAAGTTCACTATTAGCGTATCAATTGAAGACCCTACGAACACACGGTTGTGACCTTCTCACTTAATCACTACCCAATGACCCTTTTACCTAAGTCCTACTTAGATATGAGTTCTCACTCCCCTCAATCACCGGTGATATCAACCTATTGACTAATTGAATTGTGAAGACACACTTCAATAAAATATCTTGATCTTGCTTCAAAGCTTCAATCAAGAGACAAACACTCGTGCTTTAAAGCTTTGAGTGATAAACTACCCTTACAAATCCTAGTCCAATGCACTTATCAATTGATAGTTGCTTGGCTCACAAGAGAAACTAGAATTACACAATACCAACTGTTACAAATCCTAACGTTACACAAACACAAGCTGCTATCTCTTCAATACATTCAAGGCAGCGACACGGTGTGAGGTTCTTTTCCTTTTATAGAAGCGAGTCCACGAAACTTGGTTTGGGCTTCCATAAAGATAGCTAGGGTTCACTTAATTTAATCCTAAAAACATGGTCTTTTCAACAACCAATTTAGGTTTAATTAAGTTTAACCTAGCAACCACGTGAGCATGCTTTCTAATAAGGAAAAACAATATTTAGCGACAACAAACTTCACGAAAAATCTCGGAACAAGATTCTGCGAGCAGAATGTCACACTGAATGTCATAACATCATTATGACATCGATCTGTTTTCGAAATTTCCATGACTTTAGCTTCCATTCGGTGTCTTTTAACATCCTTAGCAGGTAGGATTTATCTTCAATCTCTGAATGTCATGACATCCATCATGACATTACTAAAGCCTAGTTTTACCAAACATAATGCCAACTTAAAAACACTAACAGAACTTTCATTTTCTTCTTCTTTGGGATGACTGTAATTTTTGTTGACAGAATTGTAATCTTCTGACTGAGATGTAACACTTGACAATGCTGGTACTTTTCTCTTAATATATGAGTGACTGCTTGGGGCACTTGTATTGTTTCCTTTGGCCCTTTATGGCTAAAAAGGGGGAGAAGAACTACTGTGTGACAGTAGTATGGGACTTAGGGGAAAACTGTATGAAGTTTTTAAATTTTGTATGTGGGGAATTGTGGGATTTTTGTATGGGTAGAATTTATCTTATCTCTAGGTTCTAGTTTATTTAAGCTTAGAACTAGTTTGTCTTCTGCTGCATATGTACTCTGATAGGTTAAGTAGTTTTAGCCAAAAATGTGCCAAAGGGGGAGTTTGTTAGTGTTTTTAAGTTGGCATTATTTTTGGTAAAACTAGGCTTTAGCAATGTCATGATAGATGTCATGACATTCAGAGATTGAAGATAAATCCTACCTGCTAAGGATGTTAAAGATAGCTCGAGCTGGAAGCTAAAGTTGTCTTGGAAATTCTAGAGAAATCATGTCGGATGTTATGACATTCGATGTACATTCTGAACGAGATTTTCGAGAGTTTGTTGCTAAATATTGTTTTCTATTATTAGAAAGCATGCTCACGTGGCTGCTAGGTTAATCTTAATTAAACCTAAATTGGTTGTTGAAAAGACCATGTTTTAGGATTAAATTAAGTGAACCTAGCTATCTTTATGGAAGCCCAAAACTGAAGTTTCGGGACTGCTTCTATAAAAGGAATTCAACCCTTACAACTGTGCTACGCCTTTGGAATTGAAAAAGAGATAGCAGCTTGTTTTTGTGTACTGTTAGGATTTGTAATAGTTGGTATTGTGTAATTCTAGTTTCTCTTGTGAGCCAAGCAACTATCAATTGATAAGTGCATTGGACTAGGATTTGCTTGTAAGGGTAGTTTATCACTCAAAGCTTTAAAGCACGAGTGTTTGTCTCTTGATTGTAAGCTTTGAAGCGAGATCAAGATAGTTTATTGAAGTGTGTCTTCACAATTCAATTAGTCAATAGGTTGATATCACTGCTGTGATTGAGGGGGAGTGAGTGGGTACTCAGATCTAAGTAGGACTTAGGTTGAAGTTGCATTGGGTAGGTTTTAAGTGAAGGAGATAAACTGGTGGTTTATTCCTGAATTAATTCTACTAATAGTGAATTTCCTCCCTGGCTTGGTAGCCCCCAGATGTAGGTGTAGTTAGACACTGAATTGGGTAAACAACTTATTGTGTTCTTTACTGTTATTTATATTTACTGTGTAAATTGTTAACAGAGTGTCAGATAGTGTGTCATAACATTCTCTGTGACATCACGTATCTGCTGCCAGGAATTTCAAAGATGGTGGAGAAAAAAATGAGGAAGAGAATGACGAGTCGTGATAAATGCATCTGCTACTTGTGAGATTGCAGTGGTTGAAGGTTCACTTTAAGCAAGAAGTAATGCCATTGATACTATGAATGTGATAAACAGATGTTGGTTCTTTGCTCTTTATTATACTTTAAACTCCAAACATGATTGTAAATGACATTTCAATTTTCATTTTTAACCTCTTTCCATATATTAGTATAAAAACATATCTTGAACCACGTAAATTACTGTTAAAATTAATGTGTTGTAACCACCACTATCTTTAGGAAGCATTATGAGAGAATTATAACCATCACATTATAATGATTGTCTTTATTTAGATTTATGGTAGAGTTGTATCATTAAAATTGAGAGAACCAAAGAGTCCTCATCTTGATTAACAACCTATTTGTATTCTCTATCAGTTTCATTCAAGCCTATATAAAGGCTTTGTAATGCTAAGATTAAAATGAAGAAGTGTTTGGTGAATTAAAAAAAGGCAGAGTTTTTCAATGGTGATCCACCAGTAGAAGTATAGTACAAAAAGTGACTAAAAGTAGTTTTCTCTGCAGAATCCTGCAACACTATAATTTTTCATATACCACCTCTAGAATAACGCCAACAGAGTGGTATCAGAGCTGTAGATCCTTGCAGCTGCAACAAAAATAACAACAGTTATGACTTCCACAAACAACCCTTCCGTAACTTACAGCAATGTCAAAGTTCCTCTATTTGAAGGAGAGAACTATGATTTTTGGACTGTTAAAATGGAGACTCTATTCACATCTTTGGATGTTCTAGAGTATGTCAAAAACAGCTATGAAGAACTGGCGCCAACAGAGACAGAGGCTGAAAAATCAAAAGAAAAGGCTGCAGAATCAAGCCAACGGCTTGAAGAATTGAAGAAGAAGAAGATCACAGACGCTGGAGTTCTCGGGATGATTCAAAGAGGGTTCTCTCTATCCATTTTCCCAAGGATTATGAGAGCTAAAACATCGAAAGAAGCCTGGAGTATCCTACAACAAGAGTTCGAAGGAGACTCAAAGGTGCGAACGGTGAAGCTTCCACTACAAGAAATATTGTCTCCAACGACATATATTAGCGACGTGGTTATCACGTGAGTAAAAAAACTTGTTGCGACGTGATGAAGACACAAGGAAGTCAGAGGGTGTTTTAAAAAAAAAACATTGCGACGTGATAGTCACGTCGCTACACATAAAAAAAATATAATAAAGTCTGGCACGTTTTGTTGGAGGGAGATTAAATATTTTTTGAAATTTGGTAGTGACGTGATAACCACGTCGCTACTTTTAAGGGGGAAAAATAAAATTGAGTTGGAGTTGATTGATGACAGGGTGGCAGACTGCGCAATTAAAGGTTTGTGTCGTTGAGTGTTTAGCGATGTGAGTCTCACGTGGCAAGGATGCGACGTGACAGTCACGTCGCTACTTGGCATTTAAATTTCCAAGTTAACACACACCCGTTACACACGCAGGCTTTACATTTTGTTAAGTTTCTTCATCTTCTTCCTTTCCCTCTGCCTCCTCCAACCCAACTCCATTTTTTAAAAAAAAAAAATTCTTGCATCCTAAATTGTATTCAAGCAAGCAATTCGTTGAAGAAGAAAGGTAATTATATGTTGTTTGATTTTACATTTACTTATTTGGTGTTTATTATTGTGGTAAAAAATTGAAGAAAATTTGTTTTGTTTATGTTGTAGAAGTTTGAAGAAGAAGATCAAGGAAGATTTATAGAAGAAGAAGAAAATTAAGTGAAGAATATAGAGGTATTTATGCATTTTATTTATTTATTTTATATGCATTATAGGTTAGTATTCTATGTATTATGTTTATTTGAATTAAAAATACATTTTAGTTAATTTTAGTTTTAGGTTAGTATTATAGGTTAATAGTTAAAATGAATTTAAAATTATAAGTTAGTATTATAGGTTAATTTTTGTTTTAGTTTTAGTAAAATAAGATTTTTTAAAAAACAGAAATTACAATTATAAAAAATTTTGTTAATATTATTATTATGTACATATAAAAAATTCTGTTAATATTATTGTTATATACATATAAGATTTTTTAATATTATTGTTATATACATATAAATTTTTTTGTTAGTATATACATATAAAATAACAAAAATTTGAATATATATTAAAATTAAAAATTTAAGAAAACATAAAAATTAAAAATTTTAATTTTTATAGATGTATATATATGTTAACACATAAATTTAAAAACAAATTTAAAAACAAAATTTTATATTATATTTATTATAGTAATTTTAGTTTTTTATTTATATGTTAAAAATATGAAAAAAATTTATATATTACAATAATAATTTATAAAATACATAATTTAAAAAAGAGTATATATCATAAAAAGTATATATGTTACATTATTGTTTTTTAATATTATTATTGTATATATTGTTAGTGTTTTAAGTTGGCATTAATTTTTGGTAAAACTAGGCTATGACAATGTCTTGATAAATGTCATGACATTCAGAGATTGAAGATAAATCCTACTTGACAAGGATGTTTAAAGTACAACTCAGAACTGGAAGCTAAAAGCTGTGCTGGAATTCTGCAGAAAATATTCTGATGTCATAACAGATGTTATGACATTCAGTGTGACATTCTGTTCTGCAGAATCTGTTTGTTCCTGAGATTTTTCAGGAAGTTTGTTGAGCTGCTAAATGTTGTTTTTCTGTTATTAGAAAGCATGCTCACGTGGCTGCTAGGTTAATCTTAATTAAACTTAAATTGGTTGTTGAAAAGACCATGTTTTTAGGATTAAATTAAGTGAACCTAGCTATCTTTATGGAAGCCCAAAACTGAAGTTTCGGGACTGCTTCTATAAAAGGAATTCAACCCTTACAACTGTGCTACGCCTTTGGAATTGAAAAAGAGATAGCAGCTTGTTTTTGTGTACTGTTAGGATTTGTAATAGTTGGTATTGTGTAATTCTAGTTTCTCTTGTGAGCCAAGCAACTATCAATTGATAAGTGCATTGGACTAGGATTTGCTTGTAAGGGTAGTTTATCACTCAAAGCTTTAAAGCACGAGTGTTTGTCTCTTGATTGTAAGCTTTGAAGCGAGATCAAGATAGTTTATTGAAGTGTGTCTTCACAATTCAATTAGTCAATAGGTTGATATCACTGCTGTGATTGAGGGGGAGTGAGTGGGTACTCAGATCTAAGTAGGACTTAGGTTGAAGTTGCATTGGGTAGGTTTTAAGTGAAGGAGATAAACTGGTGGTTTATTCCTGAATTAATTCTACTAATAGTGAATTTCCTCCCTGGCTTGGTAGCCCCCAGATGTAGGTGTAGTTAGACACTGAATTGGGTAAACAACTTATTGTGTTCTTTACTGTTATTTATATTTACTGTGTAAATTGTTAACAGAGTGTCAGATAGTGTGTCATAACATTCTCTGTGACATCACGTATCTGCTGCCAGGAATTTCAAAGATGGTGGAGAAAAAAATGAGGAAGAGAATGACGAGTCGTGATAAATGCATCTGCTACTTGTGAGATTGCAGTGGTTGAAGGTTCACTTTAAGCAAGAAGTAATGCCATTGATACTATGAATGTGATAAACAGATGTTGGTTCTTTGCTCTTTATTATACTTTAAACTCCAAACATGATTGTAAATGACATTTCAATTTTCATTTTTAACCTCTTTCCATATATTAGTATAAAAACATATCTTGAACCACGTAAATTACTGTTAAAATTAATGTGTTGTAACCACCACTATCTTTAGGAAGCATTATGAGAGAATTATAACCATCACATTATAATGATTGTCTTTATTTAGATTTATGGTAGAGTTGTATCATTAAAATTGAGAGAACCAAAGAGTCCTCATCTTGATTAACAACCTATTTGTATTCTCTATCAGTTTCATTCAAGCCTATATAAAGGCTTTGTAATGCTAAGATTAAAATGAAGAAGTGTTTGGTGAATTAAAAAAAGGCAGAGTTTTTCAATGGTGATCCACCAGTAGAAGTATAGTACAAAAAGTGACTAAAAGTAGTTTTCTCTGCAGAATCCTGCAACACTATAATTTTTCATATACCACCTCTAGAATAACGCCAACAGAGTGGTATCAGAGCTGTAGATCCTTGCAGCTGCAACAAAAATAACAACAGTTATGACTTCCACAAACAACCCTTCCGTAACTTACAGCAATGTCAAAGTTCCTCTATTTGAAGGAGAGAACTATGATTTTTGGACTGTTAAAATGGAGACTCTATTCACATCTTTGGATGTTCTAGAGTATGTCAAAAACAGCTATGAAGAACTGGCGCCAACAGAGACAGAGGCTGAAAAATCAAAAGAAAAGGCTGCAGAATCAAGCCAACGGCTTGAAGAATTGAAGAAGAAGAAGATCACAGACGCTGGAGTTCTCGGGATGATTCAAAGAGGGTTCTCTCTATCCATTTTCCCAAGGATTATGAGAGCTAAAACATCGAAAGAAGCCTGGAGTATCCTACAACAAGAGTTCGAAGGAGACTCAAAGGTGCGAACGGTGAAGCTTCCACTACAAGAAATATTGTCTCCAACGACATATATTAGCGACGTGGTTATCACGTGAGTAAAAAAACTTGTTGCGACGTGATGAAGACACAAGGAAGTCAGAGGGTGTTTTAAAAAAAAAACATTGCGACGTGATAGTCACGTCGCTACACATAAAAAAAATATAATAAAGTCTGGCACGTTTTGTTGGAGGGAGATTAAATATTTTTTGAAATTTGGTAGTGACGTGATAACCACGTCGCTACTTTTAAGGGGGAAAAATAAAATTGAGTTGGAGTTGATTGATGACAGGGTGGCAGACTGCGCAATTAAAGGTTTGTGTCGTTGAGTGTTTAGCGATGTGAGTCTCACGTGGCAAGGATGCGACGTGACAGTCACGTCGCTACTTGGCATTTAAATTTCCAAGTTAACACACACCCGTTACACACGCAGGCTTTACATTTTGTTAAGTTTCTTCATCTTCTTCCTTTCCCTCTGCCTCCTCCAACCCAACTCCATTTTTTAAAAAAAAAAAATTCTTGCATCCTAAATTGTATTCAAGCAAGCAATTCGTTGAAGAAGAAAGGTAATTATATGTTGTTTGATTTTACATTTACTTATTTGGTGTTTATTATTGTGGTAAAAAATTGAAGAAAATTTGTTTTGTTTATGTTGTAGAAGTTTGAAGAAGAAGATCAAGGAAGATTTATAGAAGAAGAAGAAAATTAAGTGAAGAATATAGAGGTATTTATGCATTTTATTTATTTATTTTATATGCATTATAGGTTAGTATTCTATGTATTATGTTTATTTGAATTAAAAATACATTTTAGTTAATTTTAGTTTTAGGTTAGTATTATAGGTTAATAGTTAAAATGAATTTAAAATTATAAGTTAGTATTATAGGTTAATTTTTGTTTTAGTTTTAGTAAAATAAGATTTTTTAAAAAACAGAAATTACAATTATAAAAAATTTTGTTAATATTATTATTATGTACATATAAAAAATTCTGTTAATATTATTGTTATATACATATAAGATTTTTTAATATTATTGTTATATACATATAAATTTTTTTGTTAGTATATACATATAAAATAACAAAAATTTGAATATATATTAAAATTAAAAATTTAAGAAAACATAAAAATTAAAAATTTTAATTTTTATAGATGTATATATATGTTAACACATAAATTTAAAAACAAATTTAAAAACAAAATTTTATATTATATTTATTATAGTAATTTTAGTTTTTTATTTATATGTTAAAAATATGAAAAAAATTTATATATTACAATAATAATTTATAAAATACATAATTTAAAAAAGAGTATATATCATAAAAAGTATATATGTTACATTATTGTTTTTTAATATTATTATTGTATATATTGTTAGTGTTTTAAGTTGGCATTAATTTTTGGTAAAACTAGGCTATGACAATGTCTTGATAAATGTCATGACATTCAGAGATTGAAGATAAATCCTACTTGACAAGGATGTTTAAAGTACAACTCAGAACTGGAAGCTAAAAGCTGTGCTGGAATTCTGCAGAAAATATTCTGATGTCATAACAGATGTTATGACATTCAGTGTGACATTCTGTTCTGCAGAATCTGTTTGTTCCTGAGATTTTTCAGGAAGTTTGTTGAGCTGCTAAATGTTGTTTTTCTGTTATTAGAAAGCATGCTCACGTGGCTGCTAGGTTAATCTTAATTAAACTTAAATTGGTTGTTGAAAAGACCATGTTTTTAGGATTAAATTAAGTGAACCTAGCTATCTTTATGGAAGCCCAAAACTGAAGTTTCGGGACTGCTTCTATAAAAGGAATTCAACCCTTACAACTGTGCTACGCCTTTGGAATTGAAAAAGAGATAGCAGCTTGTTTTTGTGTACTGTTAGGATTTGTAATAGTTGGTATTGTGTAATTCTAGTTTCTCTTGTGAGCCAAGCAACTATCAATTGATAAGTGCATTGGACTAGGATTTGCTTGTAAGGGTAGTTTATCACTCAAAGCTTTAAAGCACGAGTGTTTGTCTCTTGATTGTAAGCTTTGAAGCGAGATCAAGATAGTTTATTGAAGTGTGTCTTCACAATTCAATTAGTCAATAGGTTGATATCACTGCTGTGATTGAGGGGGAGTGAGTGGGTACTCAGATCTAAGTAGGACTTAGGTTGAAGTTGCATTGGGTAGGTTTTAAGTGAAGGAGATAAACTGGTGGTTTATTCCTGAATTAATTCTACTAATAGTGAATTTCCTCCCTGGCTTGGTAGCCCCCAGATGTAGGTGTAGTTAGACACTGAATTGGGTAAACAACTTATTGTGTTCTTTACTGTTATTTATATTTACTGTGTAAATTGTTAACAGAGTGTCAGATAGTGTGTCATAACATTCTCTGTGACATCACGTATCTGCTGCCAGGAATTTCAAAGATGGTGGAGAAAAAAATGAGGAAGAGAATGACGAGTCGTGATAAATGCATCTGCTACTTGTGAGATTGCAGTGGTTGAAGGTTCACTTTAAGCAAGAAGTAATGCCATTGATACTATGAATGTGATAAACAGATGTTGGTTCTTTGCTCTTTATTATACTTTAAACTCCAAACATGATTGTAAATGACATTTCAATTTTCATTTTTAACCTCTTTCCATATATTAGTATAAAAACATATCTTGAACCACGTAAATTACTGTTAAAATTAATGTGTTGTAACCACCACTATCTTTAGGAAGCATTATGAGAGAATTATAACCATCACATTATAATGATTGTCTTTATTTAGATTTATGGTAGAGTTGTATCATTAAAATTGAGAGAACCAAAGAGTCCTCATCTTAATTAACAACCTATTTCTATTCTCTATCAGTTTTATTCAAGCCTATATAAAGGCTTTGTAATGCTAAGATTAAAATGAAGAAGTGTTTGGTGAATTAAAAAAAGGCAGAGTTTTTCAATGGTGATCCACCAGTAGAAGTATAGTACAAAAAGTGACTAAAAGTAGTTTTCTCTGCAGAATCCTGCAACACTATAATTTTTCATATACCACCTCTAGAATAACGCCAACAGAGTGGTATCAGAGCTGTAGATCCTTGCAGCTGCAACAAAAATAACAACAGTTATGACTTCCACAAACAACCCTTCCGTAACTTACAGCAATGTCAAAGTTCCTCTATTTGAAGGAGAGAACTATGATTTTTGGACTGTTAAAATGGAGACTCTATTCACATCTTTGGATGTTCTAGAGTATGTCAAAAACAGCTATGAAGAACTGGCGCCAACAGAGACAGAGGCTGAAAAATCAAAAGAAAAGGCTGCAGAATCAAGCCAACGGCTTGAAGAATTGAAGAAGAAGAAGATCACAGACGCTGGAGTTCTCGGGATGATTCAAAGAGGGTTCTCTCTATCCATTTTCCCAAGGATTATGAGAGCTAAAACATCGAAAGAAGCCTGGAGTATCCTACAACAAGAGTTCGAAGGAGACTCAAAGGTGCGAACGGTGAAGCTTCCACTACAAGAAATATTGTCTCCAACGACATATATTAGCGACGTGGTTATCACGTGAGTAAAAAAACTTGTTGCGACGTGATGAAGACACAAGGAAGTCAGAGGGTGTTTTAAAAAAAAAACATTGCGACGTGATAGTCACGTCGCTACACATAAAAAAAATATAATAAAGTCTGGCACGTTTTGTTGGAGGGAGATTAAATATTTTTTGAAATTTGGTAGTGACGTGATAACCACGTCGCTACTTTTAAGGGGGAAAAATAAAATTGAGTTGGAGTTGATTGATGACAGGGTGGCAGACTGCGCAATTAAAGGTTTGTGTCGTTGAGTGTTTAGCGATGTGAGTCTCACGTGGCAAGGATGCGACGTGACAGTCACGTCGCTACTTGGCATTTAAATTTCCAAGTTAACACACACCCGTTACACACGCAGGCTTTACATTTTGTTAAGTTTCTTCATCTTCTTCCTTTCCCTCTGCCTCCTCCAACCCAACTCCATTTTTTAAAAAAAAAAAATTCTTGCATCCTAAATTGTATTCAAGCAAGCAATTCGTTGAAGAAGAAAGGTAATTATATGTTGTTTGATTTTACATTTACTTATTTGGTGTTTATTATTGTGGTAAAAAATTGAAGAAAATTTGTTTTGTTTATGTTGTAGAAGTTTGAAGAAGAAGATCAAGGAAGATTTATAGAAGAAGAAGAAAATTAAGTGAAGAATATAGAGGTATTTATGCATTTTATTTATTTATTTTATATGCATTATAGGTTAGTATTCTATGTATTATGTTTATTTGAATTAAAAATACATTTTAGTTAATTTTAGTTTTAGGTTAGTATTATAGGTTAATAGTTAAAATGAATTTAAAATTATAAGTTAGTATTATAGGTTAATTTTTGTTTTAGTTTTAGTAAAATAAGATTTTTTAAAAAACAGAAATTACAATTATAAAAAATTTTGTTAATATTATTATTATGTACATATAAAAAATTCTGTTAATATTATTGTTATATACATATAAGATTTTTTAATATTATTGTTATATACATATAAATTTTTTTGTTAGTATATACATATAAAATAACAAAAATTTGAATATATATTAAAATTAAAAATTTAAGAAAACATAAAAATTAAAAATTTTAATTTTTATAGATGTATATATATGTTAACACATAAATTTAAAAACAAATTTAAAAACAAAATTTTATATTATATTTATTATAGTAATTTTAGTTTTTTATTTATATGTTAAAAATATGAAAAAAATTTATATATTACAATAATAATTTATAAAATACATAATTTAAAAAAGAGTATATATCATAAAAAGTATATATGTTACATTATTGTTTTTTAATATTATTATTGTATATATTGTTAGTGTTTTAAGTTGGCATTAATTTTTGGTAAAACTAGGCTATGACAATGTCTTGATAAATGTCATGACATTCAGAGATTGAAGATAAATCCTACTTGACAAGGATGTTTAAAGTACATTTCAGGCTGAAGCTAAAAGGCTGGAATTCTGAAAATATTCGATGTCATAACGGATGTTATGACATTCGATTATGACATTATGCGAATCTGTTTTGAGATTTTTCGGGAAGTTTGTTGGTGCTTTATTATGTTTTTCTGTTATTAGATTGTATGCTCACGTGGCTGTTAGGTTAATCTTAGTTAAACCTAAATTGGTTGATGATAAGACCATGTTTTTAGGATTAATTAAGTGAACCCTAGCTATCTTTATGGAAGCCCAAAACTGAAGTTTCAGGACTGCTTCTATAATAGGAATAGAACCCTTACTTTGCTGCTGCGCCTCTGGAATGTATTAGGAGATTTTAGCAGTCTGTTATTTGTGTAATTCTAGTTACTCTTGTGAGCCAAGCAATTATCAATTGATAAGCGCCTTGGACTAGGATTTGATTGTAAGGGTAGTTTATCACTCAAAGCTTTGAAGCACGAGTGTTTTGTCTCTTGATTAAAGCTTTGAAGCAAAATCAAGATAGTTTATTGAAGTGTGTCTTCATAATTTAATTAATCAATAGGTTGATATCACTGCTGTGATTGAGGAGGAGTGAGTAGGAACTCAGGTCTAAGTAGGACTTAGATTGAAGTTGCATTGGGTAGGTTTGAAGTGAAGGAGATAAACTGGTTGGTTTATTCCTGAATTAATTCTACTAATAGTGAATTTCCTCCTGGCTTGGTAGCCCCGGATGTAGGTGTAGTTAGACAGGCTGGGTAACCAATTTATTGTGTTCTTTCTTCTGTTTGAATTTATTATGTGAATTGTTAGCAGTGTCGAATCTTGTGTCATAACATTCTCTGTGACATCACGTATCTGCTGCCAGGAATTTCAATTGGTATCAGAGCAGGCACCCTGCCTGTTATTTCTGGGTGAGATCTAGGGATAATAGTTTCTGGCGTGATGGATAAGGAAGGAGGATTTGGAGGTAGACCACCTATATTGGATGGATCTAATTATGATTCTTTGGAAACCTCGTATGGTTGCCTTTTTGAGGTCACTGGATATTAAAGCTTGGAGAGCTGCTGACAAAGGATGGAAACATCCCACCAAGCTTGAGAAGGATGAAACCTCTATCTTGAAACCTGAGGAAGAATGGAACAAAGAAGAAGAGGAGCTAGCACTGGGGAACTCTAAAGCATTGAATGCCTTATTCAATGGAATTGACAAAAATATCTTCAGACTATTTCATCAATGTGAGCTGGCCAAGGATGTTTGGGACACTCTCAAAACTACTCATGAGGGGACATCCAAGGTGAAGATGTCAAGACTTCAGATGCTCACTACCAAATTTGAGAATTTGAAGATGAAAGAAGATGAAACTATTCATGAGTTTCACATGAATATTTTGGAGATTGCCAATACCTCAGGAGCACTTGGTGAAAAGATGTCAGAAGAGAAGCTGGTGAGAAAGATTCTCAGATCATTGCCTAAAAGGTTTTCAATGAAAGTGACTGCTATAGAGGAAGCTCAGTACATTAGCACCTTGAAAGTTGAAGAACTTGTTGGATCTCTCCAGACTTTTGAGATGGGAATCAGTGAAACTGTTGACAAGAAGAACAAGAGCATAGCACTTGTATCCAACTCTGAAGAGAGATGCAAGGAAGATGATGAAGAGAAGATATCTGAAGCTATAGCTATGCTTGGAAGGCAGTTCAACAGACTCATCAAGAGAATTGATCCAAAGTCAAGGTTAAATGTCAAGGACATTTCATCTGACATTAGCAGCTTATGACTCCAGCAGAAGATCCAAGTCAGAAGAAAAAGGAAGTCAAAGCAGAGAAATCCAGTGTCATGGTTGTGAAGGATATGGGCATATTAGAGCTGAATGCCCTACCTTTCTGAAGAAACAAAAGAAAGGCATGGCTGTCACTTGGTCTGATGGTGACTCAGGAAGTGAATCTGAGGAAGAAGCAGCCAAACTTGTCACTGCTCTCTCTGGAGTGTGCAATTCTGATATGGATTCTAGTGATGAGGAAGTGACATTTGAAGAGCTTGCTGAAACCTACAAGAAGCTGTGTATAAAAAGTGGTGAAGTATGTCAGCAGAATGAAAAACAGAAAATGCTGATTGAGAAGTTGGAGGATGAGAATGCAAAATTGGAGGCTGAGAAGAAGGAAAACACAGATACTATAAGTCACCTCAACAGTGAAATTATAGTGTTGAACTCCAAACTTGATCAGATGTCTAAGTCAGTCAAAATGTTGACATCTGGTACTGATAAGTTGGAGGAAATCCTTCAGCTTGGACAGAATGCAGGAAATAAGCATGGTCTGAGATATGTAGCTGCAAAGAAACCTGCTGGTGACAAGAAGAAGAACAGACCTGGCAAGTCAATGACAAAGAAGATGTCACACCACAAGACAGGAAATAGGTCTGGCTCAGGATATGTGGAGGCAAAGAAATTTGCTGATAACAAAAGGAAGAACAAACCTAATAAGCCAATGTCTAAGCAGATGTCACAACATTTGGTTCAACATCAAGATCAAAGAAACATGAAGAAAAAGTTTCAAAGATGGAGATGTCATTACTGTGGGAGGTTTGGTCACATAAAGCCTTTTTGCTTTAGACTACATGGATATCCTAATCAAGTTCCTTACGTCAAACCTAAAGTCAACAAGGTATCCTACACTCATCATTGGAAGAAGAAGACTCCAGCTCTGATAGCTCACACTTCCCTTAGAGTGTCTGCCAAGGAAGAGTGGTACTTTGACAGTGGGTGTTCTAAGCATATGACTGGAAACAAAAATCTACTGAATAATGTCAAACCTCATTCTACCAGTTTTGTTACTTTTGGAGATGGAGCTAAAGGAGAAATCAAAGGGGTTGGAAACTTGGACTATTCTGGAATTCTAAACCTAAATGGAGTGTTGCTGGTAAAAGGTTTGACTGCTAATCTCATAAGCATAAGTTAGCTATGTGATATGGGATACAAAGTCAACTTCACTAAGTCTGAATGTCTTGTAATCAATGATAAACAAGATGTGGTTATGAGAGGAGTCAGATCAAAGGACAACTGCTACATGTGGGAATCTGAGAACACCAACCTGTCTTCTGTGTGCTCTACAGACAAAGATGAAAAGGTGGTAAAATTGTGGCACCAAAATCTTGGCCATTTACATCTCAGAGGAATGAAAAAGATCATTCCCATGAAGGCAGTCAGAAGGATACCAAGATTCCACATTGATGAAGGGAGAGTCTGTGGTGAGTGTAAGGTTGGAAAGCAAACCAGACTGTCACACTCTATGTCTAGACATTTGACCATTTCTAAAGTGCTGAAGCAAGCTCCTAGGGCCTGGTATGAAAGGCTGACCAAGCTCCTTACTGACAAAGGATATAGGAAAGGAGCCTTGGATAAAACTCTCTTTGTCAAGAATGAAGGAGGAAAGATAATGGTGGCTCAAATTTATGTTAATGACATAGTATTTGGAGGAATGTCAGACACAATGGTGAGACATCTTGCCAACCAAATGCAAGATGAATCTGGAATGAGCCTCATGGGAGAGTTGATTTATTTTCTTGGACTGCAAGTCACACAGATGGAAGACTCAACATTCCTTTCACAGAGCAAGTATGCAAGGAATTTTGTCAAGAAGTTTGGGATGAAGAATGCCAGCCATAAAAGGACTCCTGCTCCTACACATTTGAAGTTTTCCAAGAACACAAGTGGAGAAAATGTTGATCAAAGCTTGTGTAAAAGCTCTTCTGGAGGATGTTTCTTCTTGGGAAACAATCTTGTTTCTTAGTTCGAGAAGCAAAGCGTGTGTTCTTGACCAGTGAAATTTGAGTACATAGCGGTGGTAGAAGTTGCTCTCGGATAGTGCGGATGAAGGATCTTGAATGAGTACAATGTCATACGGGATGTCATGACATTGTCTTGTTTCTTGAGTGCTATTAATATTTCAAAGAATCCTATACAACCGCAGTGGGACTAAGCACATTGACATTAGACATCACCTCGCCGAGAGACCTTGTGGAAGAGAAGTGATTAAATTGGAACATGTAGTCCTTTGAACTTCAATGACCGACATTTTACTAAAGCTCTTGAGGCTAGTCAGTTTGAGCGTTTAAGGGGCAAGTTGGGCATTTGTCAAAATGAGGAATTGTAGCAATTAACACTGCTTACAATAAGGAATGGAAGGGACCTTTTAATTCAATTAATTATAAGTGGGTCATTTAATTATTTTCACCCTATTTTTAAAAGGTCCAAGAATAGGAAGAGACTCCTTCATATAATAGTTTCTTCATTTGAAAGTATCATATTTTCTTCATCCAAAAGAAACTCTCAAACTCTCTGTCATTCTCGTTCCCATTCCTTCAAAATCTATCAGCAAAATATGTCTTCATCCTCTTCATCATCTCAAGGATCTGGTTCTTCTTCTCCCACCATGGCTGAAGTTAGGGCAAATGCTGAAGCCATGCATGTTGAAGCTCTGAGGGTTACTCCACTACGTGCAATGGAAACTGACCCTGAGAAGGTCAAGAAACTGCGCACAAGGAATGCAAGAAGGTCACAAGCATCACCTTCTGGTAAGACTTCTGTACCATCTTCTTCTGTATACCCCCAGAGATAGCAAACAGAGAGGGGTCTAGGTCTGTGCATGAAGCCATTGCTAGGATAGTGACTAGAATCCTAAATGAAAACCAATCTATACCTGGGGTTTCTGTCCCTCTAAACCAAAAGTCTGCTAGCCCTAGTTTAGCAGTTGATCCAGATGTCACTGAGAATGTCAAGACATCTGGTGATCATGTTGATTCTCCTGTCAAGAATGTTGTTGATCCTTCAGTTAAAGATTCTGAAGTGAGTATTAATGATGTTTGTAATGAAACCCCTGTTGTTAATGAAGATGTGATTTCTGATGGTATTCTTGAGGAATCCCCAGCAAAGTTTACTTCTGATAAAACCCCTGCTGATTACATTTCTGATAGTATCTTAGAAGAGACTCCAGAAAAACCAAGTGATGATAATCTTGAAAAGTCTCCAGTTCAAGATTCTGAAAATTTAACTGAACCTCCTGTCATTGACTTGGATGAAGTATTCTCAGACAATGACCTCATTGCCAATGTCAATCCAAGCATTGCAAAGAGGATGATGAGAAGGAAGGGAAAACAGGCTGTCTCACAGAGCCCTGTTAAAGAAAATGGTGTTGAAGATGTGTATAAGGCTGAGAAGAATCCCAAGGCTGGACCCTCTACAAAGAAATGTAGAGTAAAAACTGTTGGTGGTGGCTCTAGACCAAAGAGAACACCAATTGTGAAAAAGAGGAAGGAACCTGAACCATTAGAGTCAGATCAAGACTCTGATTTTGATGTTAAGGAGAATGTCACAGACATTCATCCAAGAAAGAAGCCAACTCTTGGGAAACTGCCCAAGGTGCTTGAAGTGGCCATTGATAACATCTCATTCCATCATCCACGAGAATCTTTGGAAGATGGAAGTATGTTTGCTTAAAGAGGGTGGCTCTGGAAAGAGAATTGAATAAAAGTGCACTTGAGTGCAAGGAGATTGTTGATTTGATTAAGGAGGCTGGTCTAATGAAAACAGTTGTGAGTTTCTCAAACTGTTATGATGTTTTGGTAAAAGAGTTTATAGTCAATTTGTCAAGTGGCTGTGGTGATGGGAGGTCTGCTGACTACAAGACTGTATATGTGAGGGGGAGGAAAGTAAGGTTTTCTCCAAGTGTGATCAACAGATTCCTGGGGAGATCAGAAGATGCTCAGCCAGAGCTGGAGGAAACTGACAACATAATCTGTCAAACCATCACTGCCAAACAAGTGAAGCAGTGGCCTCTAAAGGGAAAACTCTCAGCAAGTAAGTTGAGTGTCAAATTTTCCATCCTGCATAAGATAGGTGCTGCTAACTGGGTCCCAACCAATCACAAGTCAACCATCTCTATTGGACTGGGAAGATTCATATATGCAGTAGGCACTCTGGCTAAATTTGACTATGGATCCTATATATTTGAAGCGGACCCTCAAGCATCTTTGAAAGCTATGCAATCAAAGGACCAATAGCCTTTCCCTCCTGTTGTGTGGAATTATCATTGATCAATTTCACGATATTCTAGGCGAAAGATGCGATGCGCAAAAGCCCTGCTCTTGGATTTCACTACAAACTTTTTCAAAGCGGACATGTCACGACATTGCCATGACATTTGGTGAGACATCCAATGTCAGGAAACTTCTCAAAGGCAGAGTCTTATTTGTGCTAAAAGCTACACAAAGAGCTTGAAGCAAGGAAGCAAAGCCTTGAAGGCGATCTCTCAACTAGGCGGGACACGAGAGGTTGAGGATGAAGGATAGTGGTAATGATGTTGTTGGTGATGCTGAAAATGAGGATGTTCAGATGGCTGGAGCTGAAGGGAGTTCAGAAGATGCTTCCTTTCATAGTGTTTCTTCTGGAGATGATAGCTCTTGAGATGAAAGCTTGTCAATTGATGTCTTATTGCCTTTTTGATTAAACTTTGTTCTGCATTTTCCCATTTTTGTTATGGATAATTGTAATCATTTGACAATTATAGCGTAAACTTAATTGTCTTTGGTACCTTTCTCAATATATGATTGAATGTTGGGGCATTTGTACTGATTCCTTTGGCCCCTTTGTGGCTAAAAAGGGGGAGAAGAACTATTCTGGGAAATTGGGGAAACTGTATGAAAATTTTTATGTGGGCAATTGTGGGAAATTGGGAAATTTGTATGGGTAAAATTTATCTTCTCTAAGTTCTGGTTTCTTTAAGCTTAGGATAGCTTAGAACTAGTTTGTTTTCTTCTGCTGCATAGGTACTCTGATGACTTAGGTTGTTTTAGCCAAAAATGTGCCAAAGGGGGAGTTTGTTAGTGTTTTAAGTTGACATTAATTTTTGGTAAAACTAGGCTATGACAATGTCTTGATAAATGCATGACATTCAGAGATTGAAGATAAATCCTACTTGACAAGGATGTTTAAAGTACAACTCGGTGGAAGCTAAAAACGTCTTTGGAATTCTGAGAAAATATTCGATGTCATAAGATGTTATGACATTCGATGACATTACTGCAGAGTCTGTTTTCTGAGATTTTTCGGAAGTTTGTTGGTTGCTTTATTATGTTTTTCATTATTAGATTGTATGCTCACGTGGTGTTAGGTTAATCTTAATTAAACCTAAATTGGTTGTTGATAAGACCATGTTTTAGGATTAATTAAGTGAACCTAGCTATCTTTATGGAAGCCCAAAGTTTCGGGCTTCTATAATAGGAATAGAACCCTTACTTTCTTCTGCTCTGGAATGTATTAGGAGATTTTAGCGATCATTATTTGTGTAATTCTAGTTACTCTTGTGAGCCAAGCAATTATCAGTTGATAAGCGCCTTGGACTAGGATTTGATTGTAAGGGTAGTTTATCACTCAAAGCTTTGAAGCACGAGTGTTTTGTCTCTTGATTAAAGCTTTGAAGCAAAATCAAGATAGTTTATTGAAGTGTGTCTTCACAATTCAATTAATCAATAGGTTGATATCAACTGCTGATTGAGGGGAGTGAGTAGGAACTCAGGTCTAAGTAGGACTTAGATTGAAGTTGCATTGGGTAGGTTTTAAGTGAAGGAGATAAACTGGTTGGTTTATTCCTGAATTAATTCTACTAATAGTGAATTTCCTCCCTGGCTTGGTAGCCCCGGATGTAGGTGTAGTTAGACACCTTTGGCGGGTAACCAATTTATTGTGTTCTTTACTACTGTTTGAATTTATTGTGTGAATTGTTAACAGAGTGTCAGATACCGTGTCATAACATTCTCTGTGACATCATGTATCTGCTGCCAGGAATTTCATATATAATAAAAAGTAAATATGTTATATTATTGTTTTTTGATATTATTGTTATATAATAAAAAATTATATATTTTACATTTGAATATTTATTTATATGTTAGTATATATATAAAAAAGCAAAATTTATATTTATTTATAGTAGTTAAAGTTAAAGTTAATAGTTAATTAAACAAAATTAATATTTTTAAGAATAGTAATTAAATAGTATACGTTTAAGAATAATATTATTAAGTTGATTTATATCTCTAATGAAAAAGATAATGATTGTATAAATGTGCAGTATGGAATATTATCGGTATTATCGTAGTTGGATGTACGATAGAACATATCTAGGAAGAAGTGGACTTAAATTCAATTTTATAGTATGAGTTGATGGGTTTATTAAGTGGACGTTTGCTCAGGAGTGTTGTCGAAGCGAAGGAGGGGTTAGGTGTCACTGTCTTAAATGTGAATGTAGACCAATAATTAGTGACCCAGAGGAAGTAACACGTCATCTGCATAGAAGGGGATTCATTGAAAATTATTGGGTTTGGACGTATAATGGTGAAGAACTACCGGGTAATGTACCAGAGACTAGCAACACGCATGCTTCAAGTAGTCGACCGGTTATGGAGTATGAGGAGAACTTTAATTTGATCGGTGACATGGTTGAGGATGCTTTTGGTGTAAACGTGACATATGATGAACCTGGAGATTTTGACGGGGAAGAGTTGCCGAATGAGGAAGCGCAAAGATTTTATCAATTGTTGAATGAGATGAATACGTCGTTGTTTGAGGGGTCGTCAGACTCAAAGCTATCAATGTGTGTGAGATTATTGGCCGCCAAGTCAAATTGGAATGTTTCTGATCAATGTCTGGAACATTTTGCAAAAATGATGTTGGACTCCACCGCTACGAAAGACAACTTGCCTACAAGTTATTATGATGCAAAGAAGTGGGTGTCGAAGTTGGGTTTAAAAGTAAGAAAGATTGACTGTTGCATTAACGGTTGCATGTTGTTTTATGACAATGAGTTTGGTACTCAAGATGGATCGTTAGAGGAGTGTAAGTTTTGTAATAGTCCAAGATATCAAGTTCGCAGTAGAGCCATTAACAGCAAGCAAAAGCGTGTAGCAATAAAATCCATGTTTTATCTTCCTATAATTCCAAGGTTAAAAAGACTGTTTGCTTCAATGCACAGTGCAAGTCAAATGACATGGCATCATACAAACCAAACAAGTTCTGGCACTATGCGACATCCATCTAATGGTGAGGCATGGAAGCACTTTGATCGGACACATCCATATTTTTCTACAGAACCTAGAAATGTCAGGTTTGGATTATGCTCTGATGGTTTTTCCCCATACGTGCAAGCGTCGGGAAGTGCGTATTCTTGTTGGCCAGTTATTATAACCCCTTACAACCTCCCTCCTGAGATGTGCATGACAAAACCATACATGTTTTTGACGTGCGTTATTCGAACCCACGATCAAAAGCGGAATTGATGTGTACTTACAACCTTTAATTGAGGATTTGAAGAGGTTGTGGATTGGAGAATGGACTTATGATATATCCCGTAAACAAAACTTTACATTGCGAGCTGCCTTGATGTGGACCGTTAATGACTTTCCAGCATATGGCATGTTATGCGGTTAATGCGCATGGAAAAATGGGTTGTCCGCATTGCATGGGATACACCAAAGCATTTACGTTGGATAAAGGTGGGAAAAGCTCGTGGTTTGACTGTCACCGTAGATTCCTACCAGCAAATCATCCATATAGAAGAAACAAGACAAATTTTAAAAAAGATGTACGAGAGAAAGATTTGCCTCCGCCTTGATTGCCACCAAGGGTTATATGGAACCAAGTTTGTGAACTACCAAAATTTACAAATACTGGCAAAGCATGCCGAATTGAAGGATACGGCGTCACCCACAATTGGACAAAAAGAAGTATATTTTGGGATCTTCCGTATTGGAAAGATGATCTGTTGCGCCATAATCTTGATGTTATGCATATTGAGAAGAATTTTTTTGATAATGTATTTAACAAAGTGATGGATGTGACAGGAAAAACAAAAGATAATGAGAAGGCCAGACAAGACATGGGAATTTGGTGTAACCGAAGAGAGTTGGGGTTGAAGCCTCAACCGAATGGAAAATTATTAAAACCCAAGGCTTGTTTCATCGACTTCCCAAAGCTAAAGCGGTTTGTCGATGGTTAAAAGAATTGAGAATGCCGATGGGTATTCATCAAATTTAAGGTGTCTTGACCTAACAACTTTGGAAAATTACATGGTATGAAAAGTCATGATTGTCACATTTTATGGAACAATTGCTACCAATTGCATTTGGATCGTTACCCAAACATGTTCTTGATCCACTAAGCTGAAATTAGTCAATTTTTAGAGATATTTGTGCGTCGACTTTAAAAGTGGAAGACATCATTAAGTTGGACCAAAAATTGCACTCATTCTTTGTAAGTTGGAACAAGTATTTCCCCAGTTTCTTTGACTCCATGGAACATTTACCTGTGCATCTTGCATATGAAGCTTATCTTGGTGGACCTGTTCAATATAGGTGGATGTATCCGTTTGAAAGGTTCATGGGTGATTCAAAGAGATCGGTGAAAAATAAAGCTAGAGTAGAAGGATCTATATGTGCACATTACTTGCATCGGGAAACATCACATTTTTGCAGTCACTATTTCAATCACTTGATGTTAACTCCTAGAATCATACGAAATCCTGTAAATGTCAATCAGAGGAGTCAATTCACCTTATCAGTCTTTGGGCTTCCAGGTCGACCTTCTGGAAAGAAGGGTGTGCATTGGTTGACCCAAAAAGAAATGCAATCTGCACATGTCCATGTCTTGATCAACTGCGATGAAGTTAAACCATATCTTGAGTAAGTTTACCAAAACTTTTTAACTATGTTGACAATGTGTGTATACCAAACTTATTAAACTTATGGTGTGTGTTTTGTAGGGAATTTAACAATGCCTATTTTCATAGTACCGGTGTACAGTCAACATCAGGTGTCATTCATGCTCAATTTCTCTCATGGTTCAAGCAAACATTGTCTAGCGTTCTTGCGTAACTCGAAATACTCCATTTGAAAAACTTGGCGGAAGGCCTATCAAAGCATAAATGATTGGCACACATACTTGTGACGGATATAAATTTCACCTTGAGGCATGGACCGAAGGAAAAAAACCATAAATAGTGGTGTATTTGTAAAAGGAGTTATAGATGGCGGTGAAGCGACTTCTATGGATTTGTTAAACATATCTACGAGTTGGTATACAATTACTTGGACTCGAGAAAATAAAGTTGTCTTGTTTTATTGTGAATGGTATGATCCAACTAAAGGCACAAAAATAGACAAGTCATATGGTTACATCGAGATTCAAATGAGCAGGAGATACAAAGAATATGACCCTTTCATAATGTCACATATTGTTAGGAAAGTTTATTATGTTCCTTATCCTTCATTTGTATACGTAAAAAGGATGGTGTGTTGTAATAAAAACAAAACCGCTAGGTCATATTGAAGCGGAGATCTAGTGGAAGATCTTGCCTACCAAGTTGATGACGTTGAGCAGTTAATGATGTGGTTGCGGTGAAGACATTACAAGTTTATGCGATACAATTGTTGAGGGACATCAAGTTGATGCGTCTATATTATTGGTTGATAATAATGTGGATGAAGACAATGATGAAGAGTTTGAATCCGAGGACAATATTACATCAGATGATGAAAATGATATGGATAACGAGCATGAAGATTTAGATTAATTAATCACTTAATGTAATATTAATGAATTTCTATTGAGCATGTATATATTGAATGTGTTAATGAATATTTATTGATGTTAATGACTTTATTATCTTTGTTTATGAAAATATATATAAATAGGTAAAATGCCACCTAAGAATAAGGATAGTGGTAAGAAGTCTCAGCGTCCGAGGGTAGTAACATGTGAGTCTCCTCACTCAGCCATGTGCCCCCCCTCAGAGTCAGGTTGATCCTATGTCCCTGGCCAGTACTCAGGGTTTTGTCCCATTACTCTCCTCCCATACATTCCGTCGGGTTACTGCATCTTTGTGCCACACAGGCCCGGTTTCCTTTTCCCACCGACTCAGATGCCATCATCCTTCCAGCATGCGGGAGGATCTAGTTTTCCTTTCCCACCGACTCAGATGCCATCATCCTTCCAGCATGCGGGATGATCTAGTTTTCCTTTCCCACCGACCCGGATGCCTTCATCTTTCCGGTGATGGTGTCCCTCATTCTTCAGTGAGGGAGGACCCAGTTTTCCATTTCTGATGGCGTGCCTTCATCACCGCGGGGGGGGGTTTTCATATCCCACAGATGTCTTTATCCTTCCAGTAGGGAGGGTCCGGTGACATTCCACACATCTTGGAGGATCCAGCAGTCCACGTCCGGCACAGTGGGCGATCCCAGTCCACGTCCCACGGTGGGCGATCCCCGATCCACGTCCACACAGTTGGAGGATCCGCGCGTCCTAGAGCAGACCGGAGGATCACGCACCCGCATCCCATGGTGTTGGATCCGGCACCCCGTCCTACATGTACACGTGCGGGGCGGTGATCACGGATGTGGTGGCGATGATATAGATGGGCGATCTTCGTGGGAGGCGATCCAGTGAGATTCATGTCATTGACGGGGGTTTTGGATTTGGCCCGAAGGAAGCAAGTAAGTTTCTTATATAAGCGTTTATTTAAGTACATATTCATTTTAATATTTTGTATAAATTTATAATTAATATTGTTTATTCAAAATCTTGTTGTTTAGTTTAGAGTTGAATTCTTTGCCAAGGTTATTAATTATATAATCCAGATGTATAAATCATTTTGGAGGAACTTTGGCGAGGTTACAAATAAAGAAGAATGGTTTAAAAAATTTAAGGTATTGTTATTTATTTAAGTTGTAAATTTAATATATTTTTTTAGTATTGTTATTTAAGTCACATTTTAATGATAATTACTTAACTTTTTATTTTAATGTCATACAACATTGCAGGAAAAATGTGTGTGGGATCCGTTGAATGAGAAAATTATGGAAAAAATCTATTATAGCAGAACTTCTAGAAGATTTTCTGATATAATGCGGCGGGTTAGGGAGAATTATGAGCTTCATGGTATCCATCCTAACTGGTTAGGCGTAGAGGTTTTTGGCGAACTTCTTACATATTGGGGTTCGACAAAATTCAAGGCTAAATCCGAAACTTTTAAGAAGATGAGGGCATCCGAAAAGGGGGGATGTGTCAATACTGTTGGAAGTATTAGTACTGCGGAGCATGTCCGGCGGATGGTAAAAATTACTAATTTTTTAAGTTATATTTTTATTCATAATAGTTTTTACTAATTATTTTTAATTTTATTGTTTAGACTAAGGAGTTAGGGAGACCACCATTGATCATTGAGTTGATTACGAAGACTCGGACAAAGAAATCTGGAGGTTTTGTCGACGAGCGCACACAGAGAGCTTTTGTAAGTTATTTAATTTATGTTTTTTTTAAGTTAATAACAAAATTTGTGACGTTATTTTCACGTGGCAACCTATAAATTGTGGCGTGATTATCATGTGGCAACTGATAAATTGCCATGTGAATGATTTTCATGTGGCAACTGATAAATTGCCATGTGAAAATCACGTGACAACTTTTTAATATATTTGAATTTAGTATAATTTAATATATATATATATATATATATATATATGAATTTATTTTTTAATTTTATTATTTAATGTATGTGTAGGATGATTATCAGACATTGCTTGCACTTTTTCTAGAACACAATCCTCAATATAGGCCAGCAGAGGGGGAGCCGCTTAATGGTGATGTTGATTTCTATATTTGGAATGAAGTAGTTAATGGAAAAGGGCCTAATGGTTGCTTTTTTGCGGGTGGAAATTTGGCCGGCGGCTTGAGAGTTGGTGATCGTAATCTTTTTCAACGACTTAGAGATGGAGAGGGAGGGTCACGTCAACCGAATCTAACACAGGATCAACTTGAAACAGTAAGACAATTGGCGGCAAGTGAAGTGAGATGCGAAATGGAGGCCCAAATGACGACAATGAGGCAAGAGCAGGAGCAGCAGTTGGAGATCATGCGGAAGAGGCAATCTTGATATGGAGGAGCAGATGAGAAGGTTTATGCAAGGTGGTGGAAATCAAAATGTTCCTGATACACAACCGGATAATGACGGAATTGATGATTTTGATCTTGATAATTATCTTGGTGAAGATGCCCCGTGAAAACATTTTATTTATTTTGTTTTTAAATTTGAATTTATGTAAGATATTTATTTTTATCATTTTAAATTATTAAATTATATAACATTTTATTATATGAGTTTATTTTTTAAAATTTTATTATTCGAATATATAATAAAATAATATTATTATAATAATTTTAATATAGAAATTTTATTATAGAAATTTTATTATATAAATTTTATTATATAAATTTTATTATATAATTTTTATTATATAATTTTTATTATAAAATTTTTTTTATTTAAATCTTATAATATAAATTAATTAATATAAAAAAAAATTACTAAATCATTTTTTAAAAAACAAAAACGTCACCTGTAGCGACGTGAGAATCATGTCACAAATTTGTGACATGCACACCACGTCGCTAATAAAGCTGCTACTTGTCTTTCCCAATGCAAAGCCTTTGCGACGTGAATACCACGTCACAACTTTGTGACATGTGAAGCACGTCGCTACAAGGTTGCCACTTGTTCCCCAGCGACATAACTCACCACGTCACTGTTTTTTTTGTGACGTGTTTTTGAAGTTTGCCACGTTATTTTCACGTGGCAAATGAGCTTCTTTTTTGTAGTGTTCAATCTCTTAAGAGAGATTATGAAAATGAAAGGATGAAGGAGAAAGAGATCCTGAACGAATACTTCAACAAACTCTCCGAGTTGGTGAATCAGATGAAGTCACATGGTGATACGATACAAGATTGCATAATTGTTGACAATATTCTGATCAGTTTGACAACAAGATTTGACCCAATGATGGGGTAATAGAAGAAACCAAGGATCTACCAACCTTGACTGTTCAAGGGTTGATGGGGTCTTTGAGATCCTTCGAGCAAAGGATGTTACGAAATTATGAAAAATCAATCGAGAGTGCCTTTCAATCTAAACTCAACATTCAGCCCAATAATGGTGAAAATAAACCCCAAATACAAACTAGAGGTGAGTCTTCTAGAGGTGGCAGATTTGGAAGAGGCAGAAGCAGAGGTCGAAACTCACGTGGCAGATCTGGAAGAAGCGCAAATGGCGAAAGATGGAATAGAGCATCAAACAAATGGTGCAAAATTTGTAACAGCAGTACTCATGACGAGAAGGATTGTTGGAACAAAGGTAAACTACAATGCCACAATTGCAAGAGATTCGGGCACCTTCAAAAGGATTGTCGTCTTGCAAATCAACAACATGCTTCGTACGCAGAAGGAGAATCTGATGAAGGAAAATTATTTTTTGCTTGTCAAAAAGCATTGCATGAAGAAGGTAAAAATGTATGGTATTTGGACAGCGGCTGTAGCAACCATATGACCGGACAGAAGGAAGCATTTATAAACATTGATTCTTCATTTGGCTCAAAAGTCAAATTGGGCAATGGAGAACATGTCGTAGTGAAAGGGAAAGGAAGCATTGGGTCACCACGAAGCAAGGAAGCAAAGTCATTCATACAAAATTTGTAGCACACGACTATTCTAAATGAGAATTGAGCAAAAATGTTGTCGTTGAAGATGACTATTGGACATCAGAGAAGCTGATGGCATAGGAGACTTGGGAATTTGAATTTGAAAGCCTCAAGTTACTCTATCAAAGAAGATGGTGTATGGGCTGCCAAGAATCGAAGAAAAATCGGTGTGTCTGAAGGTTGTGTGCTTGGCAAACACCACCGCAACCATTTCAAAGGAAGATGCATGGAGAGCTAAACAAGTGTTGGAACTTGTACACGGATCGTGTGGCCCTATGAATACTTTGTCTCATGGCAAAAATAGGTACTTTATCTTGTTTATTGATGACTTTACCCGCATGACTTGGGTATATTTCATGAGACAAAAATCTGAAGCGTTTGTAATCTTTAAAAAATTTAAAGCATTAATCGAAAAACAAAGTGGCAGATTTATAAAGATGCTGAGAAGTGATCGAGGGAAGGAGTACACGTCAAATGAATTTCATAAATTTTGTGAAGATGAAGGTGTTGAAAGACAGCTCATTGTTGGATATACACCTCAGAAAAATGGTGTATCTGAAAGAAAGAACCAAACCGTGATGGAGATGGCGAACTCTATGCTACTCGAGAAAGGTTTGCCTAAAACCTTTTGGCCTGAGGCCGTTAACACTATTGTGTATTTGATGAACAGGTGTCCAACAAAGGCCGTGTGGAAAAAGACTCCATTTGAAGCCTGGAGTGGAAGAACACCGTCGGTGAACCATCTTAAAATTTTCGGGTGTGTTTGCTATGCTCAAATTCCTAAACAAAAGAGGACAAAGCTATAAGAAACAAGTGAAAGATGTGTCTTTATTGGCTATAGTTCCATGTCAAAGGGCTATAGACTTTACAACTTGAAGACAAACAAGGTGATCATTAGCCGGGATGTTGTATTTGATAAGAACGCTTCTTGGAATTGGGAAGAAGACAAAACGAAGGAGAAAACAGTCCCTGCAATCATATTACAACAAAAAAACCCAACAACTGATAATGAGCAACCAGCTCCATGTACACCAAGTTCCTCATCCTCTCCAATTTCACAAATTTCAAGTTCATCATCTCCCAACTCAACTCCAATAAAATTGAAGGACTTGAGTGATATTTATGCAAGATGCAACTATTGTGTTGTGGAACCAAAAATTTTTGATGAAGCAATCAAAGAAGATGCTTGGAGGAATGTGATGCAAGAAGAAATAAATGCCATTGAGAAAAACAAAACATGGCAGTTAGTTGAAAAGCCAAATGACAAAGAAGCTATTGGAGTTAAGTGGGTGTACAAATTGAAGCATAATCCAGATGGGTCAATTCAAAGAGCCAAGGCTAGATTGGTAGTAAAAGGCTATGCACAACAGCCTGGAATTGACTATAGTGAAAATTTTTCCCCAGTTGCAAGATTGGATACTGTACGAACAGTTATTGCATTAGCAGCTCAAAAAGGGTGGAACCTGTACCAACTTGATGTGAAGTCAGCTTTCCTGAATGGAGAATTAAAAGAAGAGGTATATGTGCAGCAGCCTCAAGGCTTTGTGACTAAAGGCCAAGAGGAAAAAGTTTACAAGTTGAAGAAAGCTCTCTATGGGTTGAAACAAGCCCCGAGAGCATGGTATATTGAAATTGTCAGCTACTTCATTCAACAAGGATTTGAAAGAAGTCAAAATGAGCATACCTTGTATGTGAAGCATCAAGGTAAAGATGATATCCTTCTTGTTGCCCTTTATGTTGATGATTTGGTGTATACGGGTAACAACAAGAAAATGGTTGAAAATTTTAAAATAGAAATGATGAAAAAATATGAGATGAGTGATCTTGGCTTGTTGCATCATTTTCTTGGTATTGAGGTTTACCAAGATGAATATGGAGTTTTTATTTGTCAAAAGAGATATGCTGAAAATATTTTGAAAAAGTTTGGCATGAATGGCTGCAAACCTGTTGATATTCCTCTATTGGTGAATGAAAAATTAAAGAAGGAAGATGGTGGAAGATTAGTAGATGCAAGTATGTATAGAAGTTTGGTTGGAAGCTTGTTTTATCTTACATCTTCGAGGGCCGATTTAATGTTTGCTGCTAGTTTACTCTCAAGGTTTATGAGTAAACCGAGTCACTTACACCTTGGAGCAACAAAAAGAGTTCTAAGGTATGTCATGGGAACCATGGAACATGGAATCAGGTTCGAAAAGAATTTTAAACTCGAAGTTAAAGGTTATTGTGACAGTCAGGGGCGGATCTAGAGGGGTATAGGGTATTCCTTGGAATACCCTAAACATAGAGAAGTTTGTCCCAATGGTATTAGCTTTGGACTCTTATACAAGAGGTCATGAGATCAAAACCTTTAGTAGGTCAATTTTGCACATTTTAATTCTTTTTTCTTACTGCATTCTTTTCATTCTTTTTTCTTATAATCAAAAAATTATTTTAAAAACTATGATGTTATCACTTAGAGTAATTGGTTGGGGTGGAGTATTGTCATTTTTATTTTATTAGATATGTTGACTGATAAAATCAACTGGTATATTATACTAAAAACGGGAAAGATCCATTTTAATTACAACAATGGTAGCACTTCAAGGATTTGTCTATCTTCCAATGCCATAAGGCCCTATTCCTCTCAAATTAAAAGATGTTGTCCTCTCTAATCCTCATATATATGGATAGGCAACATGTCTTATTTGGCTTAACTAACCATTAAATAATTAACTAACTAACTAACCAACCAACTACTTACCTAACAAGTAAAAACTTCTTAACTAGCAATAGTAGACCTATCATTGACTTTCCAATTTGTTAAGCTAATTCTTGTATATTATCAGCATCAAAATATGTGCCAAATTAAGCACTAACTCTTTCATTTTAAGAATGCATATAAAAGAAGATTATTGGTCTTGATTTAGTGGTGATAGAAAGAATTTGGTAGTTCATTAAAAGTTATATGGATTCAGACAGTTAAAAACTAAATATATAATGATTTCTTGGTAGAATAGTATTATTGTATCTTTATCAATAACATGCATCTTTTGTACAAAGAAGTGTCAGATGAATATAAAGACTAATGAAGATGTTGAATTCCTTGGTTTCATATAAAATTACACATCATTGTAATGCATGAGTTATGTGAATATACTAAAGGAGAGAGATTTTCCGAGAGCTTTGACGATTAGACTAGTATGTTTTTTATTTTTGAGTTGTAATTGAAATTCTAGTATATTTTTATTAAGTAATATTATCATATTTTTTGTCATTAATTTTTTGTACATTTTTTATATATTTTACTTTCACTACGGGAATACCCTGAATTTTGATTCTGGCTCCGCCCCTGGTGACAGTGATTGGGCTGGAAGTGTTGATGACATGAAAAGCACTTTCGGTTATGTGTTCAGCCTGGGTTCAAGAGTAATTTCTTGGTGTTCGAAGAAACAAGATACTGTAGCGCAATCTTCAGCTGAAGCATAATATTTGGCAGTTGGTTTGGCTACACAACAATCATTGTGGTTGAGAAGAATACTTGAAGATATCGGAGAAAAGCAAGAAGAAAGTCTGCTGCTTCACTGTGACAATAAATCAGCAGCAATAGCCATGACGAAGAATCCAGTTTTCCACAGTCGAACAAGACATATTAATATAAAGCACCACTTCATTCGAAGTGTGATCGAAGATGGTGATGTGTAGTTAGTGTTCTGCAAATGCAATTCACAAGAGCAGCTTGCAGACATTTTTACTAAAGCACTACCAAGAGGAAGATTTCAGCAACTTAGAGATGCAATGGGAGTTAAAGAACGACACATTAAGGGGGAGTGTTAAAATTAATGTGTTGTAACCACCACTATCTTTAGGAAGCATTATGAGAGAATTGTAACCATCACATTATAATGATTGTCTTTATTTAGATTTATGGTAGAGTTGTATCATTAAAATTGAGAGAACCAAAGAGTCCTCATCTTAATTAACAACCTATTTCTATTCTCTATCAGTTTTATTCAAGCCTATATAAAGGCTTTGTAATGCTAAGATTAAAATGAAGAAGTGTTTGGTGAATTAAAAAAAAGGCAGAGTTTTTCAATGGTCATCCATCAGTAGAAGTATAGTACAAAAAGCGACTAAAAGTAATTTTTTCTGCAGAATCCTGCAACACTATAATTTTTCACATACCATCTCTAGAATACCGCCAATAATTACTACGCTATATACTTCATGTACTCATTAAATGTGTATTAGAATTTGTTACTGAAAAAAGTGTAAGAACCAAAAGGTTGAGTCTTTTGATTGAACTTTTGAAACTTGCACGTTGGACAATAAAACAGTAATGTTTAATTTCTTTGTATTTTTTGGATACTTGAAATAATCAAATAGTTGTTGTCCAGGTGGTTCTCAGTTTAGGTTCCTCTATATGCAATGTTGATGTTGATATCCAGTCTGGTGTGATGGCGACGTAAAGAGATTGTCATCCCGAAGTTTTCTATCTGGTAATAACCTCAAAAGCCGAAACATAGTCGGAGATCAAAGTGTTTCATGCAGTTATCCTAATTCTCAAGTTTGAACATGCATTCTTGAACGTGTGGAGAACTATCTTCACTTTTTTTCAAAGGTGTCTTAAGTTGATTATGTTCGAATCGTACATACCACACCAGAGTCCTTTAATAGTTGCAGGTTGATGATAATAACTGCCGTGTGTTAGAGATGTTTATTGGTAAAACATCTCTTAAAGAGATTCTATATGACAAGTATGTCAATCTTGTGAAAAATAGAGATTCGAGTATGCTCTGGTTTTGTTTAATACATTAAAGTTTAAGAATGACGCTGCACTGTATTCTGCTGTTATTACTGGTGCTATCAATGTTCTTTCGACTATAGTCTCGATATGTTCAGTGGATAAACTTGAATGTCGAAAGGTTATGCAACACTTGTGGTAGTTATGGCTTGTATTTTTGTGTCTGCATTTGCATGGTCATGGGGTCCACTTGGTTGGCTTATACCAAATGAGATATTTCCATTAGATAGAAATTCTCTTCACTTCTGTTATGCACAAGCTTTTCTCTTTATGCTTTGTTATTTCAAGTATGGATTTTCGTGCATAAGTAATGTGACAAAATTGTGTTAAGTGGACTTACAGTTGTCATTTTATATGACTCATAAAAACTTAGCAATACCCTACATATATTTGGGCAAATAAAATTCCAATATTATGAATTGCATACATATTACAAGAAATATAAATGGTTTTGTGGTAAGGCTACAAAGGTGTGAGCCAAAAATCTTGGTTCAAATCTTCCTTGGACCAATATTTTAAATGCTTACATTTTAATTAAATTTTTGAATAATTTTTTTCATACTTTTTAAAAATACTATAAACTATTTTTCTACCAAATTTTAGAATTTTTTCAAATATAAATAATCAAATATGAATTTTTTAAATTTCATAACATAATAATAATAAAAGTTTAGACTTATAAACCAAACTTTAAGATTTTTATCCGAAGAACTTTTAATAACATTATAAATATATTTATAAATTAATCACTCAGAAATACATATTAGTTTGATACGAGGGACTAAAACTACATACATAATAATTTTATAAGGACCAAAATATTTCTTTTTTTTTTTATAGAAATCAAAAATAAACTTTGCTAATTTTATAGGGACCAAAAACATATTTAACTCATTTTTATATAGAGAAAAAGTTACAAACATGAATTTATTATGTCTTTTAAAAATAATAAATTTTTTAGTTAAACAATTTTCTCTTTCTATCATTTAATTTTTATTATGTTTTGAAAATAAAAACGTGCATACCACACCAGTACCTGTGCTAACGCACGGGTATCCTACTAAAATATAAAGTTACTGAAAAAAATATTTAATATTAACGGGAACACAAAGTTACTGATCAAAATATTGAATATTTACGAGAACCTGAAGTTAGCGATCAAAATATTGAATATTAATAGGAATATGAAATTACTGATCAAATGATTAAATATTAACGAGAACATGAAATTACAGATCAAAATATTTAATGTTAATAGAACAACTTTACTATTGGTTTAGATATCTATTACAACAATTCCAAAACTAAAATAATATTTATATAAAAAATTATATTATTTATTCAAATATTTTTATATATTGGAAGAATTATATGCACTGACTTATTATTTTTCTTTTTAAAATTTTATTTTTATTTTATTATATTTTAGAAACAAATGCGCGTACCGTACTGGTACACGTGCGAACACAAAGATGACACATCAACACTATATGAATCCACAGGTACAACTCTATCAACCCTAAAAAAAACTTTTTTTCACAATTGTTTTTTACAAACCATATATTTAATAGTTTTTATTAAGAATATTAGTTTCTTAAAACTTATATAATTAACTTCCAATCCATTTTTATATTTTTTTCTATAATATTTTGATATTTTATAATTTATTTGAATTTACACTACAAAAAGTGATAATTCAATGGATAACCTTTCACTACAAATTTATTTGATTTAAGATTTATTTGTCACTTTTTTTTTGTTAATCTAATTTTTTATATTATTTAATGTATCCAATTAATTTGATTTCTATTTTTAGTTTTTTTTCTTATTCTAATTACTTAAATTTGTTATTTTAATTTTTTTGTATTCTAATCCTAAATGGTAAAAACACAATCATCCATAACAAGACTTGTAACGCCCCAAATTTAATTAAATTAGTTAATTAAATTATTTACGGATTTAATTATTGGAGTTAGCCGAAATTGAATTTGTCGGTATTATTTTAAGAGGCGTATTTGGACTATTAATTTAACGTCGGATTTTAGTTGGTTAACCGAAAGAATAATATAAAGAATAATATTATTTATTTGTTGGAATATTTTAATTAAATGAGTTGGATTGTTGTGTGCTGGTATGAAGCAATTGGGAGGTGTAAGAAATAGACCCATAAAGGAATAATAGTAATTATATTATTATTATTTGGGTTAATTGGAAAATAAGGTTAGTAGTGATATATGCAAGTATAAGAAAACAAAAACCTAAGCGTTGTTACATATCAATTGGGAGGACAAGGAAACAAGGGTTTTGGAGAAAAAGAGGCAAGAACGAAGGTTTTGGCGAAAAAGGAATCGATCGGTGAATTATTGAGAAAAGACAAAGGGGCAAAGGCTTGCACTCGACCGGAAATTAGGATGCGATCGGAGAGTTGAACTGTCGTTAAATTCAGGTAAGGGTGGAATTCTGACTCTATAATGAGATGCATGATGAATGATATGTGGGATAGGATTATAGATTTGTCTCTGTTTTGGTGTTTAAATTGTTGTAGTTTGATTCCAAATTGATGCTTGATAATCCATGAAATTGGTTATATGAATTGGTATGTGTTGTTCTGGGTTGATTCGTTATGTTGCTATTACATTGTACTGAATTGTTCTGGTTTGTGAGTGGATTGGGTGCCAAAAATTGGGAATGGAGGCACGAAGAAGATGCTGGCAGCGCAGAAAATTCCACTGAGTTTCGTTCAGTTCGCGGCGCCAACGGGTGGGCGCGGAGCGAACTGAGTTCCTGCTAAAGTCGCGACGCGCAAATGGGTTCTCGGCGCGTACTGTGCGAGTTTGGACATATTTTCTGATATCTGAATTCTTCCCAAACCGAGTAGTTGATGTAGTTGACTTTTAGTAGGCTACCTTGAGTAAAATAATGATTGGTAATGGTTGGGAAATTTGTTCCGGTAATTGAATTAGTAAGCCATTATAATAAACTAAGATAAGCAATTAAAATTGGTAGAAGGTTTATTAATAAAGTGATAATATGGTTGTATGGTGATCAATTAAATTAAGTTGGTTTAATTGGATTATGTGACACCCCGATTTAATTCGAATATTAAATAATAAGGAATTTAATTATTTAATTAATTAAAGGCTTGATTATTAATATTTTTGATTTAATTGGATTAATTGAAGAAAGAAGGGTTGGAGGTGTCAGAGTAAATAGTGGGTTTGAGAAGCAAATCACTCTACTTTTACTAATTATTAATTATGTGTTTTATTTGGAAATAATAAAGGAATATAACAAGGGTTATAAAAAGGAAAAGAAGGAAAAGGAGTCCTTTTGGGAAAAGTTATTTTCACGTAGAATTGGAGAAGAGAAGAGAAGAGAAGAGAGGAAAAAGCCAACGCCGAGGAAATCGAAGATCATCGCGAGGTAAGGGGTGATTTCATTCGATTTTAATGCCTTATGGGTTTTGGGAATCAACCGGATGATTGGGTATGTTAGGAAGTTGATTTTTGATGAATATAGGTTTGTAGGATTAAACCCTATTTTGTGTCGGATTATAGAATTAAGATCATTAGTGTGTCGAATAAATAATAGGAATGATGAAACTATGTTGTATGATGTGGTAATAGTATATAATGGTTGCAAATTAGTGTTCTTAATGTCACAACTCGTATGGAAATGATTGGAAGTGAATGAGAAGGCATAGGTGCTGTCAAAATAGCAGAATTTGCTTCTGCAGGTCGTGGGAACCGGTTCCCTATGGGGAGGAACCGGGTTCCCAGTGTGAATTTTTCAAAACTGGGCATTTTTGTACGTGGGAACCGGTTCCCAGTAGGGTAGGAACCGGGTTCCCATACAAAATTCTAGGGGCGTGAATTTTTCAAAAAGTGGGAACCGGGTTGTACCAGGGTAGGAACCGGGTTCCACTGTGTAATTTTTTAAAATACTTAAAACTTCAAAAATTCATATTTTCTAAACCGTAACTCCGATTCGAGTGCCGTTTTCGGCGGCATTATTTCTTAAATTTAAAATAATATCTTTTTAAAAAGGAAAAATATTATTTTGCTAAAATTATTTTAAAAAGAGTCGAGCTTCCGATTTTGAAAAGTGTGAATAGTTAAGGATAATGGGGAATTATTACAAATGGTCTGAGTTATCGGATGAGAACTAATGCTTACAATGTTGTATTTTGATATTCATTATGATTGAATGGAATACATTGATGATTGGCATTATGTGAATTATATTGACGTCATAATCTGTGAAGTGATGTTGCATGCTTTTATGATGCATGCATACGCATTTGTTAATTGGTTCATTCCCATTGTGTGGAAGTGGACTTGTTGAGCCAATAGACTTACCAAGATTTAGAGGTAGTGAGGCTAGATTCTTGACCCAGTGGTTATTGGCGAATCATGGAATTGCCGCTGTCTTTCCACATGTAAACGGAGCAGTGGGTGAACTCGGTTCACGTTTTGGTACCACATGCATAGAGTCTGCATTGCATATGGGATTGTAACATGCTAGGATGGTTTCCAGTGTTGCAATTTCCATTTTTTGTTATATTACATGTTCATTGTGTGAGATGCCTTTGTGAATGGACTATGACTATGTGTTTGGATAATGGATTAATGTATTCAATTATTCTGTTGTATTTAAAAACGTATAATGCATTTTATATTGGATAGAAATCTCACCCTTACTTTGATGATTTCAGATTTGAAGTGATTAGCTGCTTGAAATCAGTGAGGATAGCTTCTAGAGTCGAGTCATTAGTTAATCCGCGTGTCAGTGTGTAATACGGTGAACTGACTTTGTAGGATTTTTGTATCCAAATGTGCGGATAGCAAGAGTCGCCACCGACTTTTATTTTTATCCAATTAAGGGGAAGGTAAAAGTAACAGAAAAAGACCTTCGTTAGATTCTGAGTACGGGAGAATGGTTATGAAAAGGGAAGGTATTAGCACCCCCTTTCATCCGTAGTTATCTACACGGGCTCTTAGTTGCTCTCTAGATCACTTTAAAATTGTGCTTTCTGTGTGTTTGAAAAAAGATGTTTTGAAAAGGCATTTCGCTTTGACTTTGTAATGATTCATGTAGGAATGTATACAAAGTGTTCGGAAATGTTTCGTTTTGAAAAAGAGTTTGAACTTTGACAAAAAGTGTGAGGTGCAAAAAGTATTTTGATAGAGCAAGCAACTAAAAGTCTTATTACCTACTCAGAATGGTCGTTTTCGTGTTGTTTTACGTTCCTTTAGAATAGCGTTATCCATACCATTAGTTGGTAGGTAACTCCATTCGTTGGATGTAAGCGGGACATTCGAAGGGACATCGGATGGTCATAGAAGGCAACTTGTAGGAAGTATCCTAGCACATTCGAATGGACTATCATCATTTTTCGTAGGCGACAATCGAGGGTCAAGATCATGTATTCGGAGGCGACATCGTGGGTCTTATGATCTTTGTATCGAAGGGACTATGATGATTTGTTTGGAAGGCAACGGTGCTAGAATACCTCTACGTTCGAGGGACATGACCATTTTGAATTCGCAAAGGCAACGAGAGAGAATTACCCTAAGGGGTGCGTGTGTGAAAGAAGTGTGTTGATTTCAGATATTTTATCTTGAAGTTAGTGGGCTATGTTCAATTTTAGTCTTGCCATACACGCCTAATTACTAGCAATTTATATAGGGTGCGGAAAGTAAAATGCGGAATGTAAAATGCGGAAAGTAAATGTCCTACGCTATTACAAGGCTTTGGGGCAGATACATAATTTAAAATGCGGAAAATAAAATCCTAAGTTTAAACTATTACATCCCATATACAGTTACATTATTTGAAAAAAAAAATGAAAACGGAAGAATCGTCTGAATCGGATTAACCTGTGAAACGAACAAGAAATCGGAAAATATGATGAAATCGAAATAAGAGAAAATGTTATAAAAAATGAAAATTTTTAATTGGAAAAAAAATGACATGCTGGAAATAATGTAAATATGCTAAAATAATTTTTTGGGATTTTTTAGATGCATTTTGGTAATTAAAAATGAATTTACAATGATTTAAATGCAAAATTACAAATAAAAATAAATATGCATGCAAAAATATATTTTTTAATTTATTAAATTAAATAAAGATTTTTAGAAAATAAATGCAAAAGGAAAATTATTTTTGACAATTTTTTAATGCATAAATAAAATTATGAAAAGAAACTAAAATAATGCAAAATATTAAAATAAAAGAAAATATGGCAAAATAGAAAAATAGTTGAAGTTTGGAAAAAGAATGTGAAACCGGTCCTGGCAGGGGTTGAACTCATAACCTTTGAGAGCATCTTCCAAATCCCACGCCTTAACCACTGCGCCATGTTGTAATTGGTGTTTGAAAAGCTGGAATTAAAAGAATATAAGTGTAAACGTGTCACTGATTTTTGAAAATCAAACACAGTCAGCGCGCGGGCCCCATCTGTTTTTGAATGGACGAATTGGAACGCGTTATCTCGCCACGCCAGCCTCCTCGCCGGTCAACTGAGTCAGCGACGCCGGAGCTAGGGCTCCGGTCGTCTTCTCCGGTGGCCCGATTTTCCAAACCTGCAAAATACATAAATTCGAAAGCAGGGATTAAGGCTACCCCCCCTAAATCGGGGTCTGCGAGTCCATTGGTGGTCTCCGTTTTCACTGAATCGGCCTGCAATGTGAGATTCGAAGCTCACAGTTTTAAAAACCCTAGTAATGGCACTATACGATCCCGACGTTCAAAACCAAGAACGATTGCCCAGATCAAACCCTAGGCATCTTATGAGCATGATAAAAGCATTAGAACCATTTAAAACAAGCAGGATAATAAAATGCAAAAATCAGAAAAGTTTGAATGTATATGCATGTATATGGCTCGTTTCAGCTTGCTTTGATCCATAATAATGGTGTATTCTTACTCATACTTACCCCCTGAGCACGTTTGGATGGCTGGAAGAGGCTGAGAAGGGCTGGAAATAAAATTCGATTTTTCAAGAATGTATGAAAATTTTTGGCAAAATAAGGACTCTCTCTTGGGCTAGGGTTTCGTGTGGCTTGCTGGCTATGATGCTTGGTATTTATAGAGAGGATTTGGAGAGAAAAAGGAGTGAAAAAAGATTTGATTTGGAGCATTCAATTTTTTTCAAATAAAATCAATTTTCTTGAAGAAAATTTGATTTCCTCTTCAATGCATGATCATGCACGAATTTGGCAAGAGTCTTGGGCTATCTTGGACTTCAAGGAAGATATAAAATCAGCCCTTTTGAAAAAATACTTAATTTTCATATTTTATATAATTTATTTTTGAATTAAATGTTATAAAATTCAAAAATAAATCATAAAAATAGAAAATCACCATGGCCAAGCATTTATGGGTCAAAAATATTGTCATGAACAAGTTTGGATCAAAAGATTTTAGGCCCATTTGGAAAATTTTGCATTTTGACCAAAATGTCCTTTTGTGCAATTGTCCAAAATTGCCCAACTTCTGAATAGTGTATCTTGCTCAATTTTCCACATTTTTTAGTGTTGTTGGACTTTTTGGAAAGCTCTAAGAGTCCTGTAACCAACCTTTTTGGTCTCATCTCAATTGGAGTTTCCATGCTCAATATATCCTCAAAACAAAAAGTTGACTTTTTGTTGACTTTGAAAATGACCTGTAATGTTTTGAGCTATACCTCTCAAATGTAGCATTTTTTGGACATTCTTGTGAGACATGAAGTTGTAGAGAATTGAATTTCCTTCAAAACAAGAGGTGGTGGAAAACTTTCTGAGAAAGTATGAGAAAGTTATGATCAGTCAAAGTTCAGTTGACTTTTCACCTTGAAACCCTAATTTAGAAAGTTTGACTTTTGAGCAAATCTTGAGTTTTCTTGATGAATCATGATCAACCCTTGATCAAATGATGAATGTAACTTCAAAATGAGGATGTTGACAAAAAATTATGAAGTTTGACTGTATGTTGACCACAGTTGACTTTTTGTCCAATACAACCGATTTTCAACCATCGAGCAATTGTCTGAGGAAACTTGACTTGTGAGGCTTGAAACTTGACATGGAGAATCTTTGAAGCATATGAGGAGGCATGAAGACTATTGGAGATGTTGGAAGTCCATCTTACCCTAAGAGATACCAAACCCTAGTTTGGATTGATTGTCTAGGAGAGAGTTTGTCTGATCAGCTCTTGAGGAACCCTTGAGTACAGATGTATGAAATCTCTTGAGTAGATGGAGGGCAAATTTTGGGGTATGACAGCTGCCCTGTTCAATCTTATTGTCTTTGGAAGGTTAGATTGACACGCTTGTCTTCGTGACACGAAAGTAGAAGATGATTGAACACTCGAATACACGAAAATTTGCACTCATTGGTGGATGATGCGGGAATGGGCTTAGATGCCATTTGGAGAAATTGGATACTTATTTGGAAGATGAGTCGTCGCTAGACTCGAGAATGTCGGTAGGAGAATTGACGGGATGGGCTTAAGATGCCATCCGGAAAGATCGATCTTGGGGGAGTGGCCGTCGCTAGGCTCAGACGTTTGGAAGGAGCATGGAGATGGGCTTAAGATGCCATCTGGAGGGAGTCATACGTTAGACTTCGTGTTCATTTTTTGAATGAAGTTATTGGTTTGCATTGATTTTTAACCATATATGCAGCATTCTGAAAGTGAAGCACTGTTGATAAGTAGTCGGAGATGGGCTTAAGATGCCATCCAAGGCAACTGAGTCGTACGCTAGACTCTGTGGTTGCTGTCGATAATCGGGAATCAGAATAAATCTTCGTGCTGATTACTCTGAGGGAGATTGTAGTTGGCAAAAATGTGGATAGCTTCCCTCTTGTGCATCGGGTGTAGATCCATTGCCTATTTATCGGAGGATAACCGGGCTTCTGGATAGTTTTCCGTCGATTCGGGGCTTAATCTGGACCATCGTCGGAGGACAACCAAGGCGGTCTTTCGATAGTTTTCCCGTCGGTTCGGGGCTTAATCCTGGACCAGTCGTCGGAGGACAACCAAGGGCGGTCTTTCAGATAGTTTTCCCGTTGGTTCGGGGCTTAATCCTGGACTTGTTTGCGTCAGAAGTGACTGTTACCTATTTTGGAGAAAACAAGAGGAACTTTGATAGAATATTTGTTAGCTTTATGCAAAGTATGATGCATGACAGTGTATGAATGACATATGCATGAATTATGACTTTATGAGTAATGTATGGATGATAGATGTTGTGGTATTCCAAAACATATCCATCTTGAAGAAGATGCGGATTTTTTGCTTGAGAATTTCTGATTTCTGCTTGGAGATTCGGGTAGGTGAGAACCTCGCTTTTGAAAGAGAAGAAAGATATCCGGGATTCCTCCGATGCACTATCTGACCAAGTCTTGGGCCTAGGTATTGTTGAGGAAGGTAGAGATTTGAGAAGCTAGTTGTTGGAGATCTCACATATAGACCCTGCTGAGGAGAACCTGGGAGGCGATCCGTTGGGGACCTTGTATGTAGATCCTGCTGAGGAAATTTAGGAGGCGCTCTACTGGGGTCCTGAGTGTAGATCTCGCTAGAGAGCATTTGATAGTTGCCGGGAAACCTGGTTAGAAGAGTCAGGAATCCGTTGTAATCCCAGGCTGGGGAATGAAGATGTAGTTTCCTCCGATGTACTATCTGACCAAGTTTTGGGTCGAATCGCCAGGGGAAAAGGAAAGGATGAGAGATGTCCGCTAGGGGATAAATACCTTGACTGGGGGTGAGGTGTTACTGCTTGGAGACTGATGTAACTTTACTTAGTCGAGTAGAATTGCTGCTCGTGGATTCCCTTTTGCTCTGCCGGGGAAATTGTGTTGTGAGTGACACCTTTGCAGGGATCATGCTCTGTGGGGGAACGCTTTGGTGACTTTCGTCGTCGTCCCAATTCCCGGAGCCTGCAGTAACTACTTTTGCATGTTCACTTTTCGTATGTTTGTGATTAGATTCTTATTGTCAAATGCGTATAGTCATTCAAAATAAATGTTGGACTTATTGCAAATAACAACAACAGAAATTGTAAAGAGAAAGAAGCTTGCATTTATTTGAAAGGTGGCGTATGGCCAAGTAGTTTGTACACAAGAAAGGTAAAAAGCTATGCGGAAACAATCTCGTTAAGTTCCAACTATGCTAGTACTCATATATTTCGACTATCTCATCTCCTTCATCGTTAGAAAGTGAGTAGGTGATCTTCGCCATTTGAACCTTGAATGCTGATAGTAGTCTGGAAGCAGGTGATCTGGAAGAGACATAGTCGTACGCTTAAATCCCTAACTTTTGCCTAGACCGCCCTTTCGGGTTTTCAGTCTACCGGGATACCCTTTCTTGCCCAAGCCGCCTTTTCGGTTTTCGACTTAGGGTGTACATGTTTTGCATATATCCTTAATTTTGCCGAACCTTTTGGTTCGCCAGGATGCCCTTATTTTTGCCTAGGTTCGTCGACCTAGCGGGTCTCTTTATGCGTAGTATTTTTTGACTATGTCTGCGTTCACAGGGTGTGGGAAGTCTTCACCATCCATGGTGCTAAGTATCATAGCTCCGGGAAAATCGTCTTGACTACAAATGGTCCCTCGTAGGTGGGAGTCCATTTGCCCCTGGGATCACCTTGTGGAAGAATGATGCGCTTGACTACTAGGTCACCAATTTGGTAGACTCGGTGCTTGACCTTCTTGTTAAATGCTCTGATCATTCGTTTCTGATAAATCTGTCCATGGCAGATGGACGCGAGTCGTTTCTCATCAATCAAGTTGATCTGGTCAAGCCGTGTCTGAACCCAATCATCTTCACCTAGCTATGCGTCCTGGAGGACTCTGGTTGAGGGTATCTGAACCTCGATGGGTAAGACGGCTTCCATACCGTATACAAGAGAAGGGGTTGCCCTCTTGATGTTCGTCTTTGTAGTGCGATAACCATGAAGGGCAAATGGTAACATCTCATGCCAATCTTTGTAAGTCACTGTCATCTTCTGTATAATCTTCTTAATGTTCTTATTGGCGGCTTCCACTGCGCCGTTCATCTTAGGCCGATATGGAGAGGAATTGTGATGCTTGATCTTGAATTGCGTGCAGAGTTCAGTGATCATCTTGTTGTTAAGATTGGAGCCGTTATCTGTGATGATCCTTTCAGGAGTGCCATACCGACAGATAAGGTTATATCTGATGAATCGAGCCACAACATTCTTGGTAACAGATGCATACGAGGCTGCTTCTACCCACTTGGTGAAATAGTCAATTGCCACAAGGATGAAACGATGTCCATTGGAAGCTGTGGGCTTGATTTCTCCAATCATGTCAATGCCCCACATTGCAAAGGCCAAGGAGAAGTTAAAACATTCAGAGTGCGGAGGTACGTGCACTTTGTCGGCATATATCTGGCACTTGTGACAAGATTGAGCATAGCGGTGACAATCAGCTTCCATGGTGGACCAATAGTAACCCGTTCTCAAAATCTTCTTAGCCATGGTGTGTCCACTGGAGTGAGTACCAAATGTGCCTTCGTGTAACTCTTCCATGATATGCATTCTTTGTTTTACGGTCTCTGGGAGTAAGCACAAGTCGTGGTTGCGCTTGTATAAGATGTCGATTCTTTGAGGAAGAACTTGGATGCGAACCTTCTCATGAACTTCTTATCATTGATGGATGCCCTGCGGATATTCACGAGTCTCAAGATACCTCTTCACGTCATAGTACCAAGGTTTCTCGTCGTATCAAGCTCATAGCAATCTGTTGGTTCATCAAACTTCTCAATGATGATCGGGAGCCTCGTTGTCCCATCTGACCTTGAACATAGATGACATAGTAGCCAATGCGTCTGCCAACCGATTCTCTTCTCGTGGAATGTGATCAAAGGTAATCTCTTCGAAGTAGGGGATCAAACTCAAAATATGCTCTCGATATGGAATGAGATTTGGATGCTTCGTATCCACTCGCCTAATCGGTGATCACTAAAGTGAGTCTCCATATACTTGCAAGAACTTGATTCTTAAGTCAATAGCAGCTTTAATACCCATGATGCATGCTTCGTATTCGGCCATGTTGTTAGTGCAACTGAAACATAATCTGGCGGTGAAAGGAGTATGTCCGCCTGTAGGGGATGTAATGATGGCGCCAATGCCATTGCCAAGTGCGTTTGAGGCTCCATCAAAGACCATAGTCCATCGGGATCCTTGTTCGGGTCCTTCGTGCGGCCTGGTTTTCCTGTCGTGACTAGTAAAACATCTTCTGCGGAAATTGAATGCATAGGCGATAGTCATCTACGGCTTGATGAGCCAAATGATCGGCTACTACACTTCCTTTGATCGCTTTAGAAGTGTCTTGGATGTCATATTCGGTCAAGATCATTTTCCATATTTCTATTCTTCGGAGAGTGGTTTCTCGAAGATGTATTTTATCGGATCCATCTTGAAATCAACAAGGTAGTGTGAGTCAACATATCTTGTCTTAGTCGGACAGCACCAAAGCGTTGCAAGTTTTCTCGGTGTGAGTATCTTGTTTCACGATCGGTAAACTTTTGCTAAGGTAGTATATTGCATGCTCTTTTCGACCGACTCGTCATGTTTCCCAACACACACCCATTGAGTTCTCTAACATCAAGTACATGATAAGAGGTCTTCCTTGGCGGGCGGCATCGAATAGGAGGATTACGGTACTCCTTGATTTTGTCAAAAGCGATCGCAATCGTCATTCCATTCCACTACTTGATCTTTCTTTAGTAACTTGAAGATTGGCTCACAAGTAGCGATTAAGTGTGCAATGAATCGGCAATGTAGTTTAATCGGCCCGAAACCTCGACTTCCTTCTCGGTGCGGGGGCGGCATCTCTTGAATAGCTCTAACCTTGGCGGGTCAACCTCAATACCTTTACCACGACAACAAACCCTAAGAGTTTTCGGATCGACTCCAAGGTGCACTTGTTGGGGTTCGGTCTCAATCATGCTTCTTCAACCTATCAAGCAGTTTCGCAAATGATCAAGGTGTTCTTCCTCGATCGTGATCGAGCTATCATGTCGTCGGCGTAGACCTATCTCGTGATGAATCATGTCATGAAACAAGGTCACCATAGCGGCGATAAGTGGCGCTGCATTCTTCGAGCGGCATAACCTTGTAGCGAAAGTGCCCCTTGTGTAACAAAAGTAGTCTTCTCCATGTCTTGAGGCCATTTTGATCGATTGTAACCGGAGAAACCATCCATGAAGGAGAAAACCTTATCTTTGGCGGTGTTGTCAACGAACATCAATATGAGGAAGTGGGAAATCATCTTTCGGACTTGCTTTGTTTAGATCTCGTAATCCACACACATTCGTACTTTACCATCTTTCTTGAGCACAGGCACCACATTAGCAACCCATGTGGATAAGAAGTAACACTAAGAAACCGCATTGCTTCATAACTTGACTTTGATCTTTTCTAACATCTCGGACGCATCGACGAACCTACATTTCTTGGGAGAAAACCCTCTTTTGGCAATCGGTGTACCACAATATCAATGTCTAAACCGGCATGTCTTCGTATGACCAGGCAAAACCTCAATATAGTCTCGTAGCATCCGACCAACTTTTCTTTAACATTTCTCAAGACCCGCTCCTATCTTGATCTCTTTTTCTTCGTCGGTACCCAAATTCACAACCTCAACTTGCTCTTCGTGTGGTGTATAACTCGCTCTTCTTCTGTAGCAGCAGGTTCTCCGGCACTTCACAATCTTCCTCACTTTCGTCTTGACTTGGTAGATCGGATTATCAAAGTCATATTTAGCACTAGCATGGCATTATTAATGAGATTGAGTGATTCGATTGTATCACGTGGGTGTGTGTAAGAAACACATAGCTTTTGAAGGGGTGATAAAGTAAAGAAAGAAAACAAACAATTGAATGCAAAAGTCCAACGAAAATCGCAATCAACGAGATAATAACCCTCATAAGCGTGCCATGATGCCGGGTAAGGCACTAGGCTTTCAAAGTTTATTGTTCAAAACATAAAGAAATACGGAAAGCAAAACAAAACAAGAGCAATTACTCGACTAAAGGAGATTGGTATGCGTCTTGATCTTCCAATTCGAGCCCATGATGCGGAGTTGGGAAGATCCACTTGCGATGTCAAGTCGTCGTCGTCGTCTTCTATAGCATGGATTCCACTGGCGATGCGGAAAGGAAGTTGGCCGGCACGTTCGCGGCGTATCATCTTCTGACCCTTGATGGTGAAACCTAAACCAGTCTTGTCGGATTTGAAAGGAAGATCGGGGAGCTGTCCCCAAATAGAACTACCTTCTTCAAAGACTTGAGCATCTTTTAGCGAGGCCATCCTAGGCGGAACTTTAGCAACCGGGGTGAGGGAGAGTCAGCGAGCATGACTCGAGTATTGTTTCAAAAGCTTGGCGGAGTCTCGAAGGATTCTCCTTCCATCTCAAGGTATGGAATGACGTGATGGTGACCATATATTCCTCTTCACCACATACTGTAACAACCTTCCCTTCCACCGGGTATTTCAGTTTCTGATGCAGGGTGGAAGTAGCAGCGCCTGCCCCATGTATCCAAGGGCGTCCAAGTAGGCAAGAGTAGGCTGGACGGATGTCCATGACAAAGAAAGTGGAGTCAAAAGTCTGGGAACCGACTTTAACAGGCAGCGTGAGCTCTCCAAGTACCGTTCGCTTAGAACCATCAAAAGCTCTCACGATTATGTCACTGGGTCTCAGAACCAACCCCTCGACATCAAGTCGATCAAAAGCAGTCTTCGGTAGGATATTCAGAGCAGAACCGGTGTCAACCAAAACATGAGACAGTGTAGTGCCCTTGCATTCAACAGAGATGTGCAAGGCTTTGTTGTGTTTCTTTCCGGAAGGAGTCAAATCAGCATCAGAGAAGCCTAGGCCGTTGTTGGCAGCCAGGCTAGCAATACAAACTTCGAACTGGTCAGTGGTAGTGTCTTGCGGTACATGGGCATTCTTCAGAAACTTCACCAAGGCGTTAGCATGAGCCTCGGAGCACAAGAGCAGAGCAAGCATGGAGATTTTGGACGGAGTCTGTCCCAATTGTTCCACAACATTGTAGTCACTCTTCTTGATAATCTTCAGAATTTCCTCCATTTCTTGTTTGGAGGTGTCTTGACAACTTCCTTTGGTACTACGGTTGAGCGGGATGAGTTCTTGGTTCTTTCCCTCTAGCTTGGGAATGGGTTGAGCAGTTGGAATGCGTGAGTCGCAGTGTCTTTTGGAGGAGAGATATCGGAGAATACTCTTGGGTTCGGTCACCTTACTAGATCCGTGATGTTGTCAATGTCGGGAATGGTAGCTTTGATGGTTAGATCTTCAATGGTCAGAGGGTCTTGCTTGACACCATGATAGTAAACATCAGCTCCATAATTCCAAGGAATAGCTTTGTCAGAGGAATATGGAAATGGTGCGGAAAGTAATGATGAGAGGTGCCACCCTAGGCACAGGGATCGGAGAGGAAATCCTTATGGTGTTAACATCGGCATAGTCTTCAGGAAATCGTCACCCCATCCGGTCGCCTTAACATCTTCAATAGGAATCTTGTAGCTCTCAGGAACAGTGTACTTCACCATGTAATCATACTTTCCACTTGGCTGCCCCAAGGAATCCCACACAGATGGCGTTGTTTCATTCGCATTGTCAATCTTCAACTTAGACATTTCTTCACACAACTTACGCACGGTGGTTTCGAAAAGTATCTCACGGTTATCCATCATGCTGAACACGTCTTCTCAACCAAGCACAACCATCAGTGCGATGGGCACCAGATAATTCTCTGGGCATCACGGATTGACACGGCTTGCAACAAATTCTTCTTAATCATCGAGGAATGGTCAAGTCATCTATGTTGAAAACATAAGTATCATCACCAACACATTGGAACTCTTGTCATGATTAGGCATAGGCGCGTTGATCACATTGAGTCTCAACGGGAGGGTCAAACTCAATCTGCTTAGCTTGACCATATCTTGAATCTTGTTCTTGAGCCCAACAATCATCGATTACTATATCACGGGCTATTGGAATGGTAAGCACACTTAGCATTAGGATTCTATCTCGGAGAGGAAGTGTTGACATTCGAGGAGGATCCTCAAGGTAATCACTCTTTCAACATGTGTTGCAAGGCTTGCGACAAAGGCATGTTGATCTTCGTGCTGTCTTCGTGGCGCGTTCGATTCACGCGTTGTCTCGTTGAGGTTGTCTTGATGTAGGATTGGAGATCACAACTTCCCCACAGAAAGCACGGTCGGTCTTGACTCGGCTTTTCTGACCATACACAACATTGGCTTCTTTCTTACCACCAAAGATTTCTTGGCGTTTGAAGATGTCTCTATTTGAATCTTCCACTCTTGATACCCGACTTGATCGCTCGCTTTGTCAATATCACTCGGTGAATCCGGTGAAGAGTTTCAATCGGATGATTGAAGAATGGGCTGTCGGTGTCCCCATAAACATATCAACCAGACTCCCTATTGGACAAGGGTGGTGAACTCGCACTGCTAGATCTCTCCACTTCTGAGCATACTCCTTGAACTTCTCATCACGACCCATAGACATGCTCTGTAATTGCATGCGAGTGGGTGTCAATTCAGCATTGTACTCATACTGCGTAGAGAAAGCATCAGCTAAGTCACTCCAAGTACGGATACGGTCATTCTCTGGTGATAGTACCATTCCAACGGGTTAGGACAAACTCTCTTGAAAATAGTGCATCCACAACTTTACATCATCGGTGTGGGATTGATCTTACGGACATAGGACTTCAAATGCGCTTTGGGCAAGACACGCCATCATACTTAGCAAAAGTGGGAACTTTGAACTTGGGAGGAATCACAACACCGAGGCGAGACTCGGATCATCAAAATTCAGCCCGGACATCTTGGGTTTTCTGACATTCAGACGATCTTCAAGTTGCTTGTACTTGTCATCTTCATTAGAGTATTGGCCATCATCATAGTTCTTCTCAAGCTCGGGTTGTTGCCTTCACCATCACCCTTGTTACTTTCCTCGGTATGGACACTTCCTTGAGAGAGCTCAATACGGCTGACCACCTTAGGACCACCTTTGTAGCGTCTGCCCATGTTGAGGAGACCAACAACCTTCTTCTTCTTGTTGATGAGCTTCTTCAAATCTTCTTGGCCTTGGACCAAGCTGGTGAACATCTGTTGGGCCGAGGCATTCGAGCTTGAAGATCTTTGTGATCTGTTCAAGAGCCATTTACGCTAAAATAAATAGCGAGCAAATGAGAAAACCAATCTCAATGTACTGTGATGCAATGTTATGCTATGATATGCAATGTTTATGCGAATGCAATGCAATGTTTTCAAGGACCTTAGAGATTTAAATTTGTTAGACAAGCAAAAACAAACATTTATTAGTACTCTTTTATTATTCTTTTTCTTTTTAAGTACAAGAGATAGTTCAAACAATAAAAGAAAACATAAACATCCTAAAGCTCTAAGTCTCCCATGGGCGCTTCTCTTGGTGCCGATGTAGGCGTTGATGTTTCGCTCCTCGTGAAGTAGCTTGGTCAACTCTAACACTTTCTTCTCGCTTGCATAGAGCTTCAAATGTATCCTCTCTTCCTTGAGCTGAATCAGGATCTCTTCAAGTCTTCAAAATCGGTGGCATGTCGGGATGGAGAACAGATAGGTCGTCACCTATAGCAACAGGTTCCATAATTCTTGGTAGAACAGTGAATGGCATCATGAGGTTTTGAGCTCGAGCTCGCACCCATTTGAGGTAAGGTTCCCAAGGAATGGAGTTTTGGTTCCCCAAGTCTTGGTATCGATCTTCTTTACCATGCCCCAGCGTATATAAACCTTCGGTAATTCTGGAGATCGTGATTATAGTCGAACACAATATCTTGGAGAAGCATATCATGTGGACCATTTCTTCGGGCAAAACCAAACTGACGTAAAGCTAGAGAAGGGTTGTAAGTAATACCTCCCCTTATACCAAGGAGTGGTACATTAGGGAATTCTCCACAGCTCAATGAATGTGAAGTCCTTTTGAGAAAAAAGATTCCAACGGATATCGGAATGAGAGAGTGACATCAATCTTTGAGACCATCTCAACCTTTGTTCATTCTTCAAAACTGATGGAGGAAGGTGCGAAATAAACCACCTTGAAAGTAACGGTATACAACACATGAGAGTTCCTTGTTTCTTAGTAGTACGAGTGTGGAGAGAATGTAGGACGTCTCCAAGTAAAGTAGGCACTGGATTGCGGGTAAGGAACAACTTGATGGCATTGATATCGATGAACTGATCCGAGTTAGGAAATAGAACCAAACCATAAATTAGCAAGGCCATAATATTTTCAAATGCATGGAAACTCATAACTTTGAGGAATTCTCGGGCTTTCTTAATTAGAAACTTGGAAAGTAAACCCTTAACTCCGCTTCTTGTTTCCCAATTGGCTTCGATATCTGAACGCTTAAGATGTAAAGCTGATGCAATGTCCTCGTACTTAGGAACCTTTTCTAAACCGGTGAATGGCATTTGGTCAAGAATAGGTACCCCAAGTAGCTTAGAACTCTTCCAAGGTAGGAACCAACGATAATCGGAAATGTGAAGCAATGGTGTTTCGGATCAAAGAACTGAATAGGACATGCATCATATCTTCTTGACCGAGATAACCAAATCAAGTAGATAACCATGTCTTTTGATGAACTGAGCATGGTCGGGAATTTCTGAAACCAATTCTTTGAGCTGAGAGGGTATACCCATGAAGTTGATTCGGATAGTCTTTCTAGAAGCCATGATTCCTACAAAACAGAGCAAAAATAAATCCCTAGGTCCTTGAAATAGTTAGAAATGATATGCAATGCGGATGATGTCATGATGTCATGTTTAGCACACACAAACAATTCACACAATGAGCCTAGGTTTAAGGCTTGCATGAGGTATAGGTGATTACCCTACCAAAAGTTTGAGTTGGTTCATCCTGTCCTATGATAGTAACCGGGTTCTAGGAATCTCACATCACAGATCTTTCTCGTAGGCGCTTATTTCAATACGACGGCCAAGTGGTCGATCGAAAATGTCCCAAAAGTCTAATCTCAATGAGCGTAGCATCGAGTATCAACCAACCTCGGTCTACACCAAAGCCGGCCATCTCACTACTTTCTAATGGCTAAGATGGGTCAATTAAGGTTCTAAAAGTTTAGTTAGCGCTTGATGACACCACGCAGAAGCCAAATACTATCTTCAACTTGGAAATGAAGAGTATCGGGACAACCAAAGTGTCACGCTAATGTAGCCATCATGTTGACCGTTTAGTTATACGTCTAGCGGTCGCGATGATCTAATGCTACTTACCTAAAAGGAAACCCGGATCCGGGTGTAGGATCCCCCACAAATAATACCCAAACAACCCTTAAAGATAAAGCATACAAGTCAAACAAAAAGAAATAAAAGTTATCTAGAAATCCCTAAGGCAATTCTCTCATTTTTAGGGTCATTCCCAGAGTCGCGATTACATGTCGATGAACGACTTTGTAGGATTTTGTATCCAAATGTGCGGATAGCAAGAGTCGCCACCGACTTTTATTTTTATCCAATTAAGGGAAGGTAAAAGTAACAGAAAAAGACCTTCGTTAGATTCTGAGTACGGGAGAATGGTTATGAAAAGGGAAGGTATTAGCACCCCCTTTCATCCGTAGTTATCTACGGGCTCTTAGTTGCTCTCTAGATCACTTTAAAATTGTGCTTTCTGTGTGTTTGAAAAAAGATGTTTTGAAAAGGCATTTCGCTTTGACTTTGTAATGATTTATGTAGGAATGTATACAAAGTGTTCGGAAATGTTTCGTTTTGAAAAAGAGTTTGAACTTTGACAAAAAGTGTGAGGTGCAAAAAGTATTTTGATAGAGCAAGCAACTAAAAGTCTTATTACCTACTCAGAATGGTCGTTTTCGTGTTGTTTTACGTTCCTTTAGAATAGCGCTATCCATACCATTAGTTGGTAGGTAACTCCATTCGTTGGATGTAAGCGGGACATTCGAAGGGACATCGGATGGTCATAAAAGGCAACTTGTAGGAAGTATCCTAGCACATTCGAAGGGACTATCATCATTTTTCGTAGGCGACAATCGAGGGTCAAGATCATGTATTCGGAGGCGACATCGTGGGTCTTATGATCTTTGTATCGAAGGGACTATGATGATTTGTTTGGAAGGCAACGGTGCTAGAATACCTCTACGTTCGAGGGACATGACCATTTTGAATTCGCAAAGGCAACGAGAGAGAATTACCCTAAGGGGTGCGTGTGAGAAAGAAGTGTGTTAATTTCAGATATTTTATCTTGAAGTTAGTGGGCTATGTTCAATTTTAGTCTTGCCATACACGCCTAATTACTAGCAATTTATAGGGTGCGGAAAGTAAAATGCGGAATGTAAAATGCGGAAAGTAAATGTCCTACGCTATTACAAGGCTTTGGGGCAGATACATAATTTAAAATGCGGAAAATAAAATCCTAAGTTTAAACTATTACATCCCATATACAGTTACATTATTTGAAAAAAAAATAAAATGAAAACGGAAGAATCGTCTGAATCGGATTAACCTGTGAAACGAACAAGAAATCGGAAAATATGATGAAATCGAAATAAGAGAAAATGTTATAAAAAATGAAAATTTTTAATTGGAAAAAAAATGACATGCTGGAAATAATGTAAATATGCTAAAATAATTTTTTGGGATTTTTTAGATGCATTTTGGTAATTAAAAATGAATTTACAATGATTTAAATGCAAAATTACAAATAAAAATAAATATGCATGAAAAAATATATTTTTTAATTTATTAAATTAAATAAAGATTTTTAGAAAATAAATGCAAAAGGAAAATTATTTTTGACAATTTTTTAATGCATAAATAAAATTATGAAAAGAAACTAAAATAATGCAAAATATTAAAATAAAAGAAAATATGGCAAAATAGAAAAATAGTTGAAGTTTGGAAAAAAGAATGTGAAACCGGTCCTGGCAGGGGTTGAACTCATAACCTTTGAGAGCATCTTCCAAATCCCACGCCTTAACCACTGCGCCATGTTGCAATTGGTGTTTGAAAAGCTGGAATTAAAAGAATATAAGTGTAAACGTGTCACTGATTTTTGAAAATCAAACACAGTCAGCGCGCGGGCCCCATCTGTTTTTGAATGGACGAATTGGAACGCGTTATCTCGCCACGCCAGCCTCCTCGCCGGTCAACTGAGTCAGCGACGCCGGAGCTAGGGCTCCGGTCGTCTTCTCCGGTGGCCCGATTTTCCAAACCTGCAAAATACATAAATTCGAAAGCAGGGATTAAGGCTACCCCCCCTAAATCGGGGTCTGCGAGTCCATTGGTGGTCTCCGTTTTCACTGAATCGGCCTGCAATGTGAGATTCGAAGCTCACAGTTTTAAAAACCCTAGTAATGGCACTATACGATCCCGACGTTCAAAACCAAGAACGATTGCCCAGATCAAACCCTAGGCATCTTATGAGCATGATAAAAGCATTAGAACCATTTAAAACAAGCAGGATAATAAAATGCGAAAATCAGAAAAGTTTGAATGTATATGCATGTATATGGCTCGTTTCAGCTTGCTTTGATCCATAATAATGGTGTATTCTTACTCATACTTACCCCCTAAGCACGTTTGGATGGCTGGAAGAGGCTGAGAAGGGCTGGAAATAAAATTCGATTTTTCAAGAATGTATGAAAATTTTTGGCAAAATAAGGACTCTCTCTTGGGCTAGGGTTTCGTGTGGCTTGCTGGCTATGATGCTTGGTATTTATAGAGAGGATTTGGAGAGAAAAAGGAGTGAAAAAAGATTTGATTTGGAGCATTCAATTTTTTTCAAATAAAATCAATTTTCTTGAAGAAAATTTGATTTCCTCTTCAATGCATGATCATGCACGAATTTGGCAAGAGTCTTGGGCTATCTTGGACTTCAAGGAAGATATAAAATCAGCCCTTTTGAAAAAATACTTAATTTTCATATTTTATATAATTTATTTTTGAATTAAATGTTATAAAATTCAAAAATAAATCATAAAAATAGAAAATCACCATGGCCAAGCATTTATGGGTCAAAAATATTGTCATGAACAAGTTTGGATCAAAAGATTTTAGGCCCATTTGGAAAATTTTGCATTTTGACCAAAATGTCCTTTTGTGCAATTGTCCAAAATTGCCCAACTTCTGAATAGTGTATCTTGCTCAATTTTCCACATTTTTTAGTGTTGTTGGACTTTTTGGAAAGCTCTAAGAGTCCTGTAACCAACCTTTTTGGTCTCATCTCAATTGGAGTTTCCATGCTCAATATATCCTCAAAACAAAAAGTTGACTTTTTGTTGACTTTGAAAATGACCTGTAATGTTTTGAGCTATACCTCTCAAATGAAGCATTTTTTGGACATTCTTGTGAGACATGAAGTTGTAGAGAATTGAATTTCCTTCAAAACAAGAGGTGGTGGAAAAATTTCTGAGAAAGTATGAGAAAGTTATGATCAGTCAAAGTTTAGTTGACTTTTCACCTAGAAACCCTAATTTAGAAAGTTTGACTTTTGAGCAAATCTTGAGTTTTCTTGATGAATCATGATCAACCCTTGATCAAATGATGAATGTAACTTCAAAATGAGGATGTTGACCAAAAATTATGAAGTTTGACTGTATGTTGACCACAGTTGACTTTTTGTCCAATACAACTGATTTTCAACCATCTGAGCAATTGTCTGAGGAAACTTGACTTGTGAGGCTTGAAACTTGACATGGAGAATCTTTGAAGCATATTAGGAGGCATGAAGACCATTGGAGATGTTGGAAGTCCATCTTACCCTGAGAGATACCAAACCCTAGTTTGGATTGATTGTCTAGGAGAGAGTTTGTCTGATCAGCTCTTGAGGAACCCTTTAGTACAGATGTATGAAATCTCTTGAGTAGATGGAGGGCAAATTTTGGGGTATGACACAGTGTCGTGCTCTAGTAGATGTAACACTGGGGAAACGTTTGATTGAGATTCTTTGGATATTAAATATTAGTTTTGATTAATGTTTCAATTTATTGTCCTTGAATAATTATGAATGACGTATTCAGGAGTTGTTATGTTTCATTTCCGCTGTTAAACATAACTTTTGGTATTATTATTTAATGATTTCCTTCAGTGAAAGCATGACATCTGTTTGATTGTAATTTTGAAAAATATTAAAATTGTGATGCCTCTTGATATGTGTTAAAAACTCTGATTATTAAATTAAAAATCGCGGGTATTTAGAAGGGGTGTTACAGATTATGTAGCTTATATGAACATTGACAGTAGCTGAATGGTTGTTGATAGCAATGTAGAGTCGAAAACACTAGTAATTCTAACCGACAAGTAGTTAACTAGAATTAGATGAAAACAATCTGAATGATTATAAGTTAAATTGTAGAATAAGTTACTAGGAGATTAATGTAGTAACTAGTAGTGGGTTATTAAGTGGATGGAGGTAGTATATGTTGGTAGTAAGTGGTATTAATAAGACTTATAATAATAGTATTGGTATAAATAAGTTGTAGGCTTATAGCCAGTGTGGTGTTGTTGTTGTTGAGATACTAAGTTATAGGCTTATGGACAGTGTTGAATTGTTGTCGACATGTTGATATCAAGTTGTAGGCGTTTTAGCCAGTGATGAGTTATTGTTAATTACGTTGATTACATTGATATGTTGATTACGTTGTAGGCCTAAGGCCAGTGTTGAATTGGGATTACATTGTTGTTGTGTGTTGTCGTTGAGTTTCCATCGTTGATTGAGTTGATATTGTGGTTGTGGTCGCATACATACATTTGCATATTATGTTGGTCTGGATTGGCAAAACATGTTGGCAGTAAGGGGTAGAATGATTACGTTGAAGGCTTATGCCTTGTGCCTCGGTAAATTGGCAAATGATTACGTTGGGAGTTTTACTCCACTGGTACCACATGCATGTGAATTGTTAAGAGTCACATTATAAATGGGTTTGTTGTTGATGATTTTGTTGTGATAAGTGTTGTGTTGCGTTGACGATGTAGTTGTTAATACGTTGTTGATGACTTTGAGTGAATTTATGCTAACAGTTTGTTGTGAAAGGTACTGTGGTAAGATGTGTAATAGTTATTATAAGTATTGTTATAATTTTTGTCGTTTCTAATTGTTAGTATATTTGTTGCTGTAATCGTTGTTGGTGTTGTCGTTATAACTGTTATTTGAATTATGTGAAGCGGTGAATTATATGATCTACATTATAATATATTATTTATCATGAATTTGATTATATTGGTAGATATCTCACCCCTTTCATTTGTTTTGTTGTTGCCTTTATACTGGTAACATGCAGGTATTCAAGAATCAAGAATTAGTTGTTGTTAGTCCAAATCGGTGCCATTGCTCTGATACGTAACACTTGTGGGGATGTCCGTTGTTATTTAATTGTCGTTGTTGCTTAAGTTGTAGAAGTTTATGAATAATGTGAATATTTGTTAAGTGAATAATGATAATGATTTGAAGTTTTTTTCCGTTGAATAAAAGAAGCAAAGTTGTTACCGTTGAGGAATTATAATTCCGCTGTTTATTTGAGTAATTAATTAAATGGAAATACGTTGTTATAAGTTCATCCTTGATCTAAGTGTTATGTATCTGTGTAGTTGTGACCAATGTATGTTGTTTTTGTGAAGTAAATGTGACATCCCCTTGCATGAATATCTTTTCCACACTCTAATTTGAATATTATGCGATGGATAGATTTGGGGTGTTACATTAGTGGTATTAGAGAAGATCGGTCTATCTGGCCAGTGTCGTCTAATGTTGTTTATCCATTAGTACGCGACAACTGTATACAACACTGTCGGTACTTGTTGCTTTTCTGATCACTTGTTGCAGGAGTTATTTTGAAGCTAAGTGGGGAAGAAGCTTTGCTTCTCGGATATGTTTCAATTGTAAGATGTTGGTTGTATGTTACTGGTAGCAACAGTGCAAGTATTGTTTATGTTGTGTTGTTTTCCGAGGTGACATGGATTCAAGATTTTGTTTGTGGATCAAATTGGAACGTCTTGATGGAGCATGACCAGACATTGTTGATGCTTATTTCTTGAAGGATGAGGAGTAATGTAGCAGTTGTTGGTATATAAGTAGAATGAGAATCCCTGATGTTTCTGAAGGTGAACTGTTAAATAACAAGGATAAAACTTTTAACAGGTGTAATTTAGAAGGTTGCGATGTTTTAGCATTGGTGGTGGACTGCGAAGTTGTCAGTTTGTGTAGCCTTGCGTAGGATGTCGACATTGGAACGATGATAGAGTAATAGATTGTTATAGATAGTGTCGTGAGATTATTGTGATGATAAATAAGTTGTTATAGAAGGTTGAATGATTTCGTCATGATATTAAGTTGAATAACCTTGTTGTAATATTATGCGGATAGCTGGTTGTGGTAATCGTTGTCATAAGCTGTGATAGTTGGTTTTCGATCTGAGATTGAATTGAATGAAAAATCAGGCATTAATTATGGTGGGGGGAATGTTGTTCACGCAACAAACCTTTCTGTTTCGTTCAACTCGTGGCGCCAACATGTGGACGCATCGCGAACTAGGTTTTTCTGCAAAGATCGTGGCGCCAAGGATAGGTCGCGGCGCGTACTGTGTGATTTTTGCAAAAATAAAATAAAATAAAAATTCAGAAGTTGATTGTTACCCCTTAGTGATTGGAATGAAGATGTCCTTTAAAGGAAGATGCTTTTAAGAGGAATTAAAGTCGTGGTTATGATGCCAAGGTAGTGGCATGAGTAAAAGAAGAATTGGAGAGGTTCTATCGCCAAGATGGTGTGGACCGGCGTTGTTGAAATTTTAACTGGGACGACACAACGTGTATGTACTGGTGTAGTAGAAATTCTTGAGTTGGAGAATACTGAACCTTCGTGTGAAAATAAGTGAGTGTAATGTGGACCTTGTAAATGTTGAATGTTGGTGACTCATCGACAAGATCGAGTGAGAGGGAAGTTGTGAGGGTATCTGTAAACCACTTTGGAGATTATTGGAGTATGGCGCTTGAGTACAAGTTGAAAAAAACATTATTATAGTTAGTAACGATGGTTTATAATCCATTATGATTGTCGGCTATCTATTGACAAATTGAGGAACTGATCACCCTTAATCCCTTGTTGATAGTAGACGAGATCGTGTTGGAGGATGTAGACTAGAATTGCTATCTCAATAATGCATTAAGTAATGCATGTTATGTCATGGAGATAGTTGCTTTCAAGTTGATGAGAATTAATAGGGACATATCCATGGAAAAGTCGAGGAACGTTGAACAATTCAGGATAAATGGTTTATGTGCGAGCTAACGCCGTGAAGTGAAAGATTGATGCACGTGAAGAGAGTCTAAAACTTGGTTGAAGCTTGTGAACCTTATAAGTGGATAGGAACTCTAATAAGGACGATGGATTAAGGTGGATCATATGGTTAGTAGTCGAGTTACTACTATTAAGTTGGCATTATAGAATTTTGTTCGGTTGCATGATATTGTTGTTGGCTACCGTAGATGATGAGTAATACTCTATAATAGGATGACGTTGATTAAGTGGACTATGTTGATTTCACTATAAGAGTGATACAACGAGATTAATAGAGTTGTCAGTATTTCGTGGGTGAGTGACCTCAGATATGGAATAAGAAATGTATATGTGTTTTGGAGTTGATTACGTTGCGGCGATAATGATGCGATGTTGTATAGTCAAGTATAGGCAAGTGAAGGGTGTTGCTATGTTGTAAGATGTTATTTCGAGATATTTCTAAAATATTTGGCATGTTAGTAAGGATCATGTTGTAAGAGTATCGGGAGATTGACGTGTGAATATTGGACTCAAGTCATGCTGAGTTACAGTTATATCAGAGAAGTAATAGTCAAAGTGTTGTCAAGCGCAACTTGAGAATAAGAAAGTTGGATGAGGCGGTGGTGTTAAGGGTGGTTGTGTTGGGAGAATTTCCGAGGACGAAAAATATCCTAAGTGGGGGAGAGTTGTAACGCTCCGAATTTAATTAAATTAGTTAATTAAATTATTTACGGATTCAATTATTGGAGTTAGCCGAAATTGGATTTGTCGGTATTATTTTAAGAAGCGTATTTGGATTATTAATTTAAAGTCGGATTTTAGTTGATTACTCGAAAGAATAATATTAAGAATAATATTATTTATTTGTTGGAATATTTTAATTAAATGGGTTGGATTGTTGTGTGCTGGTATGAAGCAATTGAGAGGTGTAAGAAATAGGCCCATTAAGGAATAATAGTAATTATATTATTATTATTTGGATTAATTGGAAAACAAGGTTAGTAGTGATATATGCAAGTATCGGAAAACAAAAACCTAAGCGTTGTTACGTATCAATTGGGAGGACAAGGAAACAAGGGTTTTGAAGAAAGAGGCAGGAATGAAGGTTTTGGCGAAAAAGGAATCGATCGATGAATTGTTGGGAAAAGGCAAAGCGGAAAAAGCTTGCACTCGACCGGAAATTAGGATGTGATCGGAGAGTTGAACTGCCATTAAATCTAGGTAAGGGTGGGATTCTGACTCTATAATGGGATGCATGATGAATGATATGTGGGATGAGATTATAGATTTGTCTCTGTTTTGGTGTTTAGATTGTTGTAGTTTGATTCCAAATTGATGCTTGATAATCCATGAAATTGGTTATATGAATTGGTATGTGTTGTTCTGGGTTGATTCGTTATGTTGCTATTACATTGTACTGAATTGTTCTGGTTTGTGAGTGGATTGGGTGCCAAAAATTGGGAATGGAGGCACGAAGAAGATGCTGGCAGCGCAGAAAATTCCACTGAGTTTCGTTCAGTTCGCGGCGCCAACGGGTGGGCGCGGAGCGAACTGAGTTCCTGCTAAAGTCGCGACGCGCAAATGGGTTCTCGGCGCGTACTGTGCGAGTTTGGACATATTTTCTGATATCTGAATTCTTCCCAAACCGAGTAGTTGATGTAGTTGACTTTTAGTAGGCTACCTTGAGTAAAATAATGATTGGTAATGGTTGGGAAATTTGTTCCGGTAATTGAATTAGTAAGCCATTATAATAAACTAAGATAAGCAATTAAAATTGGTAGAAGGTTTATTAATAAAGTGATAATATGGTTGTATGGTGATCAATTAAATTAAGTTGGTTCAATTGGATTATGTAGCATATATGAACATTGACAGTAGCTGAATGGTTGTTGATAGCAATGTAGAGTCGAAAATACTAGTAATTCTAACCGACAAGTAGTTAACTAGAATTAGATGAAAACAATCTAAATGATTATAAGTTAAATTGTAGAAAAAGTTACTATGAGTTTAATGTAGTAACTAATAGTGGGTTATTAAGTGGATGAAGGTAGTATATGTTGGTAGCAAGTGGTATTAATAAGACTTATAATAATAGTATTGGTATAAATAAGTTGTAGGCTTATAGCCAGTGTTGTGTTGTTGTTGAGATGCTAAGTTATAGGCTTATGGCCAGTGTTGAATTGATGTTGACATGTTGATATCAAGTTGTAGGATTTTTAGCTAGTGATGAGTTGTTGTTAATTACGTTGATTATGTTGATATGTTGATTACGTTGTAGGCCTAAGGCCAGTGTTGAATTGGGATTACGTTGTTGTTGTGTGTTGTCGTTGATTTTCCGTCGTTGATTGAGTTGATGTTGTGGTTGTGGTCGCATACATACATTTGTATATTATGTTGGTCTGGATTGGAAAAAACACGTTGGCCGTTAGGGGCAGAATGATTACATTGAAGGCTTATGCCTTGTGCCTCGGTAAACTGACAAATTATTACGTTGGTAGTTTTACTCCACTGGACCACATGCATGTGCATTGTTAAGAGTCACATTATAAATGGGTTTGTTGTTGATGATTTTGTTGTGATAAGTGTTATGTTGCATTGACGATGTAGTTGTTAATACGTTATTGATGACTTTGAGTGAATTTATGCTAACGGTTTGATGTGACAGGTATTGTGGTAAGATGTGTGATAGTTATTATAATTATTGTTATAATTGTTTTCGTTGCTAATTGTTAGTATATTTGTTGTTGTAATCGTTATTGGTGTTGTCGTTATAACTGTTGTTTAGATTATGTGAAGCGGTGAATTATATGATCTACATTCTAATATATTATTTATCATGAATTCGATTATATTGGTAGATATCTCACCCCTTTCATTTGTATTGTTGTTGCCTTTATACGGGTAATGTGCAGGTATTCGAGAATGAAGAATTAATTGTTGTTAGTCCAAGTCGGTATCATTGCTCTGATACGTAACACTCGGGGGGATGAACGTTGTTATTTAGTTGTCGTTGTTGCTTAAGTTGTAGAAGTTTATGAATAATGTGAATATTTGTTAAGTGAATAATGATAATGATTTGAAGTTGTTTTCCGTTGAATAAAAGAAGCAAAACTGTTACTGTTAAGGAATTATAATTTCGCTGTTTATTTGAGTAATTGAGTAAATGGAAATACGTTGTTATAAGTTCATCCTTGATCTAAGTGTTATGTATCTATGTAGTTGTGACCAATGTATGTTGTTTTTGTGATGTAAATGTGACATCCCTTGCATGATTATATTTTCGACACTTTGATTTAAATATTATTCGATGGATAGATTTGGAGTGTTACAGGACTTGTGCGAAAGCACGGGTATCCCACTAGTTAGCATGGAAAAGTAAAGATATTGTGACATTAAGGAGGTGTCTATGTTTTCTTTAGACCGTGGAGTTTTGTTGTGGAGTTTCGACACAACTTCTCTGATGAAGTATACCAAGAGATGCATAGTATGAGGGCATGATAAATTCATTGCCGTTATCACTTTTAATTGTTTTATTTGGCATGAAAAATGATTTTGACAGTATGTAATAAAATTCATGACAAGTGTTCTAGTTTCAGATTTGTTGTGCATTAAAAAAGTCCAAGTATACCTAGAATAGTTATCTACAACAGTTAAAAAATAGTGAAACCGTCCATACAGGCAATATATATGGGACCCCATATGTCCATATGGATTAAATTAAAGCATTTATTAGAAACATAATTACTTGTATGAAAAGGTAGTCTTGTTTGTTTAGATAAATGGCAAGTATTGTAAGAAGAAATTTTATAATGCTTGATAATAGGAAATTATTTAGACATAGTGTGTAAAACAACATCAAAAAGGTGTCCTAAGCGATGGTGCCATGTAGCATTACAATCAGAATCTTTAAGACTAATAGAGCTACATGTTACATGTACATTGGTAGATTGTCTAGGCAGTTTATCTAGTATATAGAGGCTATGATGTTGGATCACTTCCCCAATCGTTTCCTTTATAGACACATCCTGGACGAAGTAGGAATTGTGTAAGAAGTTAATAGTGTAAGGGGAGTTGTGGCATAATTTTGATATGGATATGAGCCTAAATTGAAAGTCAGGCATATAAAAAACACAGTGTAATTGAAATTTAGCATTGAATATGATAGATCCAGAGTATTTTGCCACAAGTTGATTGCCATTAGGCAAATGTATGTAAACAGGTTTGATAGGTTGTATGAAAGAAAAGTTTGTGATAAAAGGACAAACATGGTGTGAAGCACCAGAGTCTAGAATCCATAGGGAGTTTTTATGAAAGGGATTACATGTAGTAATCATACCTGAGATTACAGCATGATCAGAATTCTTGGAATTTTGATGTTCTTTCCTTGATTGCTGAAGCAATAGAAGAATATGCTGGTAATCTTCCTTGGATATGGTGGGTTCCCTATCTTGCGAGGTGGTTGTCTTGGATTCATTGGCATTTTTGCTGTTTTTGCTGCGATATCCAGGTGGGAATCCGTGATTGAAGTAGAAATTGTCTATGGCGTGGTTAGTTTTGCTGCAGTTGGTGCAGAGCATGGAAGGCTTTGAATGTGGTTTAGTTTTGGCTTTGGTATTAGAGTTGGCGTAGAGGATAATAGGGTTTTATGTAGAGACTGATGAGGGAGTGGTTTGTTGTTGTGCAATAAGGGAATAAACACGACTAATGTTTGGAAGGGGATCAAAAAGCAAGATCTGGGTGTGAATGTTATGGTTGTTGTCATTTGATCCTTTGAGGAAGCAAGTGACATACTCTAAGTGCTTGTAATTTCGCACTACTTTAGCCAAATCGCATGTGCAGGGAGTAGGGCAAGAACAAGATGGTGTTGGGCGTAAGTCTTCAAGCTCGTCCCATAATATCTTGTGGTCAGTGAAGTATGTGGACAATGAACGATCACCTTGTTTAATGGAATGAGATTCTCGTAAAAGATCTGAGAATCGAAAGTGATTACCTTTGGTGAATCTTTCACGAAGGTCTTCCCATAGTTCGAAGGAGGAATCGAAGCAGATGGTGCTCTGCACAATGTGTGGAGAAAGTGTACGATTTATCCAATATAGAACCATGCTATTGGCGTGGTCCCATAATTTAAAATTGGGATCGGAGATGGGGGTTTTAGGACAACGTCATTGATGAAAGAAATCTTGTTTTTGGATGTGAGTGCTCGTCTCATGGATTTACTCCAGTTGTAGTAGTTGTTGTCATCAAGAGGTGGGGTAACGATGGCGGCACTGAGATTTTCTCCTAGATGAAGATAATATGGATTTCGAGGGTTTAGGGTTGGATCGTTAGAGAAATCGTTGGTGACATTGGTTTTGGGGGCTTCTTGGTGTTATGAGTGTACAAATTCATTATCGGAAGCCATGGATGGTGGTGGGATGAAAAAGAATGAAGGTTTAAGCAAGGAGAAATAATGAGATTTGATGGGTAATTGTAGTCACTGATATCATATTACAATGTTCAGATATGAAGATGATGAACAGTAGCCATATGCGGCAAAAAGATTTCAAATGTATAATTAAAAGTTTAGTGTTACAATAGACCTAAAGTAGCTATTTATAATAGAGGTTGGATAAGCCTAATATAGTAAAGTAGTAAAGGCCCAACAAACATAAAAAGAGACCAATAGACTAATATCTCTAATAAAGGTTATGCTGGAAAAGTGAAAAAACATATATCTCTGAGAGAATATATATATATATATATATATATATATATATATATATATATATATATATATATATATATATATATATATTGAAAATCCATTATTATTACTCAAAGAAGATATATATGGATTCTTTTGTGGATAGTGATTTCAAGCTTATTTACAATGATCCTCACCAAAAGAGTGAGATTAAGATGGCGGTTTAAAAAGGAATCTTAGTCTCCTCGAGATGCACCCACGGTATTCCTAAATTTGAAATAGCTAGAGATTATTTATAATTTTAACTATGGATTAACTACGAATTTGTATGAGTCCAAGTATTATGTTGACCTTAATCATGTGGAGGATCATTCTTTAAAAGAAAATATTTGAGGGATTAAAAATGAAGTTTGAGATATTCAGAAGGACCATAAACATATTTAATCCCAAAAATAATATAAATCATTGAACACGACAATTGACCAAATCATCTCAAAGTCAAACTCAAGTACTTAAATAAAAAATAGTCAAACTAGAAATAGTAGAATGTGAAATTGACAAATCTTTCTCAATTTCACTTAATATAGGAAAGTATCTGGCTAAAGAAACCAATAATCTATAGTCTTTTATTCCTCATAATCGATTAGAAATATTACCTAATTTATTAGATTAGGTTACATCGAAAATGAAACCCTAATCTTTGACTTCACTTAATTGATTAATAAGTCTATCTAATTAATTAAAAGGTGTTACTCTTGTTATAATAGATTAGATGAACATCTTAATTGTTTAGATAATTGAGTTTTGTTTCCCTAATTGAATCATGTTAAATCTTTATCATCAAAACCTTTAGAGGATATTACATGTAGAAAACGTATAAATGCAACTTTATCACTCCTAGCTTGTAGTTCATTAAGGGAGAGAGAATTGATGGGATTTTGAGATTTTGAGAAGTGTCTGAGAGTGTGGACTTAAAGGTGGAGTCAGAGTTGGATGGGTTAGTTCCCGAATTGGAATGTGAGAATGTTTAATGTGATTTTGGAGGAAAAGGAAGCGATCCAAGACCTTTTCCTCTTGAATTTTGGCCATGTGAATTACTCGGGTAAGAGAGATGGGTTGGATTTAAGCATGGTATATCAAATTTAATGGTGAATGTTGAAAAAGGAACTATATTAGATCCCCCGAGGTATAAAACCTGGTGGTGGAAGTCGGGATCTGAGGCATGAATTTCAAAGATAAGGTTGTAGATGTTGGATTGAAACGTTTGTTGGATTTGCATGAGTTGGTGTTTGGCAGTGGATAGCTTGTCGATGAATTCAATCACAATGGGAGCACAAAAATATTACGGTTAAAGTAATCAGTGTGACAGATAACACAATACAATATGAAAAGTGAATAATTCCATTGAACTCTTTATTTTTATTCTATATAAAAAGTGCAAAAATGGTATAATCTAGCTAGAATTCAAAGAGTACATTTTGTGATTCTATACGTTTTCTAACAAACTAGGTAACTCAACATAATTGAATTGAGTGACTCATTATCATTGAGGTAATTAGGCCTTGTTGCATATTCCTTGTGACCTTAAGTTGATATCTCGTGTAATTTGTTTCTTTAACTTAATCCAATGTCTCATTTAAGATGTGGATATTTCCTATGGTGGAGTGCACTGATTTATATTAAACTTTAAGGCATTCTGTCTGGTTTCAATTTGGTCCTTTTTTTTTATAAAAAAATTTAATGCCTTTGCTTGATTAATTTTTTTTGGCTGTAGCCTATAGCGCTATTTTCATGATAATTTTAAGATGTGAATATTTTTTGACTTATTATGATAGTTATTTTTTATTTGCATTTAAATTTTTAGATTGTTTTTTTTTTTATGTGTGTTACATTTGTTTACTTTGAAATTAGATATAGAAGAGTTTATTTTAATTTCAATTATGGACTCCAGGTGTGGAATAATCTCTATTCTACATTGTTTTCATTCATGTCATATTTATTCTTCTATCACACATTCCCTGTGTATTTGTTTTTATAGGCTAAATTAATATCTAGATTGATTCTATTATAAAGAACCTATCAACACTACAACAAAACAAGTGAAATTGTGAAGAATCGTCCACTCTTTATGAATCAAAGAATTGTTGATGCAAATAGTATTATGTAACATTAGTGTCACACCTCGATTTTGTCCTTATCTTTTTGTGTCATCTAATTATGAATATTTGAATTTGATATGATACTATGATGAAGAGTTCCTAGGTCATGACTTCATTTATAAGTCTTTTTTATTTTATTTTATCTCAAGCATGGATCATCTCATGTTATTACATACATTAAAGTTAAAATCAAAGTTGACTTCGAAGAAGCTTTCTTTCCAAATTCTCATCATGTTATTTATTCATTCATTCACTATTGGTCAAGATTTTATTAAAGTGTAATTCTTTGTACTTTGTAAATCAAGTATATGTAATGGGTCATTTGTCCAAAGAAAGTGTTGATGATGATCGTATTTGAAAATTCAAATCGTGTGTGTTTTACACTAACTTTTAGGAACAATTCGCCCATCAATTATATTATATTGGATGCAATTGAAATTAATGGGAAATTTATATTAGGATATTTTGAACCCCTTAATGTGAATTGCACAAACACATTAAACGTATCTTTCGATAATAGTTTATAAAATTATGTTTCCTACACTTTACTCATGCATTAATAAAGTAAAATGATGATTTAGAATAATTAAAATGGGAGAAAAATTGATGTTTATTTTACTATTTTCGTGTCTCTTTTCTAATCCACAAATATCTCTATTTATAGAGAAATTGATATCACTTGGTGAAAAGAAACACCCTTTAAATCCAATTTCGCATCTGAACAAAGACATCATTATATTCCTAACGTTTGCAGTATTTCATAAGCAACACAATGTTCTAGTGGTAGAGGTGTCCATTTGTATCTCAATGGTCCAGTTTAGATTCGAACCCTACGTTCTAGTGGTAGAGGAGTCCATTTGTTTCTCAATGGTCTAGTTTAGATTTGAACCCTATGTTTGCAGTATTCCATAAACAACGCAATGTTCTAATAACATGGGTGATAAAATAATAACACATGTTTTAGTGGTGTAGAGGTGTCCATTTTTTTTCTCACTAATCTAGTTTGGATTCAAAACCTACGTTTGCGATATTCCATAAGCAACACAATGTTCTAATAACATAGGTGATAAAATAATAACACCTTACCACTACTGCACTAGTAACTCACAAGATGTAAACATTGTTGTTCATATATATTATAAAAATACAAACTTTTGAAAATCTCTTACATGTTTGTCATTTATTTGCAAGTTAAAAGATTGTGACCCAAAGAATCTCATGTTTCATTCTATCTAGTTAATTCCCTTGATTTTTATCTTATTTGACTAATTCAAATTGAATTCAACAAGACCAAGGCAATGTGAATCTGAACTTTTATGTGAATGTTAATTGTGAAGTTGGAATCAATATTTCATTTTCTCTCAACTAAATCATATGTTGAATGTGAAATTTGAATTAATCTCTCAACTAAATCACATGTTGAATGTGAAACTTGAATTAATCTCCTTTTATTTTAATCATCACATGTCTTAATATTCATCCATTTAAAATAAGTAAATAAACCAAATCCATATCAAATTAACAAAGTGAAATAAAGGGCACATTTGAATTTTAGTAAACATTGAGATTTCACATCATTTAAACTTGGAATTTTATTTACTCGCATTTGCATTCCTATTAAGCAGCCCACTGTTTAAATCATCCTCTCCCATTCAATTAGAGTTTGAATTTGAATTTCAACTCCTTATATCCTAAATACATCACATGGCAACATCATAACTAAACCAAATCAAAACAAAAGAAAAGTAACACAATTGACAAACTATAAAATGAATTTCATTAGAATTAAGTTTGGTTTGCAAGTTGGTTATAAAGAGAGAATTTTCAAAATTACATCAAATTGAGCACAAAAAACAACCACACGGTTTGCTCTAGCCTATCCCACAAAACCAGGGGAGAATTCCCTCCTCACATGATCACTCCTAACGGAATTACAACTCATTCATCACACCCTTGGGCCTTTTCCAACTAGGCTTAGCCCTTTTATTTTACCACAATCTTTGACTCAAACCCTTTTTCTTTTTTCAAAAATTTACTTTGTACCCCTATAACTATACCCATACCTTTACACAAAATTTTTTTGGACCGAAGTACTCTTATATAAATAATTTATAATTTAAATTCTTTTTTTTTTACTTTTCAAAAAAAATTTCCAAACACTCAGAAATATATAAATCAGAACACTTTGAAAAAGAATTCTGGTAGTCAAATTTTTTAATTTGTATACCGGAACACTTAAATAAAGAATTCCGGTGGTTTAATTTTTAAAATTTTTTTAAGCCTTTTCAGAAAATTAAATTTTAATAAACTGGAACACTTTGAAAAAGAGTTCTGGTAGTCAAAATTTTCAATTTGCATACCGGAACACTTATTCAAAGTGTTCCGATTTATTAATTTTTTTAAATTCAAAATTGTAGGTACCAGTTTTTAACGTTGCTAAAAGAGAGTTGGTGTAGAAAAACCACTGCCTAAGGGCACTTTTTGCAAAATAAAGGCACTTTAGCAACGCTTTTTAACCGTTGCCTAAAGTCTTGAAATTTTTTCTTAAAAATTAAACCACCGGAACACTTATTTTGGTATGCAAATTGAAAATTTTGACTACCGGAACTCTTTTTCAAAGTGTTTCGATTTATTAAAATTTAATTTTCTAAAAAGTGAAAAAATATATATTTTTAAATATAAATTATTTATGCAAGGGTATTACGGTCCAAAACATTTGTATGTAGGGGTGTGGATATAATTATAAAGTTATTTGTAAAACTGAAATCAAGTTTTTCTCGATTAATCAATGAAACTTCAAATCTTTTTTCGCAATAAATCAGACGAAAAAGAAAAATTAGATGCACATCCTTTTAATCCCTAAATAATCGAACACAAAGTGTATACTTTGTTCCAACCAAGCATTCGTCTTCTGCCCAAAATACATAATTGAACTTGAATTAAAAAGAACAATTGATATATATATATATATATATATATATATATATATATATATATATATATATATATATATATATATATATATATATATATATATATATATCCTTTGATCCGCAAGTAAACGAATGCAAAATGTATACTTTGTTCGAAGTACTTACTTGTATTCATCTCACACGATTTTCATAAATAAAACACGAATGAAAAAGAACAATTGGATGCACATCCTTTTGATCCCCGAGTAATCGGACATGAGGTGTACGCCTTGGTCCAATTGAGCACTCTTCTTTCACTTAGAAACAATGTTCTATCTCTTACTCTCATTTACTTTCCATATGCAATTTGTTGAATATGTTGTTTGATCGATTGATTCGTATAAAATTTCTCTTTGATTATTAAAGTTTAAATTGCTTTGTTTATTAGCTTACAATCACCTTGATTGTAAGTGCTTTTGCATATCAATAATACTCAAAGAAAATTCTAAAAAATTGATTGCGCGTCAGATGATTGATAAATTGTCTAGCTATGGTTTTAATATGAACTCATTTGAAATAGGAAACCATTGTGTTGGATATTGAAACAGTTAATTGAGATATTATTATGTTAATTAATTTTATCATTATGTTAATTCCATATGGCTTGTGCATAGCCGAGTTTTTAATAACTAGGTTCGTTTAGACTACTCTAATTGATCTAGGCCAAAAACCTTCCGCTCAACATTGATTTTCAAATAAGTTTGAAATAACCATTATAAAAGGTAATTTTTATTTGGGGATCTATTCACCCCCTTTAGCTCTGGTGCCGTAGTCTAACAATACTAAAGCAATTTGATCATCGTAGCCTTATTCCATGTATGGAGAGAAATGGTGTTTGTAACACCCTGAATTTTAATTTAATTATTTAATTAATTAATTTAGCGTAACATATGATTCGTTGTGAATTATTTAGAATATGTGATGTTTTGATGTTAAACGTAAGTCATTGTGATGACATATATTCGTGATGATTTGATGATCATGAGATGTATGATGATGAATATGACATATGATGGGTTGCGATGAGTAGTGTAGTGGAAATTATAGTATTAAGGGATTATTAGTAATTTAGAATAAATAGAATGATTATTTAAAGGCTATTTTGATTAATTAAAATAGAATACTAATGGTGTAAAGGAAATAATAACACAATGGTCATTTAGGGAGAATAAGTGAGGGAAAGATGAGAAGTTTGATATTAGGGGCCTAAGGGTTATACAAGGAATAGAAAGAGAATGTTCATTATGTGCAATCGTAGAATTGGGAGAAACTGACGCACTGGAAAAAAGAGGCTAGGGCACAGGAACACAAAGAGATTTCGTAAACTGCGGAGAGTAATTGAAAGTTTCTGCTATAATCTTAAGGTAAGGGGATTTTTATCATTATTATGTTTGATTTAAGGTTAGATTATGGTAGAATTTCCTTAGGTTTGGTTGATGTGAATTTTGCGTTGTTTGATGAGGATTTGATAAATTGATGATGAATAATGAGGAACAAATGATGTATAATCGATGTAGTATCATACGATGTTGATAGATGATGAAACCCTATGATTAGATGATGTTTTAGGATCTATAATATGGTGAAATCGAAAGATAATTGGACTAGTGCAGAGCAAAATTCGTAGCAGAGAATATCATGTTCGTGCAAGATCGTCGGGCGATGGGGGTTGTGTTGTCGGGCGATAGAGCTTTGCCAGGTGAAGGTAGGGATGAAGGGAGACATATTAGAGGCTAGTTTCTAGAGAGAGTCACGTTTAGCGTCACCGGGATAAATGCGATGCGGGAGGTGCGCCGCCAGGCGACGAAGGTGCGTCATTGGGCGACGAATGGCTAATTTAGCTGGCTATTTGGACTTTCTTAAAATGATCATAACTTTAGTTCTAGAGCTCGAATTGGGGTGCCGTTTGAAGTGTCGGGTAGCTAACACAATGAACTTGTAGTAGGTGGGATAAAATGAGAATTTAGAAGTATATTCACAAGACCTAAGTTAGAATAGAATTAGGTTCCCCGCGTTGAATCACAATGATGCTTTGTTTATGATGGTGCTTGTTTATGATGATGATTATATGATGTTATGATGTTGTGTTGATTACTATGATAATACTATGCTGTTGTGTTAATTACTATGATGATATAATGGTATTTTTGATGAATCATGAATGGTGATGCGTGTTGACTACTTGTGGTTGTATGTTGTTACGTATCATCACATTCATGGCATAGTTTAGAACTTTGGTCCATTGAAGGTGATTGGGACTTCGGTCCAATGATGATGGTAGGATAATTGTCCAATGAAGGCAATAATCATATAGTGTGGATTGGGTGCAATAGTGAACTGCTCTGGATCCAAGTGGGAATCGTTCCTATTGGTGAGGATCTTTAGAGATGAAGATAATTGAGTCATTAGTGAAGTTTTGGCACCAGATGCATAAGTCTATGACGTTGTATTACATTTCGTGTGACATTGCATAATGATGTGTTATTGTGAGGCTTGATGATACATTGTGTATAATGATATGTGTTTGTGTACCGATGAAGTTGTGAAGGTGTGAGTACAACATGAAGATATAATTATGTGTGATATCTTACTTATGTGCATATTTTTGCTATGTTTATTCCTTATGTATTTTGTAATAATTATGATTTTACTCACCATTTCTGTTTGAATTTAACCTCCACGCGGGTAACGCACAGGTGGTCAAGATTAGGGCAGGAAACTTATAGTACGGTTTTAAGGCGCGTTTATTTACTTTATATAGAATAAGAGAGTCTTGCTTTGATATGTAACATCGGGGTTAGGATCGAATGATTGGAACTTATGTTCTTTGTTTTGTTTTAAAATGATTGAGTCACCCTATGCGGTTCTCGAGTTTTTTTGATTTATTAGTATGAATGATGAAGCAAGACTATATTTCATGACGTATTTATTATGAGACGTTTGAGTTATGAATTCTGCTGCAAATTATTGAAGTATTTAATTTTATACTAATGATTAAATATATGTTTATTTCATGAGAACCCATGTTATGGAGCATGATATATTATTATGACGTTTTTATGAAGATGTGACACTTTTGCTGGTGATATAATCTGATTTATTCATTAGAAAAATTGCAAAAAAAAACTTTAGGATTTAGAAGGGTGTTACATTAGTGATATTAGAGCAAGTCGGTCTGTCCAGTAAAGTTGTTTAGTTGTTAGTGTATGATAGTGGTATGTTGTTGAGTTAGTTCTAACCATAGTGTTTGTTGTTGACGTGAAACTGAGAAATGACTGGAAGGAATGATGATGCGGTTGCTTCTACTTTGCAGGATGTTGCTCAGGCTGTGCAACAACAACCTAATGCTGGTGTGAATGATGGGTCTCGTGTCTTGGAGACGTTTTAGAGGAATCATCCGTATGTCTTTAAAGGAAGGTTCAACCCTGATGGAGCGCAAGTTTGGCTCAAGGAGATCGAGAGAATCTTCCAGGTCATGGATTGCACGGAGGCGCAAAAGGTGTGGTTTGGTACGCATGAACTGGTCGAGGAAGCTGATGACTGGTGGGTCGATACTCGTAAGAGATTGGCAGCAATGGGTAAAGTGGTTAATTGGGCAGTGTTCAGCAAGGAATTCTTGAGGAAGTACTTTCGAGAACATGTGCGCACGAAGAAGGAGATTGAATTTCTGGTGTTGAAATAAGGAAATATGATTGTGACTGAGTATGCTTCGAAGTTTGTAGAACTGGAGAAGTTTTATCCACATTATGGTGAACCAACTACTGAGTTTTCAAAGTGCATCAAGTTTGAGAATGGGTGATCAGTGCATTTTGATGCATATTCTTCCATGTTTGTACTTAAGCATTTCTATGCTTTGCTTTGTTTATTTCTATGTTTTATAATGTTTTTCTAATTTAGTTTATTTTTGGTTTAATTTATTTTTCGTATTTAATTTTCAACTTTAGCAGCTTTCACAGAAAAGGTCATAACTAGAGCTTCGGGAATCAGTTTGAAGGATTCTAAGAATTTCTGAAAAGCTAAGAGAAAGAGATATAACTTTCATTCAGAAGTCAAAAGATGAATCGGACTATAGCAGACCTGAAAAATTTGTTGAAGTTGCAGCATTAGATTTATAATTTGTTTTGGGCCTGAGTTATGTATTTGACCCAGTTGGGTTATAATTTAAATCCTTGTTTTTCTATTAGACCTAGGCAGCCGCGGTACTGTTCATAACCTTCTTTTCACGATAGAAACTTTGCTTGATACAAATCATTCATGGAGAACTAATTCTAAGGGAAATCTACCGAATTCGAATTCCACAAAACATTGAGGTTTTTATCAATTTCAATTTAATTCAATTCCTTTCAAATTGTTCTATGATTTTCATTTGCTTAATTTGTTTCTTATAGAATATATTTGATTTAATTCGATTGATGTATATTCGATTGATGTATGTAACTTAGCTTTTTCGTTAAATCACGCTATCTTTAACCATTTGCTTAATTCGGTGATCCGTTTGCTTAATTTGGTGATTAGGAACATAACTCGTGTAGTATTGCCGACGTTTGATTCTTCAATATTGCAATCAAATAGATGTTGTATTCGCTTAGGGATTTGGAATTGTAATGATCAATGATAAGTTGGAAGTAGAACCGGTAGATTAACCTGTTTTAATCATTTATTTTATAATCACTTATTTTCTCGGTTTCATAAATCAATCCTAAAACCAAAACCCCCCAATTCATCGTTACTGTTGTTGGTTAATAACAATACAATAATCCCCGCGATACGATACTCGATTCACTGTCGCTAAACTACATTTTTCAAAATAACTCGTTTTGATCTACACGCGACAGCGGATCAAAGGGTTGCGTTCGAAGATCAAACGTGAGATCAGATATCAATAGATCCGTGTGTTTTCAAAGTTGGTGAACAACTTTAGGATCTATGAAGAAGACAACATTCATCTCACTATAAGAGTCTGATCGAGAGAAGAGGAAAACCACATCAAGATTGTAAGAAGCCTTATGATCCCCCAATTGATAAAGGGAAACATAAGGCTTATGATGGAAAAAGGAAAAGTGAGGGATGATCTCCTACTTCTGTCAGGTGTTATAGGTGTGGTGAACAAGGTCATCGAGATAATGAATGTGAGAATAAGGCGTTGAGGTGCCACAAGTGTGGTAAGTCAGATTATCGTGCTCCTGAATGCAAGAATGATGGTCCTACTTGTTTCAATTATGGAGAGCAGGGTCATATCAGTACCCAGTATGAGAAGTCAGAAAGGGATGTTGCTACCCATACCAATGGTAGAGTTTTCAACTTCAGCGAATCGAAGGGTTCTAAGAAGGACAACTTGATTCGAGGTACTTGTTTTATTAACGATGTTGAATTTATTGTTATTATCAATATCGGTGCTACTCGTTTGTTTATTTCGCTTGAATGCACTACTAAGTTGGAATTGAAATTCTAATATGAATGGTAGTATGGTAATAGATACTTCTGCTAGTGGCTTTGTTACTACTACTTGTGTTTGTTTAAAGTGTCCTTTGACTATCTACGATAAGAATTTTATGGTGGATTTGGTGTGTATGCCCTTACACCAAATCGATGTTATTCTTCGGATGAACTGGTTAGAGTTTAAATATGTTCATATCAATTGCTACAATAAGACTTTGAGGTTTCCTAAGTTTGGTGATAATGGATAATTGATGTTGTTAACTACTAAGCAAGTGAATGAGTTATTGGAAGAGGAAGCAACGATGTTTGCATCGTTACAAGTTGAAGATAAAGAAGTGAATATGGAACTGTTGGTTGTTTGTGAATTTCCAGAAGTATTTCCAGATGACATCAATGAATTTTCTCTGGAGCATTAAGTTGATTTTACCATCGATCTAATACCAGGTACGAGTCCCGTGTCGATGGCTTCCTATATAATGTTAGCTACGGAGTTGAGTGAATTGAAGAAATAACTGGAAGAGATGTTCGAGAAGAAGTTTGTTTGACCGAGTGTTTCTCCATGGGGGTGCTTTGGTGTTGTTAGTCTAGAAGAAGGATGGAAGTATAAGGCTATGTGTAGATTACAGACAGTTAAATAAAGCGATGATCAAGAATAAGTATTTGCTACCAAGAATTGACAATTTAATGGATCAGTTGGTTGGTGTTTGAGATTTCAGCAAGATTGATTTGAGGCCGGGTTATCTTCAAATTCGAGTTAAACCAAATGATATTCCGAAGACGGATTTCCAAATGAGGTATGGTCATTATGAATACACCGTGGTGATGTTTGGTATGTCGAATGCATTAGGTGTTTTCATGGAGTATATGAATAAAACCTTTCATTCTTAATAGGATAAGTTTGTAGTAGCTTTTATTGACGATGTTCTGATTTATTCTAAGTCGCAAGAAGAGCATGTTGAGCATTTGCAATTGGTATTGCAAGTGTTGAAGGAAAAGAAATTACATGCGAAATTGTTGAAGTGTGAATTTTGGTTAAAAGAGGCCAATTTTCTTGGTCATGTAATTTCTTGTGGTGGGATTGTTGTAGATCCTTCTAAAGTTGATGCAGTATTGCGATAGGAGGTTCCGAAGTCTGCAAACGAGATTTGAAATTTTCTTGGTTTGGCAGGTTATTATAGAAGGTTCATGGAAGGGTCTTCTAAATTGGCATTACCGTTGATGCAGTTAACTTGAAAGGGTAAAGCTTATGTGTGGGATGTTGTATGTGAAGAAAGCTTTGTAGAACTAAAGAAGAGGCTAACGACCGTTGTAACTCCCAATATTTGATTAATTATTATTTAATTAAATTGTTTCAAATATTTTCCAATTTATTTTCGATATTGTGAAGTGTTGAATTGAGTTGCATTGATATTAGTCGGTTATGTTGATTGATTTAAGTTATAGAAATAATAATAGTTAATAATATTAGAATTTTACATAAGACTATTTATTTGGCGGGCTTAGTGTTGTGTTGGTGGTAGCAAAAGATGGGGTGTTATCTAGTAGGCCCATTAAGACATAATAGTAAAGTATAATAATATATTAGGTTTTTGGGAACAAAAGGAAAATAGAAGTAGCAGTAGAGGAATTGAGAGTTTTGAAGAACAAGGGTTATAAGAGAGGGATACGTAGAGCAATAGGAGGCCAAAAGTGAGATCGAACTAGAAAACCGTTAGAGTGACCTTCAATCCAAGGTAAGGGTGGGGTTAAATCTCTATAATCGGGTTTAGGATAAATTGTATGTTCGGTTAGGGTGTATGAATTTTTCCTTGGATTAATTATTGTGTCTGTGCTGTGTTGATTTGATGAAATTAATTGTTGATGTGTTGATTGTTGTTGTTGTATTGGCTGTTGATCTAAGTATTGAGTGAACCGATTGAATAATATTGTCTATGTATTACAAGAGTTTGTTGTTCTGGTGTGAAAAATGTATGTCTGTTAATTAATCGAAACAACTACAGAAGCATATGAGGAAAACTGTAGGATTGAACGACACACCCTGGAGATGAAGGAAGTGTGTCGAACAATACACTTATGGTGAGAAAGGCTTGCCGAACGGCAGGTATAGTGATGGTAATGGAGGCCTGCTGAACAACAGGGGTGGAGAAAGAGAGAGTGGCGATCGACACCCCTTAGTGCACAAGTTTTATTTTGTTTTATTTTATTGCTTTCTTGTCTATTCCTATGTCATTGTTTCTGCTAGTGTCTATTGTAGGTAATCAACAAATAGCTTACATTCTAGCTAATCAAATGCAGTTAGTGTAATAGCTGAATAAAATTAACGTATGATTCAAATAAAATTGTAACAAGAGTATACATAATACATGTTAGTAGAAATATATATAATAGTATCAGGATGTAGCATCTTTAGTAATTTTAGCAGAATGAGTATGTTAAGTAGAAGCAAGGATAGTGGAGCAGTGTAGTTAATAATAAGGACATAATTTAGTAGTATTTGAGGACTAGTATCAGTGAACTAAATAAATGGAAACAGTGGGAATTAGTAGTAATAATAGAGGTCGATGAAAATAGTACTGAATAGTAATTCATAAATGGATGTAGTTATTTTTGATTGGTTTGAGGATTGGAACTGTATCGAGTATGTTGAATTTGCAGGTGATGTTGAATTGCGTTGAATTATTCTGGTTTATGGGAAAATTGAGTTATAGGTCTTATGACCAACGTTGATAAGTTGTTTTGCAGTTGATGAATTATTCTTGTTGTTGTTGTGTTGATGTGGATTTGTCGTTGACGTTGATGTCGCATTGCATAGAATTAAAGTTGGTCTGGATTGGCAAAATTATTAAGTAGGCCTGGATTAGAAAAAAGTTGAAAATTGAAGACTTATGCCTTGTTGATATTTTTACAGGTTCACACACATATACTTTTGCAGGCAGAGTTCTAATACCAATGACGTGTGGCTGAGTGGTAAAATTTTGTGCATGTAACCCCAGGGTCATGAGTTCAACACCCTGGGAGGCCAAAACTAATTTTTCTAATTTCTTTTGATTTTTCAACTTACTTTAATTCTTTTCATAAATATTTTTAACTATTATAAAAAACCCTAAAAATATTTTCTTTTTTAGATTTAGGTCAATAAAACGTTAAACTACTTTGTGACACAAAAAATATTTTATTTTTCATTTGATTAAAATTATTTTCTTAATTAATAAACAATTAACTTAGAAATTAGGTTTTCTTAATTAAAATCAACCACAAAAATACTAAAAAATCTTTTTTTCTAATATTAGGGTTAGAACATTATCTTATTTATCAAATAATTTTTCCTTTTATTTATGCTTTATTCTTTATTTTTAACATTAGAAATCGATGTATAGGTCGCAAGGTTATTTTTTGTAATAGCGTAGATCTTTATTTTCTGGCATTTTTCTCTTATTATGTAACTGATCATGGGACGTAATAGCTTAGGTTAATTTACTTTCCACACCTCCTATTATGTAACTGTCCTAAAGTCACGTAATAGCGTAGGACCTTTATCTTTCTGCAATTTACTTTTCTGTACATATAAACTGCTTAGATGTATGGCTAATAGGACTGTATGGCAAGATCTAAAATCAACCATAGAATAACCCTAAATTCAAGATAAAATATCTGAATTGAATCATTATTGCACACTTGCACCTCTAGGGTATCCTCTCTTGTTGCCTTCGGATAAACATGGTCATATCCCTCGAACGTAGGGGTACCATTATCAAAGTTGCCTATGAATATCATCATAGTCCCTTCAATATAAAGATCATAGTCCCTCGGTGACCCTCCGAGTTGCCTACGAATACATGATCTAGTCTCTCAATTGTTGCCTACGAAAAATGATGATAGTCCCTTCGAAATGCAAAGGTATCCTTACAATGTTGCCTTCAATGATCATACGATGACCCTACGCCTCTTCCTTCACATCCAATGGATGAGGCTACCAACCAAATAATGGTATGGATAGCACTATCCCTAAAGGAGAAGGAAAATAACAAGAACGACCTTTGAGTGAGTAATAACTCTTAATTGCTTGCTCAAAACAAATACTTTTCACACCTCACATTTTCAAAAAAATATTTTCAAACACTTCATATACATTCTTGAGGACTAATACAAGAATCATTACAAAGTCAAAACAAAATATTTTCAAAAAAATCACACACACAAAGCAAGTTTTCAAAAGGTGAGCTAAGCAATTAAGAGCCCGTAGGTAACTGCGGATGGAAAAGGTGCTAACACCTTCCCTTTTCATAACTTACCCCCGACCTCAGAATCGATAAAAGGTTTTTCCAGTTCTTTTCACCTTTCCTTATTGGATAAAAGAAAAGTTGGTGGCGAATCTTGCTAACCACAACATTTGCGATAAAATGCAAAACAACCAAGTCAATTCTCCCAACGTGCTACACACTTGGCATCAGGTTTTTGGGAATAAATGTAACAATGGCACAATTGATAAGCACATACATCTTATTTCTATCAAAGAACTATTGAAGGGATTCCATGAGATCACCTTTGATTATATTCCAAGAACATTTGAAAAATTTCACATTAAAACCATCAAGACCTAGGTCCTTATTGTCCCCAATACTATTAATAGTCTCTCTCACTTATTTCTCAGTTATGGCCTTGATCAAATCCTTCTTACTACTTTCCTGAATCTGCTTGCCTTTTCTCAACACCTTAATGTCAACATGCTTCATATTAGGGGTAGCAGTACTAATAAGAGTTTTGTAAAAATTTAACACTTTTCGTTCTATCAACTGAGGGTCTGTAATATAGTTGCCATTTGTATCAACCAATCTATAGATTTCATTCATCTTATTCTTTCCTCTAACAATAGCATGCAAATATGAATTTTATTATCACCCAAATTAATCTAGTCAAATTTAGACCTTTGTCTAAGAATTTTTTCCTCTTCATTAGTAGCTTGCATCAGTATGTGAAATATAGCCTTCACCTCCTGCATCTAGTCAAAATTGAACAAATCCCTGTTAAATTTTTCCTGCGCTTTATCTAATTGATTCCTACAGTATTGGATCTTCTTAACCTCCTCAGTACTCTTATGTTTAAATTTATCAATGAGGTTGAAGTATCTTCAATTTCCTCCAAAATCTATACATATGGTTACCATATATCTCTTTGCTCCAATTATTTTGAAGCACCTCAGTATAGTCCGTTTGTTCTAAAATTCTGGTATGCAGATATCACATGTCCTATCAGATGTCGATACATTGATATCTGATCAAAACACAATGACCATGTAAACACAATTAAAAGTATTGAAAATAGAAGAACACACAAAGTTGTTAACCCAATTCTATGTACAACAACTCCTACGTCTGGGGCTATCAAGCCAGGGAGGAAATCCTCTAAATAGCACCAGTTTTTAGACCTTCAGCAAACTATCTCCATTTTACAATCCACGCACCTAATCACTACCCGTGATTAACTTCTACCTAAGACTCTCTGTTGTACCCCAAAATTTACCCTCTTCTTTCTTGTATTTCTGGCTTATAATTTGATTGCATAAACATACATGTAGTCGCACACATAGCATTTATTATGGAGTTATCAGGTTCAAGCTATCCCAATTACAAAAGAAACAGCGCGTTTCGGCTATCAATATGCCCTCTAGTTTATCTGTTCGGATCGGAGGCCGTTTCGTCAAGGAAAAAGAATTTATTCGCTTATTTCTCAATAAAGTGAATTTTGGGTTTTTAGTGCGTTTTGGACACTCCAAAAGGCGTATCTCTCAGCTCGTCGGGTATTTTCTGATGATTTTTGACCGGAAAATCCATCTCATTATTATCTATAACTTTCATTTGAAATATGGAAGCAAATTATGTGAGGAGGGTCCCCAGAAAATTCGATTTCTCAAGAGAATTAAACTGAATTTTAGTGTTGAACCGTGCGTTCTTCCCACTAAATAGTTCATATCTCCTAGCTGGAAACTCGAAACTGAGTGGGGCTGATTTCTAAATTTCCTTATCGAAGCCCTTTACAACTTTCATTTACAACTCGGGAGCTGATTCTTCACTGTTTAAGACCATAATTTTATTCTTCAGACGCAAGTTTGAGCTGAACCGAGCAATTTTCATCTGATACGCAAACTTCGAAAAATCATATCTCGCTCGATTTTTATCGAAACGAGATGGGAGTAGTGCCAAAAGTTCATAAATTTCGTTAGCTTTAATTCTCTCAAAAACACTCATTTGCAAATTTTGATCAGAAGACCTCATTCGAGGCATTCTGTCCAAAGAGCGCAAATCAAATTCTGCATGTGTGAGTCATTTGAAAACTGTGCTGAAACTTCAAAAATTCGTATCGCCTTGACAGTTCATCCGATCGAGTCGAAATTTTAATTCTTTCAAGCAAAAATCATGTTCCAGACACTTTTCGTTTAGTGTCCAACTTCAAATTCTCGACGGATTGGCCTGTTTTGAATTAATTACGAAAATTATCCGGATAATCGCGATTTGGGCTTGATTATGAATCTAAGACACTTTTAGGCCCAATTTCCCACACTATAAATACATTTTTGCCTTCACAAATCACAAAAACACTCTCATTTTCTCATTTTTCACTCAAAATCTCAAAAACCGTCTTTCTAATTCTAACAACTCTCCAAACAAATTCAAGAACAAATCGAAGGAACATTGAATTTCCCTCCAAGTCTCTCAGCCAAACCTCCAAGCCGGACTTTCCCCCACTGCCTGGAGCTACCGAATGCCGCCATTCCGGTCGCCCTACCACCTTCTTTTCTGTGCACCGTCACCCGACGACATCTTCTCTCGCTCGACGAAGCTAGTCAAATTTTAGCTTTGTTCTTACGCTCGCTCTTTCGCCTGGCGACGCCACAATTCCGCCCGACGATCGCGATCAGCGTCGCCTCTCTCCAGTCACAATTCTGGTCGTTTCTTCCTCTTCTCTCATCGGAGATCACTTTTCCGACTTTAGCTTTTCTTGAAATTGAATAGTCGAATTACTTGCATTCTCCGTGTGGATTCTGATTATAGCATTTGTTTAGTCGAATTCCTTGATTTGATTCTAATTTTTGTGTCTTAAAGGTGTCGGTGTGAAACTTTTGCACACTACACACACATACACTTGTGGCGTGGATTATCTTTGCTTATAGGTATATAATAGGAGAATTTTGCGTCACTAATCACATGTTCATGCATTAGACAATGTATAGAATCATCAACATGCATTGAATTGTTTAATTTAGTGGCTTGTTTGGTGCATTAAATTAGTGTCGAAATGTAGGAAATTAGTGTTTAATTTACACTACACTTACATTTTTCACATAACATTCACATACACTTCCAGTGTTAACTTTTACCACATGTAGGCACTTGTTCTAAGCATTTGTGCATTCATTTTTGTATGTCCATACATTAGAAAGTATACAAATCATTAGGATACATTGAATTACATGATTAGAGACTTCATTTTCATGTATTAAACTTGTGTAAAAATGTAGGAATTAACACCTAATCTCCACACACATTTGCACTTGCCTACACTTCACATACACACACTTTAACACACACTTTACAATACAAATTGCATCTTTGTATATCCTTGTACATGCATATAGGATAATTACATTGACTTGACGCATTTTGATTCATTTTGATGACATTAAAACATTAACACAATCCACTTTTCACACACAAATGCACATGTATGATATCATTACACCGACACTTCTTACATGTTTATTTTCTTAAATACTTGCACATTGTTTGCATTACATTTACACACTACAACACATACATTTGCAGATGTATGCCCCTAAACACAACACAACAACACACAAATACTAAACAACTTGCATTTTTACACGCAATTTCACTCTTTTTCTTACTTGAAAATGAACTAAACTTGTACATAGCTTGTACATAGCTTGTACTTTGTTATTTGGCTTAAATTCCAACACTTCTAACATTTCAAAACCAAATAAAAACTTGTGTTGGAATTTAATTCAAAGCATTGAATTTTGCATTTCCATAAGCGATTTTTGGCATTTTTACACTTCGGAACTCATTTTTTCTTGAAAGTCCGAAGTAACGATACTTGTTCCCCATGTTTTGACACGTTCCTGAACCAACTTTGGAGGTTTCAGAACCAAATTTTGATCACAAAATGCTCAAACACTCTCTCTGCCCCGACACTTTAATGCTCCAAAAGTATGACTTCCACTCATAATTAATTAAAAGCGCATACGTTTTTTAAACCGTTGGCGTTTTCGCAAGCAACTATGCGATTTTTAATAGATTCCGAGAAGTTGACTTTTTTGCCCCAATTTTGGAAAACCAACTTCCCATTCCGATTTTTTCGATTTTATTTCACTTCTTGCATGCTTATACCATTTTGTAATCATAATTGCAATCGGTTTTGCATTCCGATCATTATTTCTACCACTTGCTTTGTTAATTTTGATACTTTATTTTATATGCGAGGTACTTGGACTCCTTTCATGTGAAATTTAGACTTCTAGCACTCTTGCTTTGCGTTTGTATACCCACGTATACATTCTATTTGCTTGCTTCTCCGGTTTTACTCCTTTTTCGCAGGTGTTTTCGTATTCGTACACATGCGTGTACGACTTATTATCCATTTGTTGGGTCTAACTCCCTTCTTGCAGGTGCTTTTGCGTTTGTATACCCACATATACATCCTATTGTCTGTTCGTTGGGTCTAACTCCCTTCTTTCATGTGCTTTTGCGTTTGTATATCCACGTATACATTCTTTTGTCCGCCTTTTAGGTCTAACTCCCTTCTTGCAGGTGTTTTGCGTTCGTACACATGCGTGTACGTCTTATTGTCTGCTTCTTGGGTCTAACTCCCTTCTTGCAGGTGTTTTGCGCTTGTATACCCACGTATACATCCTATTATCTCCTTTTCAGTTTTACTCTGTTCTTACAGGTACATTTGATTGGAACGTGTATACACAAGTTCCTGGGCTTGTGCACATACGCGTACATTCTATGGTCTACTTGCGTGGTTTTCTTGCAGGTACCATTGTTTGGAACATGTATACACATGTTCCTTGGCTTGTGCGCATACACGTATATTCTATTGTCTGTTTGTTGGGATCTCTCTTCTCTTGCAGGTGTTATTACATCGGATGCGTATGAACGCGTATTCCGCTTGTTTTTTATAACTTGAGCTCTTCTCACTGGTTTACTCTTATTGCGTGGCTGCAACACTTGAAGTTTTTCGGAGTATTTCTTTAGCTTGCAGTGCTCTTCGGATTTTACATTTGTTTGGTAGTTTCTACACCATTTACTGCATTCTCTTACAACTTTCCTAGATATCATGAGAAGTATGACTTTACAACTTTCTTTTGCCATGAGAAGTAGGAATAGAGATGCATGATGGGGCTTCCGTAGTTGGAGCATGTACAAGAACCCTCTGATTTATTTAAAGACCCGTTTAGGGCGCTTCTGTGTGCTAATTGTGTTTGGTTTGTTTAAAGGCCTCATTTGTGCATAGGGAGGCAATTCTCAGTAAGTGTTAACAATTGTGCTTGAATAAGTCAAGTCGTTAGGATACCCAACGTGGCACCACTACGCAAATACCCGCATTGTTATTTTTCCTACTATAGAGTCATGATATATGGGGCAAGCGAAAAGGGTCGGCAGTCGTCCCCCGCAGTTCTAGTCCGTGTCTTGTATGGTGCACTATTGTACGTATTTTCTACACCAGTATTTTTAATTATCGTTTCCACAGGGATTGATGTGATATTATCGTCGTTCAATAGTTAAAGCGTATTTTAAGATTTGGTAACACAAAGGTTTTGTTTCCTAACTACAAGAATCATAAGTTTCAATCAAACAAAGTTTAGTATCCTTTTCAGATGAGAGATGTTTGGATTAAAGAGAGTTTTGAGTGGTTTTCAATTAGTAAAAACTTGTCAAGATTAGTTTCATTAACCTAATTTCATATAAATTTGCTTGCTATCTTGTAATCTTCCAAGCCAACCAAATGCTGCAAGTTCTGATCAAATTAAACTGAAAAAGTAACAAACCAATTAAAACATTCAAAATAGTTATATTTACACTAAATGACTTAAAAATAGGTAATAACTTAAATAAAATAAATGAAAGAGGTTAAAAGTGTCAATAGTTAATACGATATTTATCCAAAAGTTGACACTTAACAACTCTCCCCAACTTAACTCTTTGTTTGTCCTCAAATCAAAAGATAAAAATCAAAACAACAAGAAGAAGTTCAATGGAAAAAAAATCAAAAATTAACTTGGATGGTTCAAACTCAACCGAACCGCAACACGATATTTCTTTCATCGCTCCTAGAATCAAAACAAGATAGTGACTAAGTTCTAAACACAAACATCAAGTAATGCAATTTATTTAACAGCATGTTCATATTTGAATCACCCAAAGATTTCTTCAATATTCCTTGAAGAACAAAATGCAATATTTACATAGGACTAAACACTCTCACTAGTAATCATGCACATCCGGAATAATTCATGCATTCATCAAAATAAGTTAAATGTACAAAATGGAAACAAAGATCACTTAGGACATCAAGGGTTGTAACTTGGCTTGGGTTAAAAACAAAGGATATATATACAAAGCCATTAAAGAAAAATAGGGTAAAGACAAGGAAGAGCGTTTCATATTTTTACAAAATCCATTCACTTCCTCCTTATTTATCACAACCACTTCTTTCTATTTCTCACACAATGATCCTCCTTTTCTTTTCTTTTTCTTTTCACACACACACACACACACACACACACACACACATATATATATATATATATATATATATATATATATATATATATATATATTCTTTTCTATTCAATCTTTTTTTTCTTTTTTCTTTTTTTTTCTTTTTCTAGGATATATTGTGCCATCAATTCATGGTTTCTTTTTGATCAACCTCCCCAACTTTCAATTTATCAATCCTTCTTATTTAAGAACATGCTCTTCAAAAGGCTAATCAAACAATTGGGTTGGTGTTTACAAACAAGAAAATTTTTATAGAGTGAATCATCATTGAATTTTATTTTGATTATCAACAAAATGACTGAGTGGTATACTTAACAATTTGTTGATCTTGATAGATTCATTCCAAAAATTCAATTTTTAAGTTCAAAAGGGTTCACTAAGATTCACTCACTCACGATTAATAGAAGCCCTTTTGGAATTGATGGTTTTTCTCGTAGTACACAAAAAATTGCCTTGATCACTTCTATGTTTCCATAATTGCAATAAACAAATTAAGATTAAGCATGAATTAAAAGAGTTAACACAACTACTAGTACTCTCAATTTTTGTACAAAGTAGAAGCTTCTCACATATGTGGTTTATGTCCTAATGATTCAAATATGAACAAATATTTACAAAAATGCATAACTTAGGTAATTTGGATGAAGCACTACTTTCACTATAATGTTAACATTCTACAAAGCGGTAAAATAATACCTTGCTTGCGCAAGGCAATTGAGAATTTTATCATCACCATCCAAATTAAACACTATGTCCCAAAACTCATTCTTGCTCCTTGAGCACATAGGTCCATTATTTTTCCAAGACAAACAATTCACATTTTTATGTACAAACAATAATTAAAATATAATAGTACTAATTTAAATTACTAATAATAATATTAATAAAAATAAAAAAAACTTAATTAAACATAATTAAACAATATTGTTTTGGTGTAAAACACCATAAAAAGGGAATCAATCCCAAAATGCATCCAAAATAAGTTCAAAATATAACAAACTAAATTGACAATAAAGCTGAAAAAAATTAAAAATTCTTCACTTTGAAGCTCAATGCTCCATATCATCATCACCTCTACCATCAACATCATCAACATCATCACCAACAAACACATCAACATCCATAGGTGTTGCCCCCTCCGAAAAGAAAGGGTGCCTGCCCACAGGCCAAGCACAATATGCATCATATTCCGCACGGGTCGGAAAAGTGAAATTCTCCTGAGGTGCAACTTGATTCTGATAAACTCTAGCCATGGTGTCATGAAGAAATCCACCGAACCTCTGATGCGCTTCTAACATGTCCCAAGTATAGTTGCAAGTCTCATGTATTCGAGGATCCCAATTTCCATAATCGAGACCATCGGGTGCCTCAGGTTCAGGTTGAGTACCTGATGACTCACCCGTACGGACACCCTTCTTTTTTAAAGCTAGCTTACCTAAACAATAACGGTTAACATAATCATCATCAATAACTCCCTTTAATTTCTCACTAATTCCATTCGGCAACAATATACCGTTATCAAGACACATCTTAGTGATTAAGCAAGGAAAGTTGATAAGGTTTCTAGCATTTACCTCCTTTGTTTTTATTCCTTCAACAAAAAATTCCATCTCCCTTGAAATCACAGAAGCAACATTTACGGACTTTTGCTCCATGATACATTTGACCAATACCGCTACATCAATTAAAATTATGGATCTATGCATCTTAGGTTTTATGTTGTTCAAAATGAGGAGATGAACAATTTGTGCCTCCGGACTCATGTCTTCTCAGAGGTACCTCAAGGGATGGCCAGTTGCGTTTCTCTCCACACTCCTCCCTGGAAACAAGATTGCTTTCGCAATAGCATCATGATCTATATCACTTTTAAGCTCATTGTTGTAGTCATCTACATTTCCCTGTGTATAGTAGTATGGAGAACCCAAAAAATCGTTAATGGCATTAATAGAAAAGAATAAAGCCTTCCCACGCACGGTGGTTCGGTAATAGAATTGCTCTCCCTCAGCTGGAAGAGCGTTTGTGTAAAACTCCCGGACCAAATCATAGCTCACACAGTCAATCGGGTCAATCAGAACGTCCCACTTTTTGTTCAGAAAAATCTGCATAGCTTGCTATACGTTCCATTATTGTTGATGTTGAGTTTCTTCTCAGGCACAAAAGACCTCCCAATCAGCAAGTTATACCTAGCCTCGGCTTCGGCACTCACGAACCTAGTGTCCTCAAAGTCCCGTGGTGGGTTAGAACTACCACCTACGATTTCCTTATTTTGTCTAAGGCGTCCACGTTTATTTTCCATCTGCAAAAACAAGTCGACAAAACAATGCAGCAGACAAACCAAGACATTAGATAATTGTTAAAATTCAAAGAACAAAACAAAATTTAAGCATGGAAGACCTGTGCAGTTTCGCTGGGCGAGCATGCTAGTCGTCGGGCGACGCTAGCGAACTGCAACTTCTGCATAATTTTTCTGCACAGATTTGCCATGGGTGTTGATTCCATATTCAAACTCAGCCACAAGTTTAACCAAATATGATGAGGACAGAAGGTTGAGCATGCAATAGACATCCTAACCACTTAATTTTCACTACACTACACAACCTAAATCTATCAAAAACAACTTAACCAAACAAGAACAAGGTAGAAACTTACTATGAGTGCTTGAGAATGAAAGGAAGCTTGCCAAAATTTTGACAGTTTTGAAATTGGAAGAAAGGAATGGGAGCTTGGATGCTAGGATTTTGGGAGAACAGGAATGAATGTTCCAAAATGGGGATAAAGATGGATTGGGTCGTGGGCCATAAAAATTATAACATTAACAAACCCAAAACACGCAGCAGAGATGTTCTGTTCGCGCAATTTCATCGGGCGAAGCAGGATTCTCGCCGGGCGAACATAGGCAGCCCCAACTTCCAATTTTTTTTTCAAAATTCAATTCCTCACACATTCTCAAACATTCTTACAAAAATAAAAATGACTAAAAACATGAAATACTTACAATGTTGGGGTGCCTCCCAACTAGCGCTTTGTTTAACGTCGTTTCGAGCTCGACGGTTCAGGATGATCATGGATCATCAAAGTATAGTGCCGAAATCTCCCGACTTTTCTCGCCACCAACATACACTTTCAACCTTTGCCCATTTACGGTCCAATCTTTCTTGCTTCCCGGGTCTTGCAATACAACAGCTCCATAATCTTTAACGTCCTTGACTAAAAACGGACCGAACCATTTTGACTTTTGTTTTCTTGGAAAAAACCACATATGAGAATTAAACAAAAGAACATTTTGGCCTGGTTGAAAGTCTTTGTGCTTGAGCTTCTTGTCGTGAAAAACTTTAACCTTGGCTTTGTATATCTTATTTGAGTGGTAAGCTCCATCTCTCAATTCTTCCAACTCAACGAGTTGATCTTTTCTTTTGTCATCGGCTAGAGAGGAATCGAAATTCAAGAATTTAAGATCCCAAAGAGTTTTATGTTCCATATCCACCGGAAGATGACAAGTCTTCCCATATACTACCTGAAATGGGGTTAGTCCAATCGGAGCCTTGTAGGCAATTCGATACGCCCACAAAGTTTCGTCTAGTTTTGTTGACCAATCCTTTCTAGAATTTTAAACGGTTTTTTCAAGTATCCTTTTAACTTCCCTATTTTAACCTCCGCTTAACCAATGGCTTGTGGACGGTAGGGGGTTGTCACTTTATGCTTTACACCATATTTATTCAAAACTTTTTGTAATAGTGTATTGCAAAAATGAGAACCTCCATCACTTACTAGAACCCTTGGCACACCAAACCGCGAAAAGATGTTTTTCTTTAAAAATTTAATCACAGTTTTGGCATAGGCCTTAGGTGAAGAAATTGCCTCCACCCATTTTGACACATAATCAACGGCCACTAGGATGTATTCGTCGGAGAAAGACGAGGGGAATGGGCCAACGAAATCGATACCCCAACAATCAAAAACTTCAACTTCTAACATATTTGTGAAAGGCATCTCATCTCGTTTTCCAATTCTTCCACTCTTTTGGCACTTGTCACAACTCTTGGCATGTTCATATGCATCTTTAAATAATGAAGGCCGATAAAATCTCGATTGAAGGAATTTAGTGGCCATTCACAATCCGCTATAAGGCCCTCCATAAGGGGAGTTATGACAATGCCATAGTATGTCCTTTGATTCTTTCTTAGACAAACATATCCTCAACAAGTTATCACTACTCAACCTAAACAAATAAGGTTCATACCACACATAGTACTTGGCATCGTCCACGAATTTTCTTTTCTCATTCCAAGATAGATCCTCCGGAATCAATCTTGAGGCCTTGTGATTAGCCATGCCGGAAAACCACGACCTCTCTTGGATAGCATACAGTTTTTCATCCGGGAACTCCTTTCTAACCTCTTTTTCTTTGTTTGTGATTTCCACATTCACCAAGCGGGATAAATGATCTGCCACCAAGTTTTCCGAACCTTTTTTATCTCGGACTTCCAAATCAAATTCTTGCAACAAAAGAATCTATCTGATTAATCGTTGTTTGGAGTCCGGCTTGGTGAGCAAATATTTAATAGCCGAATGGTCCGTGAAAATCACAAATTTGGAGCCGATAAGATAAAAACAAAATTTTTCCAACGCATACACTATAGCAAGCAACTCCTTTTCAGTTGTTGCATAGTTTATTTGAGCATCATTTAAAACTTTGCTCGTATAGTGTATTGCATGGAAAATTTTATTCTTTCTTTGACCGAGTACGACTCCCACGGCATAATCACTCGCATCGCACACTAATTTAAAATCTAATTTCCAAATTGGTGTGGTGATTATCGGTGCATTAATCAAATTTTCTTTTAACTTTTCAAAAGCAACTAAACAATCTTTATAAAAAATAAAAGACTTATCTTTGTTGAGAAGACTGCTCAATGGATTTTCTATCTTTGAGAGATCTTTGATAAATCTACGGTAAAATCCTACATGGCCAAGAAAACTCCGGATCCCTTTGACATTTGTTGGTGGAGAAAGTGTCTCTATCAAATCGATCTTGGCTTTGTCAACCTCGATCCCCTTTGAAGAAATTTTGTGCCCGAGAACAATGCCTTCGGTCACCATAAATTTTCACTTCTCCCAATTCAACACCAAGTTAGTATCAACACACCTCTTCAAGACGGTGTGCAAGTTCTTCAAGCACAAATCGAACGATGCTCCAAAAACGGAGAAATCATCCATGAATACCTCAATAGTCTTTTAAATCAAGTCGGCAAAGATAGCTTGCATGCATCATTGAAAAGTTGTTGGCGCATTACATAAGCCAAAAGGCATACGTCTATACGCGAAAATCCCAAATGGACAAGTGAAATCCGTCTTTTCATGGTCTTCTGGATTTATCAAAATTTGGTTGTAACCCGAATATCCATCTAAGAAACAATAAAATTGTTGCCCCGAAAGTCTCTCCAACATTTGATCCATAAAAGGAAGAGGAACATGATCTTTTCTAGTGGCTTTGTTAAACTTCTATAATCGATACACATCCTCCAACCCGTTACTTTTCATGTCGGAACCAATTCATTCTTTTCAGTTGAAATAACCGTCAAACCACCCTTTTTGGGGACCACATGAACCGGACTAACCCATGTGCTATCCGTGATCGAATAAATTATGTCGGCTTCCAACATCTTAACAACTTCATTTCGCACAACTTCTTTCATAACCGAATTCAAGCGCCTTTGAGGTTGGGCCGCCGGTTTGAATTCTTCTTCCAACATGATATTATGCATATAATAAGCGGGGATTATTCCTTTTAAATCGGATAAAATCCAACCTATTGCATTTTGGTTAGTCTTCAAAACATGAATCAAACTACCCTCCTCCTTTTCGGATAGAGTGTTACTAATAATGACGGGTTTGTTACCTCCATCATCAAGAAACACATATTTCAAATGAGAAGGCAATGTCTTCAACTCACATTTTGGTTCTTCATCTTGTGAATCATTCTTTAAAATCTCCATCTCCTCCTCCCACGATTGCACTTTTTTGAAATATCTAACTCCTCCAAACATTCTTCAAGTTCCCTCTTATCACCATCATCAAGCACATTAAAGGCTTCAGTCAAGGTTCTTTCAAGCGGATTTGTAAGATGAACTTGGCTAGTGACATCTTCTATTGTTTCTTCAATAACTTCTATCTTGAAACAATCCTTTTTATAATTTGAATGCTTCATTGCTTCAAAAATATTGAAACAAATCTCTTCGTCTTGCACACGCACTTTCATCAAACCATCATCGATATCAATCATCATTCTCGCGGTCTTCATGAATGGCCGACCTAGAATCAAAGGAGCATCCAAATCTTCTTCCATTTCTATTACAACGAAATCAGAGGGGGAAAATAATTTATCCACTTTGACCAATAAATCTAAGGCTACACCATGTGGGCGAGTAATAGATTTGTTCGCCAATTGTAAAGTCATCTTTGTAGATTTTAACTCAATATTCCCCAACCTCTTCACAATAGATAATGGAATCAAGTTGATTCTAGGTCCCAAATCTATCAATCCCTTGCCAACATAAACATCTCCAATGGTAATGGGAAAAGGGACACACCCCGAATCGCTTTCTTTATTCGGTATAGTACGTTGAATGGTCGCACTATAACTAGCATCGACCATGATAGTCTCTTGATCTATATACCTCTTTTTCTTTGTCAAGATGTCTTTCATAAATTTGGCATACTTTGGCATTTACTCCAATTCCTCGGTGAATGGAATGTTGATTTGTAATTGCTTGAAAATGTCCATAAACCGAGCATAATGTCGAACATCATCCTTCTTAGATGGAGCATGAGGATATGGTAAGTTTTGTACCGGTAAAGTGAAAACCTTCTCCTTTCCCCTCCTCAACTTCTTCTTCTTATAATCAACATTTTCTTTTTCAACTACACCATTATCAACAACATCATTTTCAACTACAACATTATTTTCAACTTCAACATCTTCCACTACAACATTCTCACCATTATTTTCAACTAAAACTTTCTCCACAACTATTTCTTCATCAATGCCTTCATCATTCACCACTTGCTATTTTTCCTTCAATTCTTTCTTTTTCTCATCAACAACTCTACCACTCCTAGTCGTAATTGCTTTACAATACTCCCTTGGATTTGCTTGAGTAATTGGAGAAAACGAGGTCGAGGCACTTTGATTGGAATTTTGTTTTGATAATTGTCCCATTTGAGTCTCTAAATTCTTTATCGATGCTTCCGTGCTCTTTTGGTTGGCCATTGAAGCTTGCATGAATTGAGCAAATTAATCTTGAATGTTTTAACTTCTAGCATGATTTTGAGGTTGATTTTGAGTTTGAGTTTCACTTTGGTAAGGATTTTGTCTTGTTTGATTGTTGTTGTCTTGTCTCCATCCACCTTGATAACCTTGGTTACCTCTTTGTTGGTAACCTTGGCCTTGATTTTGATTTTACTAAGAAGGTCTTTGTTGGCACCCTTGCCCTTGAATTGACATGTAATTTGCTTCTTCATTTTCCGGAGGACATAACCCGGTCTTGTGATCACCTTTGCATAATTCACAACTAGAAATTTGTTGAGCTTGTTTTCTAGATGATCCTTTCATCTCCATGATTTATTGTGGAAGCCTTGCCATTTTCCTGCTCAATTCTTCCACTTGCTTTGCAAATAAATTGTTTTGGGCCACAAGTGCTTCATGATTAGAACCGATTTCAAGAGCTCCCGTTTTCACTTGCACATTCCCTTGATCATTTTGAACTTGGTGGTCATTTCTTCCCATCTTCTCAATGATTTAAATGGCTTCAAAAGGTTTCTTTGCCATTAAAGAACCTCCCGTCGTAGCATCCAACAACAATTTATGTTGAGGTTGGAGACCATTGCGGAAAATGTGAATTTGAGTGATTTCATCAAAACCATGACTTGGGCATTTTATAAGCATATACTTGTATCTCTCCCAAGCCCTATTCAAAGGCTAATTAACACCTTGCGAGAGACACCGAAATCGCGGTTTTTGCTTCCATGAATCTTGATTGAGGAAAAAATCTTTCAAGGAATTTCTCCTCTAGCAAATTTACAATTCGGCTTCCTGAGCTCCGGCCGCACCCGCAATTTCATAGAACTTTGTGAGGTAGGTGTATGGATATTCATGGTCATGACCATGAAAAGGATTTGCGTAAAGTATTTGGAGTAATCTCGTCTTCATCTCCGTAAACCTCGCATTGGCTAGGAGAGCAAACTGAGCAGTGTGACGAGGGCTATTTGCACAAGGCCCTCTCAGTGGTGGTGGTGGTGGTGGTTGATCCTCCATGATGACTTCTCCCAACACTTGTGGTGTAGAAGAAGTAGATAATTCTCCTATTTCTTGTCTTTGTCTATCTAGTCTTTTCCTTCGTTTAACACTACTATTAAGTCTTCTTGTCGTCCTTTCAATTTCTAGATCGAATAGCAGTTGATCAACCGGAACACTTCTTCGCATAAATTATACTCTGAAAAATTCTAACCACACAAAAAGAAACAAAGAGAGATTAGTAGATAAATTATCTTAAAACACACAAACTATTGCAATACTTGCAATATCAAACGTCAATCCCCGGCAATGGCGCCATTTTGTTGTACGCATTTTCTACACAAGTATTTTTAATTATCGTTTCCATAGGGATTGATGTGATATTACCTCCGTTCAATAGTTAAAGCGCATTTTAAGATTTGGTAACACAGAGGTTTTGTTTCCTAACTACATGAATCATAAGTTTCAATCAAACAAAGTTTAGTATCCTTTTCAAAAGAGAGATATTTGGATTAAAGAGAGTTTTAAGTTGTTTTCAATTGGTAAAAGCATGTCAATATTAGTTTCATTAACCTAATTTTATATAAATTCTAGTAACCAAGCGGATGAACTAGTGATGATCGATATAATTATGTATCCTCTCAATATTTTTGATTTCCAACCAATATTGTGAATGTTATCATGTTAATCTTTAGATGATATCTCACTCTAACTATTGACATGATAATCATTAAGCTTAATACAAGTAAACACTAGCTCACAAATATATCTCTAACATTTGTTCATTAGTGGATGAATCTCCTATGTCAAGTTTGAACATATTTTTCAATCATGATCCAAAGCATAAAAATGACAAGTAAATCAAAGAAATTCATCATATATATATCATCAACCAAGTTCATACACATTAAGATCAAAAGAAATACATAAAAGTTAGATTAACTATCTCTAATCTTGACAGAAAGAGGAGGTTTAGCTATCCATTTCCATGGTAGCTTGATGATTAAGAAATATCCAAAGCTTTATGAACATCATCCTTGAATGATCAAAGATTGAGGTAGTAAAGCTTTTCTCTTTGTACCAATGGAGGAAAATGGATTTCTTAGGGTTTTTCTCTCAAACTTGCCTTGGAAGCTTGTAAGAATGATAAGAAGAAGAACAAAATATCTTAAAAGTAGCTCAAAAGTATGGGTTGTCTGCCCAGATTCGTCGGGCGACCATAAAGCCTCACCAGGCGAGTACCACAAACTGTGAACACATGCCAAGTTAGGTGAGCCAAGCAGTTTGAAATCAGGTCCGTCGTCGGGCGAAGCTGCTACCTCGTCGGGCGAATTTGAGAAAATGCCAGGCGACACGGAGCGAAACCCTCCAGGGCCAAACCCCAAAACTTGAAGCTTTCCTCGCCTCTGCATTGCCGGGCGACGCTTCGCTTCTAGATCACCTCCATTCGCCGGGCGAAGCGACTCAAATGGTGAAAATTTGCTTGCTATCTTGTAATCTTCCAAGCCAACCAAATGCTGCAAGTTCTGATCAAATTAAACTGAAAAAGTAACAAACCAATTATAACATTCAAAATAGTTATATTTACATTAAATGACTTAAAAATAGGTAATAACTTAAATAAAATAAACAAAAAAGGTTAAAAGTGTCAATAATTAATACGATATTTATCCAAAAGTTGACACTTAACATGCACGCGAATCGTGTTACTATTCCTATCGAGTCGATCACAAAAGTAGCCAGAGTTCCCTATTCTGACTCTCCACTCATTCCTGGGATTCGCATTTACTGCAGAACTCACATTATTTTCTCCGTAGGCTATGCCTGCAATTGTTTGACATTTGTTTGCGTATTGCATTGCTTATGTGCTTCTGCTAAAGCACTTGATTGCTTCATCCCTTTGCATCCCTTGGTTTCACCACCAAGACGGATATAGGATAGCTTTACCTTAGGACCGCTTGGTTAGGATGGTTCTCGAGCCTAGACATTAGGATTTACATCCTTTGCATGTTGACATAGGTAGAGATTTCACTTATCCTTAACCATAGGTCCAATCTTTGCATGACAACATTAGGGCTGGTACTAGTTAGTCTCCCTTTTGTTTTTCTTGTTTTTTTGCATACTTGAATGTAATTAAAACTAAAACTTGCTTTCTTTTTTTTCTTTTGAAAACAAAACAGTTAATAATGGTTTGAACTCCTTTTTCAAGGTAAAAGAAACCAACCAAGACAAACTCTTTTCGCCTTCGGGTGCATTTTCTCTTTTGTGTTTAAAACCTTTTCACAAGTAAAAAACACAAAATCCACCAAAACAAGTGAGCCGAACTACGGCGCTCTGACTTTCCCATTACACGAGGGAATACGTAGGCATCTTGTCACGGGGCTCGATCGAGCACAACTTGTAAATATTTCCTTCTTTTCCCCGTGGTTTCTTTATTTTCCTTTTTCTGTTGCATGCATTTGTAGCGTTTGAGCATATATAGATATAACACACCCTTTAGCTAGAAAATAGAAGTGGATATCATAGAGTACTACGGGCGTGTGGGGTGCTAATCCATTCACCACACGTAACTAACTACCTTACCTAGATTCTCTCGATCTCTTGATCGTAGGACCGCGATTTCTCCCCTTCAGGTTTACTCGATGTTTTCCTTTCTCCTTCGCGAGATAAAAGACGTTCGATGGCGACTCCATTGATACACCCCTATCAGTCGGAAGTTCAGTCGGGTGGTTTCACTGTCCTAGGTAATGGAGACCCCTCACACTTCCCTTTCAATCACTACAGTGGTGAAACATCAATGACAACAAAATAAGACACACTTCCAGTAAAAAAAAAAACTACTATTTAAAAGATTATGAGTAATTTACAATTACAACTCAACTAATAGTCCAACCTAAGCATCAAACAGTACAAGAGTGGCTCACAATTAACAATGAACAAACGAAGCCCTAATAATTGACAGTTTTACATATGTGGCCCATGTATTCTTTAGGATTAGAGTATTCCTTTTATAAGCAACGTTTGGCTTGGATTTGGGCTTCACAAACGCAGCAGTGCAGCTGCTAAATATCCGTAGAATCTTCTTAAAATTCTGGTATCAGATATGTGATGTAGAAGGAGATGCCACAATACAAATATCTGAGGACTGAACAAAGTATAACAGAATAATAAAAGCAGCAAAGTAAAATTGACACAAGTAAATTGTTCACCCAGTTCGGTGCAAACAAACATACGTCTGGAGGCTACCAAGCTAAAGATGAAGTCCACTATCAGCAGTATTAATTCAGAGTTAAACTCCCCCGCTTACAACCCCTCACTTAATCACTACCTAATGCAACTTCTACCTAAGAACTCTTAGATATGAGACCCTCTCACTCTCCCTCAATCACTCACAGTGATAAACAATAACAATGATTTGAAGACACACTTCAAAGGATGATTAGCTTCCTTCAGTGTAACTCACTCTGCAAGTAGGGTTAGCTCTCTTCTTATAGATACCGCAGCTAGGGCTTGGCCCAAAATTCTTTCACATAAAGTCTTTGAACTTCCCATAACTTTTTAGGCAGAATGTTTTACCAAAATTGCTGCCAACACATAACCAAAAAACTACCCCTTTGGAAAATTTTGGCTAAAACATTATTTGAACATATAATAAAAATCAGAAAGTAGCAGTGCAATAATATGCCATCATACTATCAGAGAGGCTAAAATAATCAATCAAAATCATAGGGCAGCAACACAGAAACAATCTATCAGAGAAGCAGCAGAAAAAAATAGAAGCATAGAAAATGAATGTTTAAGCTACTCTCCCTCAAACTTATCAGTCTATCACAATCATCAGTACATAAACACAATTACTCCCCCTTCTTAGCCATAATATTCCAAATTCATAAAGCATCAAAGTAAACAAGTTAGGTAAGTTCATGAAAAATAATAATAGTGCATAGGAAACATAGATGAAAACAACATCTTTAGGGGCACAACATTCAATTGTCTGCAGAATTATCAGAGCCAACAGTTTCAACATCTTCTTCTTCACCTTTCGAACTCCTTTCTTTAATTTCTATAATCCTTCATATATGAAGATCCCTAGTTTCCCTCTTAGAATTTTGAATTGGTTAGCATCTAAGGCCTTTGTGAAAATGTCAGCTAACTGCATCTCAGTAGTTACATGTTCTAATGCAATTATCTTATTCTCAACAAGTTCTCTTATAAAGTGATGACGAATATCAATGTGCTTGGTCATGTTGTGTTGAATAGGATTTTTGAATATGTTTATATCACTTAGTTTGTCACAATATAATGTCATGACATCCTATTTGACATTATATTCAGACAACATTTGTTTCCTCCAAACAAGGTGAGATCAATTGCTTCCTGCAGCAATGTATTCAGCCTCAGCAGTGGATAGAGAAACACAATTTTGCTTCTTGCTAAACCAAGATATAAGATTATTCCCCAAAAAGAAGCATCCTCCTGATGTGATTTTTCTATCATCAACACTTCCTGCGCAATCAACATCACAATATCCACTCAATATGTAGCTAGATCCATGAGAGTATAGCATACGATAGTCAGATGTTCCATTCACATACTTTAGTATTCTCTTCACTTGGTTGATCTGGCTCACCTTGGGTTCATATTGATATCTAGCACATACTCCCACAACAAATGCAATGTCAGGTCTGCTAGCTGTGAGATACAATAGACTACTTATCATACTTATATAGAGACTTTGATCCATGCTCACACCCTTTTCATCTTTAAATAACTTCAGATGTGTAGGAGTCGGTGCCCTCTCGTGACTTGAATTTTCCATCCTAAATTTCTTTACTAGGTTCTTAGCATACTTACTTTGAGATAGGAATATGGAATCTTCCATTTGTTTGACTTGCAGGCCAAGGAAATAAGTTAGTTCACCAACAAGACTCGTCTCAAATTCGGATTGCATTTGCTTGAAAAAATGTTGAACCATCTCATTAGACATTCCACCAAATACAATATCATCAACATAAATATGGGAAATAATGAGCTTCCCTCCTCCGTCTTTTACAAATAGAGTTTTGTCTATACCACCTTTCATGTATCCATTTTCAACAAGAAATTCTGTCAGTCTCTCATACCAAGCTCTTAGAGCTTGTTTTAGTCCATAAAGAGCTTTTCTCAACTTGTACACATGATCAGGAGATGCTGGATCAACAAATCCCTTGGGTTGTTCCATATAGACTTCCTCATTTAAGTAACCATTTAGGAAGGCACTTTTTACATCCATCTAAAATAGCTTAAACTTTAGAACACAGGCGACTCCCAAGAGTAGTCTAATTGATTCAAGGCATGCTATTAGAGAAAATGTTTCATCAAAATCAATCCCTTCAATTTGAGTATATCCTTGAGCAACTAGTCTTGCTTTATTTCTGGTGATCTCTCCTTTTTCATCAGATTTGTTCTTGTATACCCATTTAGTTCCAATCATATTTATTCCTTCAGGTCTTGGAACCAGATCCCAAACTTCATTTCTCTTGAATTGTTCTAGCTATTCTTGCATAGCATTGATCCAGAATTCACCAGTTAAGGCTTCTTTGACATTCTTAGGCTCAATTTTTGATACAAAGCAGGAATTTTATATGACTTCTTTTGATCTGGTGGTAACTCCTTTATTTATATCTCCTATGATAAGTTATTTTGGATGATCTTTCTGAACTCTAATAGAGGGTCCTTTATTGACTTGACCAATTTCATATTCTTCATTTGTAGGAATAGAATCATTGCTTTCATCCATAGTTTCTACTGGGATGTCATTCAGAAATGTTCCAACATCTTCTAAGGCATCAACTTCCTCATTCCATCTTCTATGATCAACAACAACATTTATGGACTCCATCATTACTTTAGTTCTGGAGTTGAAGACTCTATAGGCTCTACTATTTGTAGAGTACCCTAGAAATATACCCTCATCACTCTTAGGATCCATATTTCTTCTTTGTTCACGATCAACTAAGATATAGCATTTACTTCCAAAGACATGAAACTATTTGACAGTAGGTTTTATGCCCTTCCATGTTTCATATATCGTAGTTGAGGTACCTTTTCTTAAGGTTACTCGATTATGAATATAGCATGCAGTATTCATGGCTTCATCCCAAAAGTGGTAAGGTAACTTCTTTGCATGAATCATAGCTCTCACAGATTCCTGGAGATTTCTGTTTTTTCGTTCCATAATTCCATTTTGTTGAGGCGTAATGGGAGCGGAAAATTCATGACTAATCCCTTCAGACAAGCAAAATTCAACAAATTTGTTGTTCTCAAACTCCTTCCCATGGTCACTTCTGATCCTGATGGCATAACTATCCTTTTCTTTTTGAAATATTTGACAAAGATCTTTGAAAACATCAAACATTTCAGTTTTATCTCTGATAAAGCTTACCCAAGTGTATCTGGAATAGTCATCCACAACCACATAAGCATATTTCTTTCCACCTAGGCTTCTGTGACACACCAAATTAATTCAATTATTAAATAATTAGAAATTTAGTTATTAATTTAATTAAAGGTTTAATTATTGGCATTTTTGAATTAATAGATTTAATTGATCAATTAAATAATGGAAGTGTTGGGGGTGTGAAGTTGAATTGTAGGGTGTATGGAGTAAAAGGCTCTACTTAATTCTAATTTATTTATTTCTATTATTTGGAAAATAAAAAGGAATAAATAAAGGGAAAAAGTGAGAAGAGGAATTAGGATTTGCATTCTACGTAAGATTGGAGAAGAGAAGATAAAAGAGGAAAAAAGCCAAACGCCGAGAATTCGAAGATTCATCGCGAGGTAAGGGGTGATTGAATCTGATTATTATGCCTTATAGGTTTTGATGATCAATAGAACGAATTGATTCGTTAGGAATATCGAATTATGATTCTAGGTTGTGCCCTACCGTTAAAATCCGACGTAAAACCATGATTGGAATTGTTATGAACGATTAATTTATGTAAGATGAATATAGGTTAATTAGAAAACAAATTTTGTGGTCAATTGGATGTAAAAACACAGTAATAAATTCTGTTTGTGATAATATGAAGTGTGGTGATGATTGGAATTAATGGGAATTCGTAACAGTGAAGGAAAATTGGATTTTGGGTGAAAACTAACTGTATGAGTCGACACAAGACAATATGGATTGATGCAAGTAGTGAAATTTTAGAAAACCAAAAGCAAGGAAAATGTATGCATCGACTCATAGAGTCATGCATCGACTCATAGGAAGAATTTTTAAGCTATGCATCGACACATACGTGTTATGCATCGACACATACTGAATTGATTTTTAAAAATGCAGAATTTTAACTGGTATGCATCGATGCATACGATGCATGTGTCGACACATGTTGTTTATGTATTGATGCAGAGGCTTATGCATCGTTACATACTGTATTGGACAGAGGGGAAATTTTTGAAAACGGTTTCGGTCATATCTTTACGACCGTAACTCCGATTTAGGCATAGTTGGTATCGTTGGAAAGCTTAGAACGAGTACTATCTAATAAAAATATTTTCAAAACCAGTAATTGAGATCTGGTGGAATTAATATGGTTTCCGTAGTAAGAATACGTTGTAATTTCGTGGTTATTCGTTGCGTATACTTGCTGTATGTTAATTCCATGTATTGTGATTAACGTTATATTCATGATTTCGCTGTTAGCATGTGTTGTTGCTGTTATTGATCATGAATGGAATAATGTTGTATGTTCATATTCCGTATTTGAATTGTTGCATGCTTCTGATGTGCATGCATAAGCATTTGTTGATGGTTCATTCCCATTGTGTGGAATTGAACTTGCAGGGCCAATAACCGTATCCAATGGATAATGGTGGTGAGGCTAGATTCTTGACCCAGTGGTATATGGGCGAATCATTGATTGACGCTGTTTTCCGAGGTGTAAGCGGAACAGGGTGTGGACTTGGTTCACGTTTGGTACCACATGCGTTGAGTCTGCATTGCATATGTAATTATAACATGTTAGGATGGTTTCCAGTGTTATAATTGCATTGACTGTTGTTATATGCATAATGATCTGTGTGAATTGTATTTGGGAATTGTATTCTGATGGTGCTAATGCGGGTGTAATAACGAATTGATTGTTTTATTGTTTTAAAGAAACGTATAATGCATTTTAATCTTGATGAAATCTCACCCTTACTTTAATGATTTTAGATTGAAGTGAATAGCTTCTCGGGAATTGGTGAGGACAGCTTATAGAGCTGTACTACTTAGTTAGTCCGCGTGTTAGTGTCATGCTCTAGTAGTTGTAACACCGGGGAACGATCGTTTGGATTTTTTATGGATTTTAAACTGGTTTCTTTTGGTTTATGTTTTGGAATAGTTGTGATTTGAATTATTCCAGATTCTTATGTTATTTCCGTTGTATAAAACATAATCCTTGGTTTTGCTTTATTTAATAAGTTCTTCAGTAAACGCATGATCACTGTTTTGTTATTTTAAAATTTTTAAAAATTGTGACGCCCTTGTTGTTATGTTTAAAACTTTGATTAATTATATAAATCGCAGGGAAATTAGAAGGGGTGTTACAATAGTGGTATTAGAGCATAGTCGGTCGTGTCTTAGAGTCTTTATCCCTTTCATATGCGACTAGTGTAAGGTAACACTGTCGGTACTTGTGTGCTGATGTGGTTGTTTTGTAATGTTACAGAACAATGGCCGGAAGAGGTAACGGGAGAGACGATGCTTCTATCGCTGAAGCCTTGGGAATGTTAGCTAGAGTGCTTGGAGGGAATCAGCTGGGAGGTGGTATTGGTGCTGATAGGCAATTGGGAAACTTCTAGAGGAACAATCCTCCATTGTTCAAAGGCACTCATGATCCTGAAGGTGCTCAGAGATGGTTGAAGGAGATCGAAAGGATCTTCAGAGTAATTGACTGTGCAGAAGAGTTGAAGGTGAGGTATGGAACTCACATGTTGGCAGAGGAAGCTGATGACTGGTGGGTTGCTACCAAGACTGAAATGGAACAAGATGGTATTGTATTGACTTGGACTGTGTTCAGGAGATCTTCTTTGAGGAGATATTTTCCTGAAGATATTCGGGGCAAGAAGGAGATTGAATTTTTGGAGCTCAAGCAGGGCAACAAGTCTGTGAGTGAGTATGCTTCAAAGTTTACTGAGTTGGCGAAGTACTATGCTCATTATACTAACGATGCAGATGGAGAATTTTCCGAATGTACCAAGTTTGAGAATGGTCTTCGTGATGAGATCAAGCAGGGCATCAGGTATCAGCGCATCCGGAGGTTTTCTGATTTAGTAGACTGTAGTAGGATTCTAGAAAAGGATCTTGCTAGTACTAAGACGAATGCTCAAGGACATGTTGATCGTAAAGGAAAGAAATAGATGGATCGTGGGAAACCTTATGATAAGAATAACCAGAGATCCGGTGGTTGGAAGAAACCTAGTGGGGGAGATTCTAGTGCTCCTATTAAGTGCTACAGGTGTGGTGAAATGGGGCATCGAGCTAATGAATGCAAGAATGATGCGAAGAAGTGCAGCAACTGTGGAAGGTTTGGTCATGTAACTGCTGAGTGCAGAGCCAGAAAGGTAACTTGTTACAACTGTGGCGAAGAGGGTCATACTCGTCCGCAGTGTACTAAGCCAAAGAAAGAACAAGTTGGTGGTAAAGTGTTTGCTTTGTCAGGATCTGAGACTAAGCCAGATGATCGTTTGATTAAATGTACATGTTTTATTAATGGCATACCTTTAATTGCGATTATTGATACTGGAGCGACACATTCTTTTATTGCTTTGGATTGTGCTAAAAGATTGAACTTAGATATTTCTAATATGGATGGAAGTATGGTCATTGACACTCCTTCATCGGGTTCACTGACTACTTCATATGTTTGTAGGAATTGTCCTATTGTAATTCTTGGTAGAGGTTTCGGTATGGATTTAGTGTGCCTACCGTTAGAACAACTTGATATCATCCTTGGGATGAACTGGTTGGAATTCAACCAGGTTCATATCAACTATTTTGAGAAGACGATTATTTTTCCGGAAGAAGCTAGAGTTGAAGGTGTGACTATGTCAGTCAAGCAGATGAATTCAGCTACTAAGGATGGTGTGGTAGTGTTTATGTTGTATTCTTCGACGGAGGTGAAAGGAAAAGCTAAGAGTGATGAATTTCCAGTGGTGAATAAATTCCTATAAGTGTTTCCGGAAGATGTTAGTGAATTGCCACCTGAGAGAGAAGTGGAGTTTGCTATAGATTTGATTCCTGGAACTAGTCCGGTGTCGATGGCGCCTTATCGCATGTCGGCATCTGAATTGTCTGAGTTAAAGAAGCAGTTAGAAGAATTACTTGAGAAGAAGTTTATTCGGCCTAGTGTTTCGCCGTGGGGTGGTCCTGTGTTGTTGGTTAAAAAGAAAGAGGGTTCAATGAGATTGTGTGTTGATTACAGGCAGTTGAACAAAGTTACAATCAAGAATCGGTATCCATTGCCGAGGATTGATGATCTGATGGATCAGTTAGTTGGAGCTTGTGTGTTCAGCAAGATTGATTTGAGGTCTGGGTATCATCAGATTCGTGTGAAGACGGAAGATATTCAGAAAACTGCATTTAGAACGAGGTATGGACATTATGAGTATTCTGTTATGCCGTTTGGAGTTACTAATGCACCTGGTGTTTTCATGGAGTATATGAACAGAATATTTCATCCGTATCTTTATAAATTCGTGGTGGTATTTATTGATGATATTCTGATCCATTCGAAGAATGATGAAGAGCATCCAGGACATCTTAGAATTGTGTTGGAACTGTTGAAAGAAAAGAAGTTGTATGCGAAGTTGTCTAAGTGTGAATTCTAGTTAAGTGAAGTAAGCTTTCTTGGTCATGTGATTTCCAAGAATGGAATTATTGTTGATCCTACGAAGGTAGAAGCGGTATCTCAGTGGGAAGCGCCGAAGAATGCTTCTGAAATCCGTAGTTTTCTTGGTCTTGCAGGTTACTACAGAAAGTTCATTGAGGGATTTTCGAAATTAGCTTTGCCGTTAACTAAGTTGACAACAAAGGGTCAAGTGTTTGTTTGGGATTCTGAATGTGAGAAAGGATTCCAAGAGTTGAAGAAGAGATTGACTAGTGCTCCGATTCTGATTTTGCCGAATCTGGCAGAATCTTTTGTTGTGTATTGTGATGCGTCATTGATGGGATTAGGTGGTGTTTTGATCCAAGATAACTAGGTTGTGGCTTATGCTTCAAGACAATTGAAGGTTCATGAAAGGAATTATCCGACTCATGATTTAGAGTTGGCAGCTGTGGTATTTGTTTTGAAATTGTGGAGGCATTACTTGTATGGTTCTCGATTTGAGGTATTCAGTGATCATAAGAGTCTGAAATATCTCTTCGATCAGAAAGAGTTGAATATGAGGCAGAGAAGATGGTTAGAATTTCTGAAAGATTATGATTTTGGTTTGAATTACCATCCTGGTAAGGCAAACGTTGTTGCAGATGCATTGAGTAGGAAGTCCTTGCATATGTCTATGTTGATGGTTCGTGAATTGGAATTGGTTGAGCAGTTCAGAGACTTGAGTTTGGTATGTGAGACTACTTCTGATAGTGTTAAATTGGGTATGTTGAAGTTGACTAGTGGTATACTTGAGGAAATTCGGACTGGACAGAAATCTGATGTTGGTTTGGTGGATAAGTTGACATTGATCAACCAAGGTCAAGGAGGTGAATTCCGAATGGACGAGAATGGTGTTATGAGATTTGGTGACAGGGTGTGTGTTCCAGATATTGCAGAACGTCAGAAGAGTATTTTGGAAGAAGGACACCGTAGTGGATTGAGTATTCATCCCGGTGCTACTAAGATGTATCATGACTTGAAAAAGTTATTTTGGTGGCCTGGAATGAAAAAGGAAATTGCTGAGTTTGTTTATGCCTGTTTGGTTTGTCAGAAGTCAAAGATTGAACATCAGAAACCGTCAGGAATGATGGAACCGTTGTTTGTTCCGGAGTGGAAATGGGATGGCATTTCTATGGATTTTGTATCTGGTTTGCCAAGGACAGCGAAGAATTGTGACTCTATTTGGGTTATTGTTGATCGGCTGACAAAATCTGCACACTTCATTCCGATAATAATGGATTACCAAATGGGGAGGTTGGCAGAATTGTATGTTGAGAAGATCTTAAGTTTGCATGGTATTCCCTCTAGTATTGTGTCGGATAGAGACCCGAGGTTTACGTCTAAGTTTTGGACGGGGCTGCAAGAAGCTTTGGGTACTAAGTTACGATTGAGTTCCACTTATCATCCGCAGACAAATGGTCAGACGGAGAGAATGATTCAGTCGTTAGAGGATTTGTTGAGGGCTTGTGTGTTGGAGAAAGGTGGAGCTTGGGATAGTTATCTACCGTTGATTGAGTTTACCTACAACAATAGTTTTCATTCGAGTATTGGTATGGCTCCGTTTGAAGCATTGTATGGTAGGAGGTGTCGGACACTGTTGTGTTGGTACGAATCTGGAGAAAGTGTTGTGATTGGACCGGAGATTGTCCAATAGACTTCAGAAAAGATCAAGATGATTCAGGAGAAGATGAGAGCTTCTCAGAGTCGTCAGAAGAGTTATCATGATAAGAGGAGGAAGGATCTCGAGTTTAGTGAAGGAGATCATGTGTTTATGCGAGTTACTCCGATGACTGGTATTGGTCGAGCTTTGAAGTCAAAGAAGTTGACTCCGCGCTTTACTGGTCCGTATCAGATTACCAAGAAGGTTGGAGGAGTTGCTTATCAGATTGCTTTACTGTCGTCACTTGCGAATTTGCATGATGTCTTCCATGTATCTCAGTTGAGGAAGTACATTCCTGATCCGTCTCATGAAATTCAGGTAGATGACGTACAGGTGCGGGATAACCTGACCGTTGAAGCATTACCTGCTAGAATTGAGGATCGGAAGGTGAAGCAGTTACGTGGTAAAGAGATAGCATTGGTGAAAGTAGCTTGGGGAGGACCAGCAGGTGAAAATGTAACTTGGGAACTGGAGAGCCAGATGAAGGACTCGTATCCTAAACTTTTCGTCTAAGGTATGTGTTCGAGGACGAAAACTCTTTTAGTAGGGGAGAGATGTGACACCCCAAATTAATTCAATTACTAAATAATTAGAAATTTAATTATTAATTTAATTAAAAGTTTAATTATTGGCATTTTTGAATTAATAGATTTAATTGATCAATTAAATAATGGAAGTGTTGGGGGTGTGAAGTTGAATTGTAGGGTGTATGGAGTAAAAGGCTCTACTTAATTCTAATTTATTTATTTCTATTATTTGGAAAATAAAAAGGAATAAATAAAGGGAAAAAGTGAGAAGAGGAATTAGGATTTGCGTTCTACGTAAGATTGGAGAAGAGAAGAGAAAAGAAGGAAAAAGCCAAACGCCGAGAATTCGAAGATTCATCGCGAGGTAAGGGGTGATTGAATATGATTCGTTAGGAATCTCGAATTATGATTCTAGGTTGTGCCCTACCGTTAAAATCCGACGTAAAACCATGATTGGAATTGTTATGAACGGTTAATTTATGTAAGATGAATATAGGTTAATTAGAAAACAAATTTTGTGGTCAATTGGATGTAAAAACACAGTAATAAATTTTGTTTTGTGATAATATGAAGTGTGGTGATGATTGGAATTAATGGGAATTCGTAACAGTGAAGGAAAACTGGATTTTGGGTGAAAACTAAATGTATGAGTCGACACAAGACATTATGGATTGATGCAAGTAGTGAAATATTAGAAAACCAGAAGCAAGGAAAATGTATGCATCGACTCATAGAGTCATGCATCGACTCATAGGGAGAATTTTTAAGCTATGCATCGACACATACGTGTTATGCATCGCACATACTGAACTGATTTTTAAAAATGCAGAATTTTAACTGGTATGCATCGATGCATACGATGCATGTGTCGACACATGTTGTTTATGTATTGATGCATAGGCTTATGCATCGATACATACTGTATTGGACAAAGGGGAAATTTCTGAAAACCGTTTCGGTCATATCTTTGCGACCGTAACTCCGATTTAGGCATAGTTGGTATCGTTGGAAAGCTTAGAACGAGTACTATCTAATAAAAATATTTTAAAAACCAGTAATTGAGATCTGGAGGAATTAATATGGTTTCCGTAGTAAGATACGTTGTAATTTCGTGGTTATTCGTTGCGTATACTTGCTGTATGTTAATTCCATGTATTGTGATTAACATTATATTCATGATTTCGCTGTTAGCATGTGCTGTTGTTGTTATTGATCATGAATGGAATAATGTTGTATGTTCATATTCCGTATTTGAATTGTTGCATGCTTCTGATGTGCATGCATAAGCATTTGTTGATGGTTCATTCCCATTGTGTGGAATTGAACTTGCAGGGCCAATAACCGTACCCGATGGATAGTGGTGGCGAGGATAGATTCTTGACCCAGTGGTATAAGGGCGAATCATTGATTGACGCTGTTTTCCGAGGTGTAAGCGGAACAGGGTGTGGACTTGGTTCACGTTTGGTACCACATGCATTGAGTCTGCATTGCATATGTAATTATAACATGTTAGGGTGGTTTCCAGTGTTATAATTGCATTGATTTTTGTTATATGCATAATGATCTGTGTGAATTGTATTTGGGAATTGTATTCTGATGGTTCTAATGCGGGTGTAATAATGAATTGATTGTTTTATTGTTTTAAAGAAACGTATAATGCATTTTAATCTTGATGAAATCTCACCCTTACTTTAATGATTTTAGATTGAAGTGAATAGCTACTCGGGAATTGGTGAGGACAGCTTATAGAGTTGTGCTACTTAGTTAGTCCGCGTGTCAGTGTCATGCTCTGGTAGTTGTAACACTGGGGAACGATCGTTTGGAATTTTTTATGGATTTTAAACTGGTTTCTTTTGGTTTATGTTTTGGAATAGTTGTGATTTGAATTATTCCGAATTCTTATGTTATTTCCGTTGTATAAAATATAATCCTTGGTTTTGCTTTATTTAATAAGTTCTTCAGTAAACACATGATCACTGTTTTGTTATTTTAAAATTTTTAAAAATTGTGATGCCCTTGTTGTTTTGTTTAAAACTCTGATTAATTATATAAATCGCGGGGAAATTAGAAGGGGTGTTACAGCTTCCACCTGCATAGGTCCCATCAAGTCCATGTGAAGAAGTTACAAGACTTTTGATGTGGTGAGATGTTGAACCTTCTGATGTGACATCTTAGTTTTCTTTCTAATTTGGAATTCACCACATACTCTACCTTCTTCAATTTTAAGTTTTGGAATGCCTCTCACAGCTTCCATAGAGATGATTCTCTTCACCCCCTTTAGATGCAAGTGTCCCAGTTTTTGATGCCACATTTTAACTTCATCTTATTTGGCAAGAGAGCATGTGGAAGAGAAACTTCATTCTTGAGGTATCCATAAGTAACAATTGTCCTTAGATCTGACTCCTTTCATCACAGCTTCATCTTTCTCATTAGTAATAATGCATTCGGATTTGGTGAATTTTACTTTGAAGCCTTGATCGCAAAGTTGACTGATACTAATTAGATTAGTTGTCAATCCTTTAACAAGTAGCACATTTTCAAGGTTTGGTATTTCTGGGCAATCCAGTTTTCCAACTCCTTTGATTTCACCTTTGGCTCCATCTCCAAAAGTTACATAACTAGTGGAATGAGATATGATATCCACCAGCAAATTTTTGACCCCTATCATATGTCTTGAACATCCACTGTAGTCCTCTTTGGATGAGGCTCTGAGAGATGTATGTGCTATAAGGCTAGCAAAAACAACTTCGGGAACCCATTGTTTCTTCTTACTAACATTAGGAATGGCCTGATTAGACTTAGTTTGAGGAGAAGGCTTAGGATAACCATGCAACTTGAAGAATAAGGACTTTATGTGACCAAACCGTCCACAATAATGACACCTCTAGTGTTGGAATTTTCTTTTGGAGTATCTGTGATTGCTTCTTCCATGAGTTGAGACATTGGATTCAACATCTTCGGTTTATTCTTAGAGTAAGTGAAGTCTGAAGAAGGTTCCCTTTTCTCATTAAATCCTAGACCACTCCTATCTCCTCTTACTTTTCTCACCTGAAGAATTTCGTCCAATGTGTCAAATCCACTGTTTAGCATTCTGAGAGACTTGGACATTCTGTCAAGTTTAGAGTTCAGCATCGTCAATTTGTTTTCTAGCTTAGAGATAGTTTTCATATACTCTTTCTTTTCTTCCTTCAGTTGAATTATAAGATTTTTCTGTTTCTCCCCTTCTTGACACATAGAAGCCCACTCATCATATGTTACTCCATCTTTACTTGAATCTTCATCATATATGTATATGCCAATCAAAGCAGTAACTTGCTTGGCAGATTTCTCTTCAACTTCACTTTCAGAATATTCATCAGACCAAGACACTATCAAACCCTTCTTTTGTCTCTTGAGGTAAGTAGTACATTTAGCTCTAATATGACCAAAACCTTCACATCCATGGCATTGTATTCCTATGTCTTGAATGAGTTTTTCTTCTGTCCTTGTTTTCTTCCAAAGTCATTTGACCTGCTGATGTCATATGAGTTGTTTTTGACATTTGGTCTTGAGTTCCTGTCCATCTTATTCAACACTTTGTTAAACTGTCTTCCAAGAAACACTATGGCATTGGATAATCCTTCTTCAACATCTAAATCACATTCCTCGTATTTACCTTCAGTATTAGACACAAAAGTTATGCTTTTGTTCTTCTTCTATGATCTGTCATTGATGCCTAACTCAAATGTTTGGAGAGATCCAATAAGTTCATCCACTCCCATGTTATTAATTTCTTGAGCTTCTTCTATGGCAGTAACCTTCATGTCAAATCTCTTGGGAAGAGATCTGAGAATCTTCCTTACCAGTTTCTCTTCTGGTATCTTTTATCCCAAGAAACTGCATGCATTGGTTATCTTAAGAATATTCATATGAAAGTCTTGAATACTTTCATCATCTTTCATCCTCAAGTTTTCAAATTTGGTGGTTAGCAGTTGAAGTCTTAACATTTTTACCTTAGAAGTGCCTTCATGAGTAGTTTTGAGAATTTCCCAAGCATCTTTATCTACTTCACAGGTGTTCACCAATCTGAAAATGTTTCTATCAATCCCATTGAAAATGGAATTTAAGGCTTTAGAATTTCCAAGAGCAAGTTCATCCTCTTCCTTAGACCAGTATTCTTCAGGTTTCAATTTAGAGGTGGGTTTTTCATCTTCCCCCATAATGACAGGATGTTTCCATCCTTTTAAGACAACTTTCCAAGCCCTCCTTCCTTGTTCATAGTACCAAAAATTATCTTCCCTAGATCTCACCCAGAGACAGAGCAGGATGTCTGCTCTGATACCAATTGAAATTCTGGTATCTAATATGTGATATCGAAGGAGATGTCACGACACAGATATCTGAGGACAGAACAAAGTATAACAGAATAATAAAAGCAGCAAAGTAAATTTGACACAAGTAAATTATTCACCCATTTCGGTGCAAACACACCTATGTTTGGAGGCTACCAAGCCAGGGATGAAGTCCACTATCAGCAGTATTAATTCAGAGTTAAACTCCCTTATTTATAACCCCTCACTTAATCAATACCCAATGCAACTTCTACCTAAAAACTCTTAGATATGAGACCCCTCTCAGTCCCCCTCAATCACTCACAGTGATAAACAATAACAATGATTTGAAGACACACTTCAAATACACATAACCATTCTTTGCTTCAAAGCTTATGAATGATTAAAAAGTTACAACTCAACTAAAAACATCCAACTCTAGTATTAAGGAATACAAGAGTGGCTCGCAAGGAACAGTTAACAAAAGACTAAAACCTAATCTTCAAAACAGTACGATCAGCTTCCTTTAGTGTAACTCACTCTACAAGTAGGGTTATTCTTATAGAAACCGCAGCTAGGCCTTGGACCAAAACACTTTCACATAAAGTCTTGAACTTCCCATAACTTTCTCCATGAAAGTAGGACAAAAGATTTCCAAAAATATCATAACAGAACTTTAAACAAACTTGCTAACTTTAAGCAATACTGAGATCAATCAACTAAAAAAATAGCGCCTAGAATTTCTAAACAGAAAATCCAGTTCATTTTTGTAACACGTGTCAAGACATCTGCTTTGACATCTTTTAACTCTGCTGACATATTTTTGTTCTCGTGTCAAAGCATCCTTCATAACATTTTCTGGGCAGAATGTTTTACCAAAATTGCTGCCAGCATAGAACTAACACTTCTGCATAAAAATAGGCCTTCAATCATATGTTTCCTAAAAGGTCTCAACATTTAGGAAAACAAATTAATCTTCCAAATACAAATAGAATCTATGGTTCCCCAGTCTTGGACGCCACATAAGATAAACTAATATTCTCTCAATATTCTGAATCTATTATAACTAAATATATCCAAGTGCACAACTTTAACAGACACGATCTTGAATGATCTTGATAGGACATCTTGTCCAACATGATTTCTATGCAAGTTAGAACATCCTATTCAACATGTTATTTCCAAATTAGTTTTACCAAAATTAATGTCAATCATAAAAATAGAGAATTAACAATCTTCCCATTTGGAAAATTTTGGGTAAAACAAATTTACAATCCTTGCACACAAATACCACAATTCAGATTCCAGCAAAATAACATAGGTTTGAAACTAAATCAAACATACACAACAGATTATCAGAGATATGAGCAGCAAAATAAAATATCAGAGTATCGGTCAGTGGAATTTGCAAACACAACAACATTGAGAAAAATAAATTCTCAATCAGTTAGATATGTCAGGAAATCATGTATGACATCTCTTCACAATAGCCCAATCCTGCTAAGACACAATTCAAATAATTCTCCCATCAATAGTAGCCAACATGAGTTCCATCAGTTAGTGGTTAACTCTCCCCCTAAACATCACATCAGAAGAAAATAAAATACTAAAAAGTGTAGCAAGAAAACAAATACTCCTTCATTATTCATTGTACCAGAAAGTATCTTCCCTAAATTTCACCAGACACAAAGCAAGATGCCTGCTTTGATACCAATTAAAATTTTGGTATGTAGATATCAGATGTCCTATCAGATGTTGAGACACTTATATTTGATTAAAACACAATGACAATGTAAAAACAATTAAGAGTACTGAAAAATAGAAGAACACACAAAGTTTTTAACCCAGTTCGGTGTACAATAACACCTATGTATGGGGGATACCAAGCCAAGGAGGAATTTCTCTTTGAGGCATTGGTTATCTCAATAATATTCATGTGAAAATCATGAATAATTTAATCCTCCTTCATTCTTAAGTTCTCAAACTTGGTGGTAAGAATTTAGAGCCTTCATATTTTCACCTTAGAGGTTCCTTCATGAGAAATCTTCAATATCTCCCAAGCCTCTTTATTAACAGTGTAGTTACCTATCAGTCTGAAGATGTTCTTGTCCACTCCATTGAACATAGCATGTAAAGCTGTGGAGTTTCCTTGAGATAATTTTTCATCTTTATCATCCCACTCTTCCTCAGCCTTTAGCACATCAGTAATCTTCCATCCTTATCTCTAGCCATTGGTGGATCCCATCCCTTGACCAAAGATTTCCATGCCTTGTTTTAGATGGATTTAATAAAATCCACCATAAGAGATTTCCAATAATCATAGTTGGTTCCATGTTATGAAAGATCGGTGAAGAAATTTGTGGTAAGCTTGTCAGATGGTTTTGATGATGAAAACAATGAAAGTTATATGACAGTCTCTGTTAGAGGAAAGGTTGTAAATTTTCCCATGTTATTATCAATGATTTTCTGGGTAGAATTGAGAAACCTCAAGTTGATTTGGAGGTGTCTGATGTTCAGATTTGTAGGGAGATCACCAGTGGACAGGTCAAGCAATGACCCTCAGGAAAACTGTCAGTTGTAAAGCTTACAGTTAAATATGTTATTCTTCATAGAGTTGCAATAGTGAATTGGGTTCCTACTAACCATACCTCTACTATGGTTGTTGGACTGGGAAAATTCATATATATTGTTGGTAAGAAAATATTCTTTGATTTTGGGGAGTATATTTTTGAAAAGCTATTGAAGCAAGCATCTTCAATTGTTGTGAAGATGCTTGTATGTTTTCCCTCCCTCATATATGGGATAATTCTAAAACAGTAGCTGATATCTTATTGGCTATTGATAATGTGAAGAAAAGAGAATCTCCTTTGACTTTACACTATAAACTATTTGGTGGTGAACAAGTCCTAGACATTGTTGTGAGATCTTCTCAAACATCTGGTCATGAAACTTCCAAGACATGCATTTTTTCTCAACTGAAGGAGATATGCATGGAATTAGAGGAGTCTATCATAGCTGACATTGCTAGGAGGATCAATCTTGAAACTTTAATCAAAGCTTTTATGGAGGAGGAGAAGAACCAGGCTAAAGTTGGTATTTCTACTACTAACTGTGGTGATTCTACAAGGGATGAATCTGATGGTATTGATGTTGCTGAGAAGACTGCATCTAAAGATGCTACAGAAGCTGAATATAGTGCATCTGAAGGTGATGATGCATCTGACAACAGTGCATCTGATAATGGTAATGGTGTATCTAGTGGTGATGATGGTGATGGTGAAGGAGAAGAATATGAGACTGCTAATGATGTTGGTGCTGGTGTAGATTCTGATGTATAACTATGCTTCTGTTTTTTGTATTTTCTCTTTGTTTTGTGTTTCTAGTTTTTGTAACGGTTTAATACCCAAGAAAAATTTAGCACCTTGTGCTCACTTTGTGTGCTAATGTTTTTATGCTTGGTTAGTAGCCTGCCTTTGTCAAATTATGGTTAAAATGGGGGTAATGTGACTAAAGTTCTAACCACTGACAAACTAACTGCTGGCTACCCTGCTATCATCGAGGGGGGAATTGATGATTCTTTAAGCAATATTTGAGGAGGAGTCCCACTGCTTGATTGAGACAGTCTTTCTCTTATATCAAGATGATATTATAGTGGCCTACAATTAACAATGAATAGACGAAGCCTTAATAATTGACAATTTTACATATGCAGCTCGTGTCTTCTTTAGGTTTAAAGTCTTCCTTTTATAAACAATGTTTGGCCTGGATTTGGGCTTTTAAAATGCAGCAATGCAACTGCTAAATATTTGCAGAATCTTCTACATAAAAATAGGCTTTCAATCATATGTTTCCTAAAATGTCTCAACATTTAGGAAAATAAATTAATCTTTAAATACAAATAGAATCTCTGATTCCTCGGTATTGGATGCCACATAAGATAACCTATTATTCCCATAATATTCAGAATCTCTTATAACTAAATATATCTAAGTGCACATCTATAACAAATATGATGTCGAATAATCTGGATAGGACATCTTGTCCAACATGTTTTCTCTACACATTAGAACATCTTATTCAATATGTTGCTGCCAAATTAGTTTTACCAAAATTAATGTCAATCATAAAAATAGAGAATTAACATGTTCCACCACATTATTAAGGAATTTGAACCTAGGCTTTTCCTCAAAACCGGATTGTCCTACAAATTAACCAACAAAGGGGCGTGATCAGAAATATGGGTATTTAGAACCTCTATCTCACAATTTAGAAATTTCATAACCCAATTTCGGTTACACACAACCCTGTAAATTTTGTAATATATGATTCCATTCACATAATTGTTAGATCAAGTGAAATGAGGACCTCTAGTATCATGCTCAAACAACCTAGCAGTAAGATCATCTTATCCAGATCTTCAAATTCTCAGCCATGCACCTTGTTACCACCGAATCTATCAACATTGGCTAAAACACTGTTAAAATCCCCTATAGCCATCCACTGATCTTGAAAGCTACTCGCAAGTCTAGTGATTATTAGTTTTAACTTTGGTTTCTAAAAGAGCTATACAAGGCACTTGTAGAACTTTGAGATGGGTTGCAATCTCAACATGCCTTGATTGTTTATTCAAGCCCCTAACATTTCATGTAAAAATCATGAACGCGAGTAGCCTATGGCTAAGGATTATTTTCCTCTTCACTAAGGATCTCAAACTCATTCTTGCATCCAATTCCCACTTTATTACCCTTAAATAGATTGAACTTTTCTTCTATAGGTTTTTTCCTCTATTTTTGCTAGATGAACCAACCATGGTCCAAATTGGATTCTTAATACTAAGAGTGTTTGGAATGTCTGCCTGCTTTGGTGCCTCCATATTTTGTATTATCTTTATAACCTCTGGTTTCTTCTATTCCTATGTTGTAGATTTACTGGGGCCCTTCACTGCCCATTTCTTTCCTTTCTTTAGCTTGGTCTCATAATTCTGCCCCACTTTGTTACAACTTTTGCAATACGGTGGCCTCCATTCATAACCCACTAGTTGAATAAAAATTTTCCCATGTGAAATTCGAACGGTTATACTCTATTTCAGCTCTGTAGTAATGTCTACTTTAATTAACAACCTAGCATGTCACTCGGAATTTTTTCGCCGTGCATTCATCTGTCATCATAAGTCTCCCAATCACGTTTGTAATCTTCCCTATGCTTTGTTCCCCCAATACATGAGTGGTAACTGGTGAAAAATTAATCCATTTGACAGAACCCTGATCGCATCCTCTTTCATGTTGAAGTGAAGATTCCATTTTAACAAAAACATAAGCTTCTGATATATGGTATAAGGGCCATTTCTAAAAGTGAAATTTGAGATATTTATAACGACAAGAAACATATTCAACCTTTATGGTATTAATATATTATAAAATTATTTTTTCAATTTTTGTTGACTCATGAACACCAATAAATTATTTAATTGGATGAATAAATTCATAAAATTTTCTTTTGTAGATCGTATATTATAAAATTTATGTCAAAAAATTTATTTTATAAATATTTTTTAATTTTATATAAATTAAATTAAAAATCATGTGATTAGATCGGTTAACGACTAATCTAACCAATAATTTAGTAATCTAATAATTCGATCAGATAGAAGTCGAACCAATTTTTAAAATATTAAATTAGAATGTATATATTTATTTTTTTAAATATTGTATGGAAAATTCAAAAACTACGATAACCTTTTTACAAATAGATCATCTGTTATAGGATAAATGAGTATAACTTTTTATCGCCAAATTACTTGAGTCATTTAAGATTTCTTTATATGCTACGTAGTTCTCTCATGATATTGAAGAAAACAGTGTGGAGAGCACGTAATGCAACGAGATTTCGAGACGCAAGTTAAAATACAAACAAAACGAAATGGAATATTAGGGGAGTGCATGTATGAAGATAATCCAATAAGACACGCGTATAGTTTTGGTTTTTGTGTGTCACATTAGCATTACAAATCTCTTTAATACTCGTCTATCTATAGGCAGTACATAGGTGATGATTGAACAGAGACAGGCATGTTATAAATGAAGTCTTTTCCATTTGGTGGGATTGAACGAATCCGCACAACAAGACAAAACCTGTTCCTAGTTGTTGACCTAATGCACAAAAGGCCAAACACATTGGTGGCCCGCACGTTATTCATTCTCAAGCTTTTTATTTTACTACTACTAGTAATTGTACTCACACACACTATAAAGAGAAAAAGTAAGCAAAATTGAATTTTAAAGGTTGTAGTATGCTACACGGCAATTTTGTTTGGTATAGTTTGGGTTTGTGTGTGGCACATGTATAGCCACCGATTTCGATTTCATTGCACATCCAGACAAATACATAAATGCACGCTGTGCTTTCTTATGGTCCTTTTATTACTCACCGTAGATAATTAAGAAAATTTGTTGTAAAAATTACTTTCACTTGAGGAAACAATAATCAATACTAGTCAAATATGTCCGTTGCAAAAGAATTCACAAGTGCACCGACCTAGTTGGTGAGCTACATTTATTATTAAGCGTGTTCGTGGTGTGGTTTGAACGATTTTGACGTAAAAAATTATCTGAACCGCGAGAAAAAAATGTGTGAGGTTTGTTTTGGTTTGATTGGCTTTTAGAAAAATACCAAATCAAACCAATGCGGTTTAATTCGGTTTGGTTGGTTCGATTTTTTACAAATATTTTACTGAGTCATACATACACATATAAAAGATAATATAACTTTTAATATTGATCATTCATACACTACCAAATAACACAAAACTCATCATATTTGGACAACAACTTCTCATTTAATATGTAAAAATTATATTAGACAAAAGTTAAATAATAAACATAAAATAGTATCATAAAACAATATCAAAAATATTATAATAAAACAAAAAAATAGAAGAGATGAAAGATGGGTGAAGATGAAAAAGAATGAATATAAGAGATGAGATATTAGAGATAAATATGTGCGATAAAACGAAATTTAAAGAAGAAACATTTGCATAAAAATGAGAAGGTGAAAAAGAAAGAATATAAAAGAGTAGATATTAGAGAAGAAAACGCAAGATGTAAGCAGTGAATATGACACAATAATGTTAGGAGAGATTTAAGAAGATTGAAACTGAAATCATAAATGTAAGGATGAGAAAATTGTTCGTAATCATAAGACAAATATATAATAGGTTTAAGTTTGGAATAGATGCGAGTTAAATAAAATTTAAGTTGTAACATAATGCGGTTTGATTCGATTTGGTTCGGGACTCAAACTAATCCGAATCAATTACGTTTTTTTTTCGGTTTCAGTTTAGTTTGGTTTAGTTTGCAGTTTTCTATTGAGTTGTTTTGGTATTGAACACCCCTTCTTATTATTACAAGAGTGATGATAGTTAGATCTATATTGTATATTTAAAAAGTTTATGTGACTAATAGAAACTTGTGCTTAATTAAGTGGTATCTATGACTTCTGCCTTAAATATTTGTCACTTTTATTCATAAAGAGTTGGTCCTTCCTTTGTTTGTATATGTACTTCATTTTTTAAGTTCAAAAAATGGATAATTATTTATTTTGTGGATCATTAATTATTTACCCTTGGGAAAAATATATTGCGTCGAACTGATGTGAGTATGCCCCAAGCCCTGATAATTTGAGGATCTCAACAAAATTGTCTGACCAAATCGCGGTGTGTGTTCGCTCATTTATATAGAGTTTAATTTTTTAAAATTAATGTGGGGTTTTTTTCCACACTTGATTCTCAACACCCTTCCTCAAATATGAGTCACAATGCTTCTCTTCATGTGAAAGTTTTCTCTTCCACATACACTTGTATCGCCGTTGACACCCTTCAACGAAACACCTTCTACCCACCACCTACGGGAAGTGTTTCGATACAAGTAAGTCGGTCCCTATCTCAAAACCTAAGGCTCTGATACCAGTGTTAGGGGAAATTTTGAGTAGGGAACATTTACTTAGGACACATATTTTGTGAGAGACACACCACATATCCACCTAAAACTTTAAGGGGATAGGTGTGGGTTCTCTCACTTATATAGTATTTGATCTTCCCTTTTCTAATCAATGTGGAACTTGTTCCTCACACTTGATTCTCAACAGGTCCTTGTATCTCTTACTCAAGCCTAGGCCAGATACCATCCCACCAAGGATACACAACATCGCCCAGATCATTAGACCTCCCTACTCGGTCATGTGTCAACTCGCCAGAGCCTAAATGATCGAGCATCGCCTCTTTAATGACCATTATGTATGAATTAAACAGCATTCATTCTACACTATCAAAAGGGGAACAAGGAAACATATGCAATCATGGCCACAAATTCAGGAGTAATATCATAGTTAGAAGATATTATATACAGAGTCATCCTCTCAAGGAGACTGTAGCAGCAAAAAACTCTGATACTAAGCCATTGATTGACTCAACTCGTAAAAATAACAAAGAAGTCGCCACCGCGCTTTTATTTTATCCAAAGGACTATGAAAAAGAGCGAATAAAATCCAAAAAAAAATGAGATCAAGGTACGGGAGTTAGTTATGCAAAGAGAATTTATTAGACACCCTAAGCATCTACGGTACTCCGCAAGAACCTCTTTGAAAATTTGTGTATATGCTATAAAAAGGTATGTACAAAATAGATGGTGGAGGTGAGAAAAGAAGTATTTTTATAATTTTTTATTTGATAGAACTTCCAATGAGTTCTAGGCCTACATACCAACAATGTGCAATGTTGAAATCAAAACCCATGTAGTTCGGGTAAAAAAAGACTAAAATTGGTGTGTTGGTTAATTTTAAGAAGAATGGACATCATCGTCACATCCGAGTGGTAAACATACCTACTACCCACAATTAAGAGAAAGGATCATTTCATCAACTCAAAGTGGAGGATTGAGCTCGAATTTTCATTAACAAACATCACTCAACACCAGGTAGAAAATGTCTCACTTCAGTACATATCGTAGAAGTATAGTAGCTCACATCACTTCAAAGAATTGACAAGAGTCTAATCTTTCAAGAAAATGGTTTTTAAAGAAGAAAGTCACAAAGGGTTCAAAATGTTTGAATGAGGTTAATTGAGTTTTAATCCTAAGAAAGATGTCAAAGTATTGTTAAATTGGTTAATGGTTTATTAAGAAAAGAATTTTGAAAATGCATGGACCTAATTCCAATTTTATTATGAAAGCGGTTCGAGTTTAGAAAACAATAAGCTTTTGAAAAAGGGAGAAGATTTTGAAAATTTAAGAATATGGGAGGAGATGAAGAGGCTAACCTATGTAAAAAAAATAAAAGGTGAAGGTAAAGAAAGATCTAACAGGGTGAGAAACCAGTACTTGACATCAAGAGGCCAATATCATATTCTCATCCTTTGGATTCACAAACCAAGTCTTCGGAAAAAAATTACCAAATCTCAGATGAATCTATGCCTCAGATGAAATCATGTCTTCAAAAAAAGGGCAGAGTAACAACTATATTTAGAGGAAAGCCACTCATATACGAGTACAAACAAAATAACCTGCATACAGACAAAAAATAACTCAAGCACAAACAGAATAACACAAGAATAACATAATCTTCAAGATGAGGTCAAAGTCCTAATCCTAAGTCCAAAGATCAATATCCAAACATAGGAATAGTAACCAAGTCCAAGAAAAAGAATTAAATTTTTTTAGTGTTTAAGTTGGATTATTAAGTATTTTCAAAAGGAAAAATAAAGCTCGAGTGAGCAAATTCAAAATAGCGAGAAAATAAAATGCTCAAGTGAGCAAATAAAAAATGACATGAAATGTAAATGCTAAAATAAAATGCATAAAGTAAAGAGCATAAAAAATAAAGACATAAAATAAAAGCATAAAAATAAAGGCATACAAATAAAAATTGTTAAGGATTAGTAAGGTTAGCTAAATGATCATCTTGGAGCTTGCTCATGAAGACTTGCCAGAAGATTGATAGAATCAAAACAACTACCCGACAAGTTTCATTTGCTTTTTGTCAAGTATATCATTCACTTTGGAACAGTCAGAGATTACAACATTGAATCAATGATGATTGAGAATTGATAATTGGACAAGGTTAATGAAAACTTATCAGAAGCTTGATAGAATCATAGAGACTACACGACAAGTTTCACAAGTGTTGAGCCAAAGTCAAAAACTCAACCATCCTCGAGGCTTGTTAAACATAAAGTTTACGCCACCTATTGATCATTTTCCGATTTGGAACGAAATGTAGAGTTACGTTAAGCAATCGCCAAGTAACCTATATAGAGGTCTCCCTACAAAGAGGCCGGTCAAGCATGATCTATGTGTTGAAAATACCAACGAGAGGAGTGATATGTAAATCAACATCTAATGTTTGGCAACACATGTAAAAAAGAAGAATGAGATAAGATGAAGATGAGGGGAACAAGCCACAAAATTATCAATGCGTCAGATGAATTCATTCGATCTAATTTTGTCAAAGTCAACCAACTATCTTGGTGGATTTTGTCATGAGAACTATCAACACCCAAGTTCCATTGATGTTGAGGAAATTTATGACTCCAAATAAATCCAAAATCAGAAACAAATATTTAATGAAAAATAAATAATAAAATAATAATTAAAATGACTTGAAAATGGATTATTTAATGGGATTTTATTGATGAAATACATAATAGTATCCATACGTCAAAATTAAATTCTAAGAAAATTGTCCAAGGTCAAACAAAGGTCAACAAGTGTTGACAAAAAATTTCAGAATTTTTAAAAGTCAAAAACTATTTTTAAAAATAAAAGAAAATGGTAAAATAAACCAAAAATTGACAAAAATGGTAAAATCGGAAATAATAATAAAATGAGGTCACCAATATTTGTCAAGAGACTATTGGATCCTTCCCTAATTTTTTCAGAATTTTAAAATGTCAGAAAGTATTTTTAAACATTTAAATAACTCAAATAAAAGAGAAAAATCATAAATATCAAATTTGAAAAAATAAAAATTAGAAAGAGAATATTTGAAAATATTTTTGTGAATCTTTTCATAATTTTTGAGTCAGAAATGAATTTATTATGAATTTTTGAAGTTTAAAACAAAAACCAAAAAATAAAAATATAAACCAAAAAAATCTGGACCATTAGATCAATGTCAAAACGCGTTAGTAAGCAGATCTAGTGGATATGACGCGATGTGCATGTTATGGTCTCTCTTGAATAATACACCAGATTCATGGTTTTAAATAAATAAAATATTAAACGAAAAAAAACACAGAGCGTTGGATCTAATTATATTTTAAACACGTTGGCAATATGAACGGTCCATAGGTGCGAGCACACGGTAGGCCATGGTCAATGCGCGCGTTTAAAGCATACAAAGGTCAAACCAATTAGAATAAAATGAATGTCACACTATCATTGGTTGAAGAACGACACGTAGGTCGTCTTTAACCTCCAGCCACCTGCAAATTGGGATTTTATGAAATTCTTCAAACGAAATTCTTTGAAGTTCAAATCGGTATCATTGGATTCGTCTTCTCCAGACGATCCTAACCTCAACCTCACGAAAAATTTATTGAAAACACAGCTCAGTCATTTTGGAAAAAACCAGAGAAAAAGTAAAATGATTTTTGAAATTAAATGTTCAATTCACCATGAAAATGGAAACCAGAAGAAGCATGAGCTCCATAGAAGAAGAGACTACATCCTAGCAATTTATTTGAAGTGAAATGGACGTGAATTCTTCCTGAACAAAGATTAATTTCAAAGCTCTGAAACTTGACTTGGCTAGCACGATTTAGGGCACCTCAAGGCACGATTCTTGTTCTGTTAACTTCAATGAGGTTCAAGGAAGCTTATGGAGTAATTAATTTGGAACTGGAGGTGCTCTAAATAAGAATTTGAAGTTGCAGAAATTTGGTTATGGAGGAATTTTGGCAGAGGTTTTTTGGCTGTCAAAGCTTGAGGAAATTATGTAGGGAACATCTGTATTTATAAGAGAAGCGAATGGAATCAGAATGGAGGGTGTATGATGCAATATGGGGAGAAATTGTGCACACCTGCATCATGAGAAAAGTGTGACTTGCAAGTTGTCAAAAATTATCCAAATCGTGTGTTTCAAGCCTTAATCCAACCTTAGCAACCTTGTTAAACATGTTTAAGTGGAAAACTCGCATTAATTTGATTATTAGAAGTCACATTGTGAAAAAACAAATTTTGACTTTGAGGAAAACTTCAGTTTCAAGGTACTCACTTTGTAACCATGGTGCTCTTAGCTCAGGGACATTTATGGCATGATTCTTGATGCATTAGAAAGATCTCATGACCAATTTTATAATGTGCAAAGAAAGATGTCAGTTGTGTCCTTTTGAAATCGTGACAAACCAACTGATTTTGACACTTAGAAAAAATTCTAAGTGTTAACTTCAAAAGTGACCTATGATGTTTTGTCTTCAAAAATGATTTTCCACTCAAAATTTTCTCTTGAAAAACAAATATGGCATTAAGTAGACCTCTTAAATGGAATTGTGAAAAAAGAACCACTCCAAAACTCCAAAAATTGAGAAAGTTATGGCCTTGTGAAATTGATGAAAAATCATGAAATGACCTAAAATCTTTTGAACTTTTCAAGCACTTTCCGTATATATTCAACCCTTGAAACACAAATGAATATAAATTTCACATCCTCAAGATTATTTTGCAAAAATAATTGCCTCAAGGTGATAAACCATGATCAAGTTATGATCCCTTGAAGTTAATGATAAAAAATGGAGAAATTCACCAAAGACTTGTAATCTTTTGACCTCCCAAGTGATTTTCCAAGCATTTTCTATTCTTTCCACTTGAACTAAGTTGTAGTAGACATCCTTAGATCCATTGTGGAAAAATAATAAACTCAAGGATATAGAAGATGACCAAGTTATGATCTTTTGAAGTTGCTCAAGAGAAATGGATGACCATTCTAGAGAACTTGTGATCTTTGGACTCTCAAAGCATATTTAAACCAAATAACATTATTGAAACAATGAATGAACTTGTTAGAGACCCTTTGAATATAAATATGGCTTTGAAATCAATCAAAAAACTCAAACAATCACCAAGATATGGTCCTCAGAAATCCAAAACCCTAATTTCAAGAGCACTGGCCATGACATGGAGAATTCTTCAACTTTGATGATCTCTCTTTCACATGGAGCATATTCACACGAGGAGAGATTGTTTTATATGTTAATGATAAAACATGGAAAGCAGAACCACTTCAAAATATTGAGAAATGATTAAACTTTGCACTTGCGATCCATAACTCAAGAACCTTTTCCAAACTAGGTCAACTACTTGAATAAACTTTGCATTTTGAATTCCTATTGCAAGATAGAACATGATGAGCTCCATTTGACCTTATTAAATGATGATAACTTGAGACACACCACATGATAAATCTTGATAACTCCTTTAGAGTTGGTGGAGAAGGCAAGAAAATAAACACATGAACCTATGCACTTGAAGAGAAGCTTTTGTATCATCAATCTACAACACAACATCTAAAGAAAAAATGATGTACATATCTTGTGGTTAGGAAAATATCAATCATCATGTACAAAATATACACAAACAAGGTGCTTGGTGTTCCCTATAAGAGAAAACTTAGAGATAGGAGAGAGATTCAACCTTAGCTTGTGATCTTTGTGCAATATGATAATTTAATATGATAGAGGATATTAGGGGCAAAAATTTGGGCAAAACAGAGACATATAAGAAATCTAATACTCAGAAATACATATAAACACTATGATCTCTCCCAACCAACTTCAGGGAGATTATCAAATATTTTTTTGCAGGAACATTTGGCGTCGTCAATGAAAAAGTGAAACTTTTATACTTCCACGTCAAAATTGCGAATACACATAACACACGTCGTCATAACATAACTGACAACAACGAGCAAGGACATTAGATTGCGATGGAGGAGCTGGACTCAGTAGTAGAGCTTATGCGCCAGTAGAACGAACAACTCCAAAACACTTTGCATGAGCTGCAACAAAATCAATAGGACTTGCACCCAGAAGGTGACACAACTACAATACCACATACAACAACGCTCAAGTCACCACGAGTATTCCAAACACTTTGGTGAAATCTTTACACTCAAGCGCTAATATTTTTTAATTTTTAATTAAAAATTGTTAGGATATAATAATGGTTGATAACCTCACTGTGGTGATACAACAAAGCTTTAATGGGTTTGAATGTCAGCGCCTCAAATATTTTATCCATTTAACGTTAAGGCGCACCTTTTCTTTTTTATTTATTTATAAATAAAAAATAAAAGGGATATCACTATGATTGTTTTGTACAACCATTGTGATATATTTTGTGAAATTGTTTCTCACTACAATTGATATTGCAATCGTATTGAAATTATTTCTCACAAAATAAAAAGATAGCATGTAATTTATTTCATTCATAACACATATGGGTCGGGATAGCGAAATCTTCACCATCCTCTTTGAATATCATTTTTGGAAGGGAATGTTCACCATCCTCTTCGAATATCATTTCTGATACGTCATCATTCTCTTTCTCTAACTCTTATGAATGTTTAGGGTTACCACATCTATTAATATTCTTATAAATGTGTATTTTTCATGTTCAGGTTACCTCGTTAATAACCATAGGATGAAAGCTGATATATTAGTGTATATTAGAAAGCCCTAGATTTTGTGAATCATTAATATGGTTTGTGAATCATTTTATGTGAATCATTAATGTGGTTTTGTGAATCATTGGTGTATATTAATGTAAATTAGAAAGCTTGGGATTTTGCTCTTATGAATCGTCTTGGTTTTATTCAGATTTTGTATATGAGAAAGCTCTAGAGTGTACGTCATACTAAGAGTTAAGCTGACAGAAATTGAAAAAATTTAAGAAATTCATATAATACTTTTCATTAAACAAACAAAATACCTTAGTAATCAATAATTTAATCCTCTCGCGAAGAGAAAATTTGACCAAGTATAATCTCCTTCATCCTCATCATCTGATGACTTACCTTTTCATACTTCTTCTTCTTGATCTCCTCTTTCTGAGAGCTTTCCTGGGTCTTAAAAATTCAGTTGCACAAGTACGACCTCTTTCCACTTCTTGATTATGAGAAGGGTTTGTAAGAACAAAGTTGGTTCTACATCTGACCTTATGTTTTTTATAACTTTATGTGTTATCTTTACGAATAATTGTGTACAAATAATAGTTTATGTCTAGTGTATAGCTTTTTCTATATAAGTTATGACTCTAGTAAAAAGGCATTTGACGTCATCATGTTCTGAACTCAACACTCTGGAAGAATACATTTTGAGTGTTACAAGTTAAGTCATGATTAAGGAATGCGTCTTCTACAACGGTTCTAAGGAACGTTAGTACATGAGCTTATGATCGTAACTTATTCAAAGAAACTTTTGAGGTCTTTTAAAGCTTTACTTTTGTTGTTCTAAGCTCTGAAGATGCTGAAGACAAGGTTCTGTTGAACGAGTTATGAAGATCTAAAGACATTCTTCTGAATACCAAGTGCTGAAGAATGGGAAGGCAGGATTTTTCTAAACAAGCCCTATAAGATTCTAATGACTTAGAAGACGGATATCAAGACTAAGGGATTGCGTGTGATGGTAAGTATAAAAGTACAAAAGTACACTATGACCTCAAGTCTCTAGAGTGTGAGTGAAATTTGCCTCAAGATGTGTTTTTCATGATGATAAAACTATAAGAATATAATCTTTCTGTATATTGTGTGGTATCTCTAAGTTTGGGTGACACCCTACGCATTTAGAGGTCTTAGGAATCATTGAAAAAATAGTCAAAACTGACCCAGTCTCCAAAAATCATTTTCTGCACTAAAAATGCATTTATATGCTGAATCATAAGTCACTACATGTCGGCTCATTTACTGCTCTAGTTAAGCAATTTTATTTCATCTTGGTTAAACCGGCTCATAAGCCATTTCAGACCAGATAATGTACTGCTCTGGTTAATAAATTTTCTTCTGTCTTGATTAGGCCGGGTCATAGGTCGGCTCTGTTGTACCCCAAAATTCACCCTCTTCAGTTTTAACACTTGGCTTAAATTTAACCCTTAGGTTCATTGCATACATGTCATTTGTGAATTAACCATGGGACAGAGTTATATTCCCGTGCAAAATCGTCAGAAAAAACTATTATTCAGTCAGACAGTGTTTAAAGCTGAAATCTGTTTCTTTGAGGTTAAAAGTATTATGTGGCTTCCCAAATACCTCAATCAATGTTCAACCGAGTCATCGCCATGACAAGATCTTGTGTGTTTAAACACGTCTCAAGTGGCAGAGAAATCCAAGTGTTTCGGTTGATTTACAATAGTGCGGATTAGAGACAACAATTTTGCTGGTTCAAAATCATAAATTTGAAAATTTTGACTGGAATATTGTTTCAAAGTGGTTCCACTAGCATTGGAACCATCTTGGTATTTTTCTACATTTCATATGTTCGAACCGAGAGTTGATTCATCAAGGAAAGCCTCCGAATGTGTTAGTGTTTTTAGTTGGCATTAATTTTGGTAAAACTAGGCTATAGCAATGTCTTGATAAATGTCATGACATTCAGAGATTGAAGATAAATCCTACTTGACAAGGATGTTTGAAGTACCGAATCGAAGCTAAAAGTCGTGCTGGAAATTTGCAGAAAATAGTCGATGTCATAATGTATGTTATGACATTCAAGTGACATTCTGCTGCAGAACTGCTTTTTCCGAGACTTTTCAGGAAGTTTGTTGAGCTGCTATATTATGTTTTTCTGTTACTAGAATGCATGCTCACGTGGCTGCTAGGATAATCTTAATTAGACCTAAATTGGTTGTTGAAAAGACCATGTTTTTAGGATTAAATTAAGTGAACCCTAGCTATCTTTATGGAAGCCCAAGACTGAAGTTTCAGGACTGCTTCTATAAAAGGAATTCAACCCTTATATCCTGCACCTTTTGTAATTAGGAGAGTTAATTGTATTTTATGTAATTCTAGTTTCTCTTGTGAGCCAAGCAATTATCAATTGATAAGTGCCTTGGACTAGGATTTGTTTGTAAGGGTAGTTTATCACTCAAAGCTTTGAAGCACGAGTGTTTGTCTCTTGATTGAAGCTTTGAAGCAAGATCAAGATAGTTTATTGAAGTGTGTCTTCACAATTCAATTAATCAATAGGTTGATATCACTGCTATGATTGAGGGGGAGTGAGTAGGAACTCAAATCTAAGTAGGACTTAGGTTGAAGTTGCATTGGGTAGGTTTTAAGTGAAGGAGATAAACTGGTTGGTTTATTCCTGAATTAATTCTACTAATAATGAATTTCCTCCCTGGCTTGGTAGCCCCCAGATGTAGGTGTAGTTAGACACTGAACTGGGTAAACAACTTATTGTGTTCTTTACTGCTGTTTAAATTTATTGTGTAAATTGTTAATAGAGTGTCAGATAGTGTGTCATAACATTCTCGTGACATCACGATCTGCCGTGAATTTCAATTGGCATCGAGGGCACCCTGTTATTTTGGGTGAGATCTAGGATAATAGTTTCGCATAATGGATAAGGAAGGAGGATTTGAGGTAGACCACCTATACTGGATGGATCCAATTATGATTACTGGAAACCTCGTATGACTGTTTTCTTGAGGTCACTAGATATTAAAGCTTGGAGAGCTGCTGACAAAGGATGGAAACATCCCACCAAGCTTGAGAAAGATGGGACTACTGTCTTGAAACCTGAGGAAGAATGGAGCAAAGAGGAAGAGGAACTAGCTCTGGGGAACTCCAAAGCATTGAATGCCCTATTCAATGGCATTGACAGAAATATCTTCAGACTAGTCCATCAATGTGAGCTGGCCAAAGATGTTTGGGACATCCTCAAAACTACTCATGAGGGGACATCCAAGGTGAAGATGTCAAGACTTCAGATGCTCACTACCAAATTTGAGAATTTGAAGATGAAAGAAGATGAGACTATTCATGAGTTTCACATGAATATTTTGGAGATTGCCAACACCTCATGAGCACTTGGTGAAAAGATGTCAGAAGAAAAGCTGGTGAGAAAGATTCTCAGATCCTTGCCTAAAAGGTTTGCAATGAAAGTGACTTCAATAGAGGAGGCTCAGGACATCAGCACCTTGAAGGTTGAAGAACTCATTGGATCTCTTATGACTTTTGAGATGGGAATCAGTGAAACTATTGACAAAAAGAACAAAAGCATAGCACTTGTATCCAATACTGATGAAGGATGCAAGGTGGAAGATAAAGAGAAGATATCTGAAGCTATAGCTATGCTTGGAAGACAGTTCAACACGCTCATCAAGAGGATTAATCCAAAGTCAAGGTCAAATGTCAAGGACATTCCATCTGACATCAGCAGATCTTATGACTCCAGCAGAAGATCCAAGTTAGAGGAAAAAGGAAGTCAAGGCAGTGGAATCCAATGTCATGGTTGTGAAGGATATGGGCATATTAGAGCTGAATGTCCCACCTTTCTAAAGAAACAAAAGAAAGGAATGGCTGTCACTTGGTCTGATGGTGATTCAGGAAGTGAATCTGAGGAAGAAGGAGCCAAACTTGTCACTGCCCTCTCTGGAGTGTACAATTTTGATATGGATTCTAGTGATGAGGAAGTGACATTTGAAGAGCTTGCTGAAACTTACAGGAAGCTGTGTATAAAAAATGGTGAAGTATGTCAGCAAAATGAGAAATGAAAAAGTCGATTGAGAAATTGGAAGTCGAGAATGTGAAGGAGGTCGAGAAAAGGAAAACACAGCCACTATAAATCACCTCAATAGTGATATTATAATGTTGAACTCCAAACTTGATCGATGTCAAATCACAAAATATTGACATCCGTAATCGATAAGTTGGAAGAAATTCTTCAGCTTGGTCAAAATGCAGGAAATAAGCATGGTCTAGGATATGTGGCTGAAAAGAAACCTGCTGGTGACATTAAGAAGAAGAGACATGGGAAACCAATGTCAAAACAGTTGTCACAACATAAAACAGGAAATGTGTCTGGCTCAGGGTATGTGGCTGCAAAGAGATTTGCTAATAACCAGGAGAGGAACAAACCTGGCAAGTCAATGACAAAGAAGATGTCACACCACAAAACAGGAAATAGGTCTGCCTCAGGATATGTGGAGGCTAAGAAATTTGTTAATAACAAAAGGAAGAACAGACCTAATAAACCAATGTCAAAACAGATGTCACAACATTGGGTTCAACATCAAAATCATAGAAACATGAACAAAAAGTTTCAAAGATGGAGATGTCATTATTGTGGAAGGTTTGGTCACATAAAATCCTTTTGCTACAGGCTATGTGACACCCCGATTTAATTCAAATATTAAATAAATGAGAATTAATTATTTAATTGATTAAAGTCTTAAATATTTAATTTATCTGGATTAATTGGATCTTTTAATGAGGAAAGGATTGGAGGTGTGCAGAGTAAATGGTGGGTGTATGAGTAAAACACTCTACTAATTACTAAGTTTTAATTATTTATTTATTTGGAATAAATGAAGGAGTATTAGAAGGAATATAAAAAGGAAAAATAAAAGAAAGAGAAGGTTTTTGGAGAAAAGCTACTATACGTAGAATTGGAGAAAAGGAAAAGAGAGGAAAAGCCGACGCCGAGAGAAATCGGAGAATCATCGCAAGGTAAGGGGTGGTTTTAATCGGTTAATATGTTTTATGGGTTTTGGGAACCATAGGAATGAATGGGTATGTTAGAAAGTTGAATCTTTTATGATTAGGAGTTATAGGAACAAACCCTATTTTGTGTCGGTGTTGGAAATTGGATCATAGTATGTCAAATAAATGATAGGGATAATTAAACTACCTTGTTTGTTGTTATAATGGTGTGAAGTGATGATAAAATAGTGTTCCTGATGTCCAAATTCGTATATGGAAGTTTGGTAATGATAATGGATGCCTAATGCTGTCAAAAAGTAGCAGAAATGCTGTTGCAGGTCTTGGGAACCGGTTCCCTGTGGGGAGGAACCGAGTTCCCAGTGTCAAAATTAGAAAACTGGGACTTTTTGCACTCAGGAACCGGTTCCTGTATAGGTAGGAACCGGTTCCCCATTCAAAAACAGGGACGTGCTTTTATAAATTTTCAGGAACCGGTTCCTGTATAGGTAGGAACCGGTTCCAAGTGCATTTTCCAAAACTTCAAAACTTCATATTTTCTAAACCGTAACTCCGATTCGAGTGCCGTTTTCGGCGTTATTTCTTAAATTTAAAGTACTACCTTTTGAAAAGAGAAAAATATTATTTTGCCAAATTATTTTAAAAATGGTCGCGCTCCCGATTTTTGAAAAGAGTGATTAGTTAATGACAACGGGGAACTATTACCATCGGTCTAAGTACCGGATGAAAGGTTAATGCTTATTATGTATATCTTGATATTCATTATGATTGAATGTGATACGTTGATGATCTGGCATTATGTGATATATGTTGATATCGTGATCTGAGAATTAATGTTGCATGCTTTGATGATGCATGCATAAACATTTGTTGATTTGGTTCATTCCCATTGTGCGGAAGTGAGCTTGCAGAGCCAATAGACTTACCTGGTTGGAGGTAGTGAGGCTAGATTCTTGACCCAGATGTTGTGGGCGAATCATGGATTACACTGTCTTTCCACGAGTAAACGGAGCAGTGGGTGAACGAGGTTCACGTATTGGTACCACATGCATAGAGTCTGCATTGCATATGGAATTGTAACATGTTAGGATGGTTTCCAGTGTTGCAATTGCCATCGTTTGTTATATACATGATTATTGTGTGATTTGTCTCTGCATTGTTTATGAGTTTGTATTTGATTGACGAACTAATATATTCGGTTATTCTGTTGGATCTAAGAACGTATAACTCATATTATATCGAATTGAAATCTCACCCTTACTTTAACATTTCAGATCCGAAGTGATTAGCTACTTGGAGTTGGTGAGGATAGTCTTAGATTCGAGTCTTTGTCCGCGTGTCAGTGTCGTGCTCTGGTAGATGTAACACTGGGGAAAAACGATTGTTTGGAATCCTTTTATGGGTATTTTAATAATTATGGAATTATGTTGATCTATCATCCTGGAATAACTGTTGAGTAAAGTATTCGGGATTTAATTATGTTTCATTTCCGCTGTTAAACATAATTTTGAGTATGATTTAATTGATGAGTATTCTTCAGTGAAGCATGACGCTGTTTTGGTTAAAATTTTATGATTTAAATTGTGACGCCTCTTGATTGGTGATTAAAACTCTAATTAATATCTATAAAACGCGGGTAATTAGAAGGGGTGTTACAATAGTGGTATCAGATCATAGTCGGTCTTGTCTTAGTGTCGTTATTCCCTTTTAGTATGCGACTAGTGTAAGTAACACTGTCGATACTTGTGTGTTGATGTAGATTGTTTTATAATGTTACAGAGCAATGGCTGGAAGAGGTAACGGAAGGAATGATGATGCTATTGCTGAGGCTTTGGGAATGTTAGCTGGAGTGCTCGGAGGGAATCAGCAGGGAGCTGCGATTGTTGCTGACAGACAATTGGGGAAATAATTCTCCGTTGTTTAAAGGTGCACATGATCCTGAGGGTGCTCAGAAGTGGCTGAAAGAGATCGAGAGAATCTTCAGAGTGATTGATTGTGCTGAGGGGTTGAAGGTGAGATATGGTACTCACATGTTGGCAGAGGAAGCTGATGACTGGTGGGTTGCTACCAGGACTGAATTGGAAGAAGACGGGATTGCATTGACTTGGGCTGTGTTCAGGAGAGCTTTTCTGAGAAGGTATTTTCCTGAAGACATTCGGGGAAAGAAAGAAATTGAATTTTTGGAGCTCAAGCAGGGCAACAAGTCTGTGAGTGAGTATGCGACCAAGTTCACTGAGTTAGCAAAGTATTATGCTAATTATCCTAACGATGCAGATGGAGAATTTTCCAAATGTATCAAGTTTGAGAATGGTCTGCGAGATGAGATCAAGCAAGGTATCAGGTATCAGCGTATTAGAAGGTTTCCTGATTTGGTTGACTGTAGTAGGATTCTGGAGGAAGATCTTACTAGTACTAAGGCAAATGCTCAGAGTTATGCTGACCGTAAGGGTAAGAGACAGATGGATCGTGGTAAGCCTTATGATAGGAATAATCAGAAATCTGGAGGTTGGAAGAAGTCTAGTGGGGGAGACTCTGGTTCTTCTGGTTCTTCCGTGAGGTGTTACAGGTGTGGTGAATTGGGTCACCGATCTCTGGAATGCAAGGCTGATGGAAGGAAGTGCAACAATTGTGGAAGAGTTGGTCATTTAGCTGCTGAGTGTAGATCCCGAAGAGTAACTTGTTACAACTGTGGAGAAGAAGGACACACTCGTCCGCAGTGTACTAAGCCAAAGAAAGAGCAAGCTGGTGGGAAAGTGTTTGCTTTGTCAGGGTCAGAGGTTAAGCCGGATGATCGGTTGATTAAAGGTACATGTTTTATTAATGGCATACCTTTAATTGCAATTATTGACACTGGAGCGACACACTCTTTTATTTCTTTGGACTGTGCTAAGAGATTGAATCTAGAAATTTCTAGTTTGGATGGAAGTATGGTCATTGACACTCCTGCGTCGGGTTCAGTGAGTACTTCGTATGTGTGTAGGAATTGTCCTATCGTTATTTTCGATAGAGGATTCGGTATGGATCTAGTGTGCCTACCGTTAGAACAACTGGATATTATCCTTGGAATGAACTGGTTGGTCTTCAACCAGGTTCATATCAATTGTTTTGAGATGACGGTTATATTTCCTGAAATAGCTGAAGTTGAAGATGCGATCATGTCAGTTAAGCAGATGAATTCAGCTGTCAGAGAGGGTGCCGTGGTGTTCATGTTATGTTCTTTGACGGAAGTGAAAGGAAAGGCTAAAAGTGGAGAGTTACCTGTTGTGAATGAATTTCCAGAGGTGTTTCCGGAAGATGTTAATGAGTTACCACCTGAGAGAGAAGTGGAGTTCACTATAGAATTGATTCCTGGAACCAGTCCGGTGTCGATGGCGCCTTATCGCATGTCGGCATCTGAGTTGTCTGAACTGAAGAAACAGTTGGAAGAGTTATTGGAGAAGAAATTTATTCGGCCTAGTGTTTCACCGTGGGGTGCGCCAGTGTTGTTGGTTAAGAAGAAGGAAGGTACGATGAGACTGTGTGTTGACTACAGACAATTGAATAAAGTGACGATCAAGAATCGGTATCCATTACCGAGGATTGATGACTTGATGGATCAGTTGGTTGGAGCTTGTGTGTTTAGCAAGATTGATCTGAGGTCTGGGTATCATCAGATTCGCGTTAAGGCAGAAGATATTCAGAAGACTGCGTTCAGAACGAGGTATGGGCATTATGAATATTCTGTTATGCCATTTGGAGTTACTAATGCACCTGGTGTGTTTATGGAGTACATGAACAGGATATTTCATCCGTATCTTGACAAGTTTGTGGTGGTGTTTATTGACGATATTTTGATCTACTCAAGGGATGAAGAGGAGCATGCAAATCATTTGAGAACTGTGTTGGAATTGTTGAAGGAAAAGAAACTTTATGCGAAATTGTCGAAGTGTGAGTTCTAGTTAAGCGAAGTGAGTTTCCTTGGTCATGTGATATCCGAGGATGGTATTGTTGTTGACCCTACCAAAGTAGAAGCGGTATCTCAGTGGGAAGCGCCGAAGAATGCTTCAGAGGTTCGTAGTTTTCTTGGTCTTGCAGGTTACTACCGAAAGTTCATTGAGGGATTTTCGAAGTTAGCGTTACCATTGACTAAGTTGACGAGAAAAGGCCAAGCATTTGTTTGGGATATAGATTGTGAAGAAGGATTCCAAGAATTGAAGAGGAGGTTGACTAGTGCTCCGATTTTAATTTTGCCGAATCCAGAAGAATCTTTTGTGGTGTATTGTGATGCGTCTTTGATGGGTTTAGGAGGTGTTTTGATGCAAGATAGGAAGGTTGTGGCTTATGCTTCTAGACAGTTAAAGACTCATGAGAGGAATTACCCGACTCATGATTTAGAGTTGGCGGCCGTTGTGTTTGTGTTGAAATTGTGGAGGCATTATCTGTATGGTTCACGGTTTGAGGTGTTCAGTGATCATAAGAGCCTGAAGTATCTCTTTGATCAGAAAGAGTTGAATATGAGGCAGAGAAGATGGTTAGAATTTCTTAAGGATTATGATTTTGGTTTGAATTACCATCCTGGTAAGGCAAACGTCGTGGCAGATGCGTTAAGCAGGAAGTCCTTGCATATGTCGATGTTAATGGTTCGTGAATTGGATTTAGTTGAGCAATTCAGAGATTTAAGTTTGGTTTGTGAAACTACTTCGAATAGTGTGAAGTTGGGCATGTTGAAGCTGACTAGTGGTATTTTGGAAGAGATTCGGAATGGACAGAAGTCTGATGTTGGTTTAGTGGACAAGCTGACATTGATTAACCAAGGTCAAGGAGGTGAGTTCCGGATTGACGAGAATGGTGTTATGAGATTTGGCGATAGAGTGTGTGTCCCGGATGTTGCTGAGATCAGAAAGAGTATCTTGGAGGAAGGACACCGTAGTGGATTGAGTATTCATCCTGGTGCTACTAAGATGTACCATGACTTGAAGAAGTTATTTTGGTGGCCGGGAATGAAGAAGGAAATTGCCAAGTTTGTGTATGCGTGTTCGGTTTGTCAGAAATCGAAGGTTGAGCATCAGAAGCCGTCGGGACTGATGGAACCGTTATTCGTTCCGGAATGGAAATGGGATGGCATTTCTATGGATTTTGTGTCTGGTTTGCCTAGAACCGCGAAGAACTGTGATTCTATCTGGGTGATTGTCGATCGATTGACGAAGTCTGCTCACTTTATTCCGATAAGAATGGATTATCCGATGGAGAGGTTGGCAGAATTGTATGTTGAGAGAGTGGTAAGTTTGCATGGTATTCCGTCTAGCATCGTGTCGGATAGAGATCCGAGGTTTACTTCTAAGTTCTGGACAGGATTGCAGAAAGCTCTGGGTACTAAGTTACGATTGAGTTCTGCATATCATCCACAGACAGATGGTCAGACGGAGAGGACGATTCAGTCGTTAGAGGATTTGTTGAGAGCTTGTGTGTTAGAGAAAGGTGGAGCTTGGGATAGCTACTTGTCATTGATAGAGTTTACCTATAACAATAGTTTTCATTCGAGCATTGGTATGGCTCCGTTTGAGGCATTGTATGGTAGGAGATGTCGGACACCGTTGTGTTGGTACGAATCTGGAGAAAGTGCTGTGATTGGACCAGAGATTGTTCACGATAAGAGGAGGAAAGATCTTGAGTTTGATGAAGGAGACCACGTGTTTATGAGAGTTACTCCGATGACTGGTATTGGCCGAGCTTTGAAGTCAAAGAAGTTGACTCCGCGCTTTATTGGTCCGTTTCAGATTACCAAGAGAGTTGGGAAAGTTGCGTATCAGATTGCTTTACCGCCGTCACTTGCAAATTTGCATGATGTTTTCCATGTATCTCAGTTGAGGAGGTATATCGCGGATCCGTCTCATGAAATTCAGGTAGATGATGTTCAGGTGCGGGATAATTTGACTGTGGAAGCAGTGCCTGCAAGAATTGAGGATCGAAAAGTGAAGCAATTGCGAGGTAAAGAGATAGCTCTGGTACGAGTAGCTTGGGGAGGACCAGCTGAAGGCAATGTGACTTGGGAGCTGGAGAGTCAGATGAAGGACTCGTATCCCGAACTTTTCGTCTGAGGTATGTTTTCGAGGACGAAAACTCTTTTAGTGGGGGAGAGTTGTGACACCCCGATTTAATTCAAATATTAAATAAATGAGAATTAATTATTTAATTGATTAAAGTCTTAAATATTTAATTTATCTGGATTAATTGGATCTTTTAATGAGGAAAGGATTGGAGGTGTGCAGAGTAAATGGTGGGTGTATGAGTAAAACACTCTACTAATTACTAAGTTTTAATTATTTATTTATTTGGAATAAATGAAGGAGTATTAGAAGGAATATAAAAAGGAAAAATAAAAGAAAGAGAAGGTTTTTTTGGAGAAAAGCTACTATACGTAGAATTGGAGAAAAAGGAAAAGAGAGGAAAAGCCGACGCCGAGAGAAACCGGAGAATCATCGCAAGGTAAGGGGTGGTTTTAATCGGTTAATATGTTTTATGGGTTTTGGGAACCATAGGAATGAATGGGTATGTTAGAAAGTTGAATCTTTTATGATTAGGAGTTATAGGAACAAACCCTATTTTGTGTCGGTGTTGGAAATTGGATCATAGTATGTCAAATAAATGATAGGGATAATTAAACTACCTTGTTTGTTGTTATAATGGTGTGAAGTGATGATAAAATAGTGTTCCTGATGTCCAAATTCGTATATGGAAGTTTGGTAATGATAATGGATGCCTAATGCTGTCAAAAAGTAGCAGAAATGCTGTTGCAGGTCTTGGGAACCGGTTCCCTGTGGGGAGGAACCGAGTTCCCAGTGTCAAAATTAGAAAACTGGGACTTTTTGCACTCAGGAACCGGTTCCTGTATAGGTAGGAACCGGTTCCCCATTCAAAAAACAGGGACGTGCTTTTATAAAATTTTCAGGAACCGGTTCCTGTATAGGTAGGAACCGGGTTCCAAGTGCATTTTTCCAAAAACTTCCAAAACTTCAAAACTTCATATTTTCTAAACCGTAACTCCGATTCGAGTGCCGTTTTCGGCGTTATTTCTTAAATTTAAAGTACTACCTTTTGAAAAGAGAAAAATGTTATTTTGCCAAATTATTTTAAAAATGGTCGCGCTCCCGATTTTTGAAAAGAGTGATTAGTTAATGACAACGGGGAACTATTACCATCGGTCTAAGTACCGGATGAAAGGTTAATGCTTATTATGTATATCTTGATATTCATTATGATTGAATGTGATACGTTGATGATCTGGCATTATGTGATATATGTTGATATCGTGATCTGAGAATTAATGTTTTATGCTTTGATGATGCATGCATAAACATTTGTTGATTTGGTTCATTCCCATTGTGCGGAAGTGAGCTTGCGAGCCAATAGACTTACCGTTGGAGGTAGTGAGGCTAGATTCTTGACCCGATGTTGTGGGTGAATCATGGATTACATGTCTTTCCACGAGTAAACGGAGCTGGGTGAACGAGGTTCACGTATTGGTACCACATGCATAGAGTGCATTGCATATGGAATTGTAACATGTTAGGATGGTTTCGGTGTTGCAATTGCCATCGTTTGTTATATACATGATTATTGTGTGATTTGTCTCTGCATTGTTTATGAGTTTGTATTTGATTGACGAACTAATATATTCGGTTATTCTGTTGGATCTAAGAACGATAACTCATATTATATCGAATTGAAATCTCACCCTTACTTTAACATTTCGATCCGGTGATTAGCTACTTGGAGTTGGTGAGGATAGTCTTAGATTCGAGTCTTTGTCCGCGTGTCAGTGTCGTGCTCGTAGATGTAACACGGGAAAAACGATTGTTTGGAATCCTTTTATGGATATTTTAATAATTTGGAATTATGTTGATCTATCATCCCGAATAACTGTTGAGTAAAGTATTCGGATTTAATTATGTTTCATTTCCACTGTTAAACATAATTTTGAGTATGATTTAATTGATGAGTATTCTTCATGAAGCATGACTGTTTTGGTTAAAATTTTATGATTTAAATTGTGACGCCTCTTGATTGGTGATTAAAACTCTGATTAATATCTATAAAACGCGGGTAATTAGAAGGGGTGTTACAGGCTACATGGATATCCTAATCAAGGCTCTTATGTGAAGCCTAAAACCAACAGGGTATCATACACTCAACAGTGGAAGAAGAAGACGTAGCTCGTAGCTCACACTTCTCTTAGAATGTCGCCAAGAAAGATTGGTACTTTGACAAGGGTGTTCTAAGCATATGACTGGACAGGAATCTTCTCATTGATGTTAAGCCTCATTCTACCAGCTTTGTTACTTTTGGAGATGGAGCTAAAGGAGAAATCAAAGGTGTTGGAAACTCGAACTGTCTGGGTTCCAAACCTGAAAGGAGTGTCTGGTAAAAGGTTTGACTGCCAATCTCATCATAAGTCAGCTATGTGATATGGGATTCACAGTCAACTTCACTAAGTTTGAATGTCTTGTAATCAATGATGATCAAGAAGTGATTATGAGGGAGTCGATCAAAGTGGGAATCGAAAACACCACTGCTCGTGTGTTCTACGACAAAGATGAAGAGGAAGTAAAGTTGTGGCACCAAGAACTTGGTCATTTACACCTCGAGGAATGAATAGGATCAGTTCCATAGAGGAGTCAGAAGGATACCAAGAATTCACATTGATAAAGGGAGAATCTGTGGTAAGTATAAGGTGGACAAGAAATCGAATGTCATACTCAATGTCTAGACATTTGACCACTTCTAAAGCTTGAAACAAGGTACTAAGATCTGGTATGAAAGGCTAACCAAGCACCTTCTGTCAAAATATATAGGAGGAGTCTTGGATAAAACCCTCTTTATCAAAGGAGGAGAAATCATGGTGCTTCAAATGTATGTTAATAACATAGTTCTTGAAGGAATACCTGACACAATTGTGAGACATTTTGACAACCAAATGCAAGCTGAATCTGGGATGAGCTTCATTGGAGAGTTGATTCATTTTCTTGGACTACAAGTATCACAGATAGGAGACTCAACACTTCTTCCACAGAGCAAGTGTGCAAGGAATTTTGTCAAGAAATTTGGAATGAAGAATGGCTGCCATAAAAGGACTTCTGCTCCCACACATTTGAAGTTGTTCAAGAAAACAAGTGGAGAAAGTGTTGATCAAAGCTTGTGTAAAAGGTTTTTTGATGGATGTGTCTTATTAAGAAACAATCTTATTCCTTGGTTCAGTAAAAAGGAAAACTGTGTATTCCTATACAATGTTAAAGCTGAATACATAGCAGCTGCTAGAGATTGCTCTCAGATAATCTGGATGAAGCAGATGCTGACTGAGTACAATGTCATACAGGATGTCATAACATTGCATTGTGACATTGTTACTAAAACTCTTGAGGCAAGTCAATTTAAGTTTTTAAGGGGCAAATTGGATATTTGTCAATATGAGGAGTTGTAGTAATTATCTCTGTCTGCAACAAGGGATGAAAGGGACCTTTTACTTCAATTAGTTAAAAGTGGGTTATTTAATTATTTTCATCCTTATTTTAAAAGGTCCAAGAATAGGAAGAGACTCCCACTTATAATACCTTCCTCATTTGAAAGTAGTATCATTCTTTCTTCACTCAAAAGAAACTCTGAAACCCTCTACTATTTTCGCTCTCTTTTTCTCAAAAACCATCAGCGAAATATGTCTTCATCATCCTCATCATCTCAACAATCAGGATCTTCATCTTCATCCATGGCTGAAGTTAGGGCAAATGCTGAAGCCATGCAAACTGAAGCACTAAGGGTTACTCCATTGCGTGTATTGGCTACTGACCCAGAAAGAGTCAAGAAATTGCGTACAAGGAATGCAAGAAGGGCTCAAGCATCTCCTACTGGTAAGACTTCTGCACCATCCTCTTCAGTTCCTCCAGAAATAACGAACAGAGAGGGGTCTAGGTCTGTACATATAGCCATTGCTAGATTAGTAACCAGGATCCTAAACGAAGACCAATCTGTACCTGGGGTTTCAATCCCTCTAAACTATAAGTCTGCTAGCCCTAGTTTAGCAGTTGATCCAGATGTCACTGAGAATGTCGAGACATCTGGTGATCATGATGCTTCCCCTGTCAAGAATGATGTTGAGCCTTCAGTACGTATTGATAATGTTTGTTATGAAACCCCTGCTGATAAGGAAGATGTGATATCTGATAGCATTCTTGAGGAATCCCCAGCAAAATGTGCCTCAGAAAAAGTTCCTGCTGACTATATTTCTGATAGTATTCTTGAGGAATCACCAGCAAAGTGTGCCTCTGATAAAGCTCCTGCTGACTACATTTCAGACAGTATCTTAGAGGAATCTCCAGTTCAAGGGTCTGATCATTTAACTGAACCTCCTGTCATTGACTTAGATGAAGTGTTCTCAGACAATGATCTCATTGCAAATGTTAATCCAAACATTGCAAAGAGGATGATGAAAAGGAAGGGAAAACAGGTTGTCTCACAGAGCCCTGCTAAAGAAAAGGGTGTTAAAGATGTGTGCAAGACTGAGAAGTATCCCAAGGCTGGACCCTCTACAAAGAAATGTAGAGTAAAAACTGTTGGTAGTGGCTCTAGACCAAAGAGAACACCAATTTTGAAAAATAGGAAAGAACCTGAATCCTTAGAGTCAGATCAAGACTCTGATTTTGATGAGAATGTCACAGACATTCATCCCAGAAAGAAGCAAACTCTTGGGAATCTTCCCAAGGTGCCTGAAGTGGCCATTGATAACATTTCCTTCCATCATCCTGAGAATGCTGGAAGATGGAAGTTTGTTTGCTTAAAGAGGGTGACTCTGGAAAGAGAGTTGAATAAAAGTGCTCTTGAATGCAAGGAAGTTGTTGACTTAATTAAAGAGGCTGGTCTGATGAAAACAGTTATGAGTTTCTCAACCTGTTATGAAGTTTTGGTAAAAGAGTTTATAGTCAATCTGTCAAATGGCTGTGGGGATAGGAACTCTGCTGACTACCAAACTGTATATGCGAGGGGAAGGAAAGTCAGGTTTTCTCCAAATGTGATCAACAGATTCCTGGGTAGATCTGATAATGCTCAGCCAGAGTTGGAGGAAACTGACAACAAGATCTGTCAAACCATCACTGCCAAACAAGTAAGGCAATGGCCTCTAAAGGGAAAACTCTCAGCAAGCAAGTTGAGTGTCAAATTTTCCATCCTGCATAAGATTGGTGCTGCTAACTGGGTCCCAACCAATCACAAATCCACCATCTCTAATAAACTGGGAAGATTCATATATGCAGTAGGCACTCAGGCTACATTTGACTATGGATCATATATATTTGAGCAGACCCTCAAGCATGCTGAAAGCTATGCTATCAAAGGACCCATAACCTTTCCCTTCCTCCTATGTGGAATTATAGTTGATCAGTATCCAGACATTCTTGGTGACAGAGATTTAATTTGCAAAAGGGCTTCTCCTCTTGGATTTCATTACAAACTCTTCCAAGGCAAACATGTTCCAGATATTGTCATGACATCTGCTGAGACATCAACTGTCAAAGAAAATTCTCAGAAGGCAAATGTCATTGCTGTGCTAAAAGAAACTTGCAAGGAACTTGAAGCAAGAAAGCAAAGTCTGGAAGACCTGATCTCTACACTTGAAAAGGAGCAAGACATAGAGGTTGAGGAAGAAGGGTTTGTTGGTGATGATCCTGCTGCTCATATGGATGAAGATGCTGAGGCTGATCAAGCAACTGCTGATGAAGAAGGTTCTGAAGATGCTTCCTTCCACAGTGCTTCTTCTGGAGAAGAAAACACTTAAGCAGTACTCCTGTTGCTTCTGTTTTTGTTATGTCAATTGTTTCTTGTTCTTGTGTTTTCCAAGTTTTGTGTATTCTGGATGATTGTAATTCCTTTATTGACAGTTTTGTAATGCCTTGATAGAGATGTACCCCAAACAATGCTGGTACTTAATTATATGTTGAATGATTGGGGCAATTGTATTGTTTCCTTTGGCCCTTTATGGATAAAAAGGGGAAGAAGAACTACTGTGTGACAGTGGCACTATTGTGTGACAGTGGCTGGGAATTTGGGAAATTGTATGGAAATTTAAATTTGTATGTGGGCAATTGTAGGAACTGTGGGATTTCTGTATGGGTAGAATTTATCTTATCTCTAGGTTCTAGTTTCTTTAAGCTTAGAACTAGTTTGTCTTCTGCTGCATAGGTACTCTGATGTGTTAAGTAGTTTTAGCCAAAAATGTGCCAAAGGGGGAGTTTGTTAGTGTTTTTAGTTGGCATTAATTTTGGTAAAACTAGGCTATAGCAATGTCTTGATAAATGTCATGACATTCAGAGATTGAAGATAAATCCTACTTGACAAGGATGTTTGAAGTACAGCTCAGAACTGGAAGCTAAAAGCTGTGCTGGAAATTCTGCAGAAAATAGTCTGATGTCATAACAGATGTTATGACATTCAGTGTGACATTCTGTTCTGCAGAATCTATTTTTCCTGAGACTTTTCAGGAAGTTTGTTGAGCTGCTATATTATGTTTTTCTGTTACTAGAATGCATGCTCACGTGGCTGCTAGGATAATCTTAATTAGACCTAAATTGGTTGTTGAAAAGACCATGTTTTTAGGATTAAATTAAGTGAACCCTAGCTATCTTTATGGAAGCCCAAGACTGAAGTTTCAGGACTGCTTCTATAAAAGGAATTCAACCCTTATACTGCTGCTGCACCTTTTGTACTGTTAGGAGAGTTAACAGTTGTATTTTATGTAATTCTAGTTTCTCTTGTGAGCCAAGCAATTATCAATTGATAAGTGCCTTGGACTAGGATTTGTTTGTAAGGGTAGTTTATCACTCAAAGCTTTGAAGCACGAGTGTTTGTCTCTTGATTGAAGCTTTGAAGCAAGATCAAGATAGTTTATTGAAGTGTGTCTTCACAATTCAATTAATCAATAGGTTGATATCACTGCTATGATTGAGGGGGAGTGAGTAGGAACTCAAATCTAAGTAGGACTTAGGTTGAAGTTGCATTGGGTAGGTTTTAAGTGAAGGAGATAAACTGGTTGGTTTATTCCTGAATTAATTCTACTAATAGTGAATTTCCTCCCTGGCTTGGTAGCCCCCAGATGTAGGTGTAGTTAGACACTGAACTGGGTAAACAACTTATTGTGTTCTTTACTGTTGTTTAAATTTATTGTGTAAATTGTTAACAGAGTGTCAGATAGTGTGTCATAACATTCTCTGTGACATCACGTATCTGCTGCCAGGAATTTCAGAATGGTTTAATTTCTTTGAAGCGGATTCATTTTACATGTTGTTTACCTGCATTCCAGGCGTTCAAAAATTCATAACTCTCATCTCGTTGGGTATTTTTTACTGACTTTATACTTGAGAGTTCATATTGATGTTATCTTCAACTTTCATTCTTGGATCGGAGGATAATTATGTGAAGAACGTCTCCGGAAAAATTAATCTTTCAATAGCAGTAAACTGATTTCTTTGGCTGAACCGTATTTTTGGAACACTAAAAAATTATTAACTTTAGACTGAAACGTCAAAAGTGAGTGGCTATGGCATGCAAAATTTCATCTCGACGACCTCTTTGACTTTTGTTCTTGGGTCAAGAGTTGATTCTTTACGGATAATGCATATAGTTTTAATTACTGAAGAAGTTTTTGAACCGAACCGAGTATTAGTTTCTCTGACGCGCAATATTCAAAATTCCATATCTCTCTCGATTTTTATCGAGTCGCGGCGGGATTGTTCCAAAATTTCATAAATTTTGTTGGTTTCGACTTTCATTCATATTCCGAGTTCGAATTTCGATCATAAGATTTTCGTTCGAAGCGTTTTCTCAAAGTTGTGTAGTTAAAATTCTGAACTTGTCAGGTGTTTTCAGCGTCAGTGGAAACTTCGAAAATTCATAACTCCTTCAATGTTTCATTCCGAACATTTTTTGTGTTAAGCCCGAATTCGAATTTTAAACGGTTCACGATGACCTTGTCGTTTGGACGATTTTTATTCAGATAAAGCCAATTTGGGTCCAATTTGAGCTCAGTTCACCGTGAGCCCATTTTCTCCACCATAAATCAATTTTTGCTCTCATAATTTCACACGCACAAATCATTTGTCAAGTTTTACATTGAAGAAACTATTGTTTCTCTCTCTTTTTCTCTCTACTCACAAACCAAAAAAATTATAAAAAAAGTCAAACAACTCCTTTTCCCTCCAAGCCAAGTCTTCATCGGAACTCCCTCTCCTCCCACCGTCGGTCAGCCATCGCGACTTTCGTCCGACCATCGCCAAACTGCTGACGTTCCCTACTCTCCAAAACCGATCACGAAACACGATCTCTTCCCCGCCTCAACACGCGACGACGCGCGTTTGCTCCTCCATGCGCCCCAGTCTCTCTCTCGTCTCCTTCATGGTTTACCAGCGAGACTCCTCCCGCTCACTGTGCAGTTCTGGCCAGCCTCATCTTCTCCGATCCAAGCTTCGATCCTGGTAAGTATTCCATCAATTCTTGATTTAAGTGCTTTTAGTTTAAGCATTTATTGAATTAAGTGATTATTTGAGGAAATAGAATTGGAATTGAGGTGAATTCATAAACATGAAGTTGAGTTGAGTTGTTGAATGTAACTTGATTCTTAATTGGTGATTTGAATTTTTGTGAATTCATGAGTTGAATTTCTTGCACCTAAGGTGTTTGTGTCAATGTATGAGTGAAATCCACATATTCATGAGTTGAATTAGCTTGTGTTGATTTTTGGAATCGAATCTCATGAGTTGTATTGATTCTTGATTGATGATGTTTGCTTGAAATTCAATTTGTGACGTTATATCGAAGTGTGAAATTGGTTGAGCAATTACATAATTAATATGGAATTCATGTTTATTCGGTAAATTTTGTTAACAAATGTTGAACACCGAATTTGATTCCATATTCTGATTATGTATTTTGCATTGATTTTTGCTTGTAGATTCAAGAATGGATGTAATTTTTGTGAATTCTACTTTGTAAATAAAACTTGCACTTTCAGTGTAAATTGTTGTAAATCAGAAATGGCATCAACTCTTGAATAACCTTCCTTGTTGATTTTTTTGTTGAAATTCAAGAAGAAGCTTGTGGATTGAGATTACATAATTGACATAGTTTTGGATGTGCAATTCTAAAAATTTCTCAAACTTTCAACAAAATCGAAGTTCCAATTCATGTGTCAATTATGGAATTACTCGTGTGGTATTAAATGCACATCATGTAATTGATTTAATATCCGATTCTACTCCTCATTGCCAAACCCAAAGCATGAAAATCGGAAATTAAATCAATTCTTGATTTTTGTACATTTCTTCCATTTCATGCATTTTTGTGAATCAAAACTCATTTTTCCTCAAACGTTTGTGATAACAATTCTTGTCCTAGACGTTTTGGGAACCGAATTCCATGCGTAGCATACCAAAACGATCATGCTATCCACCCACCCAAAACGCCATAAAAGTGCCGCTCCCACTTGGAATTAATTAAAACTGATTGCATTCTTGAATCTGTTGGCACGTTTGCATTCGACCGTGTGATTTTTAGCTTATTCCAAGAAGTTGATTTTCCACTTAATTTCCGAATAAGTGCTTTTCCAATCCGGTTTTTGAGTTTTAATTTCATTTCATGCATGTATATGCTTGTATAATAGCTTGTGAATAATCGCTTTTGAGCTTTGTGCTTCCAATAAGCATTTTCCTTATTAATTCTAACACTTTTGTTGTTTGTGCGAGGTACTTTGATTTTTTTTTCCGATCATGTAGCTTTGTGTGACTATGTGATCGGAAAACATCGCTTGTCACTAGCTTGTGACACTTTGAGATAGCTATACCTGTATAAATTATATTTTGTGCAGGGCATTATGTTTCTGATACAGAAGTGTGCGACACGTTTTGTATTGCTTTTTGTTTCATATTATGTTCTAATTGTTTTTCATGCATGTACTTTGGTTATGATGCGGATGTGTCTGACACACATCCCATATTATTTGTTGATTTGTATTTTGTAAGAATAGTATTTCTTGTAGGTACTTTGTTTGTGGTGTGGACATGTACGTTCCACATCGCATTGATGGATATATCATGTGTGAATCGTATTTCATACATGCATTTTGGTTGTGATACGAATTTGTACATTCCTTATTAAATGGTTATTTGTATCTTGTAGGAATAATATTTCTTGCAGGTACTCTGTCTGTGGTGTGGACATGTACGTTCCACATCGCCTTGGTGGGTAAAATATGTGTGAATAGTATTTCATGCAGGTACTCCAGTTGTGATACAGATTCGTACATTCCATATTACATTTTCTCTAGTATTTTGATTGGATTGTATTTCTTGTAGGTACCCGGTGAGATGCAGATATGTACATTCCGTATCACTTTGTTTGTTTACATTTTATATGAATGGTATTTTGTGCGTATGATATTTGAACGTGTATGACACACGCTTCGATCTTGATTCTTGATGCTTTGATGCATTTCTGACTGGATTTATTTGTTGATGCTAGCTTCTCTCGAATTCTTCAGGTTTCTTGTTGCTGCTAGTATTTACGGATTATTATCCGTTTGGTACGCCTCTCATTTAATTTGTTTCCGCATTTACTTCTTTCTAGAGATCATGATAAGTAGGAAAAGAGTGTGTGCTCGAAGGTCGCTGTTTAAAGTCCTGTAGCAGGCATTCCGCATTTTCGTGTGCTAATTGTGTTTGGTTTGTTTAAAATCCTACCTTGGTAGTAGGTATTCTACTGTGTGTTTATATTTGTGTTCAAAGACCTCAGATAAGGCAATTTTGTAACACCCCTTTTCTAACCCCAATTAAACATAGTATAAATCAAAGTAAAATAGAATGCATACAAACAAGGGATGTCACATGTCTTTTCCCACACAATGGTAAACCCACAAAACAAATATTAACATGCACCTGGTCATAATCATAGCACATATTTAAATCTAATGTTTCATCAAAATATGCATATCACAGCGGAATATTTCTTTTCTCAGATAATATCAATGATTACATCCCATGCTATAATCATTCAATCAACATAATAATGAATCTATAACATCATCAAGTCATATGAATCCAGAACATTGGCACCAAGGCCTCATCACATATTATCTCAACATACAAATATAAAACAGATGAGAATACATAACAATATCTCATAGTAAACACGAGTTCAAATAATCTCCGTGTTACATGACCAGAGCAATGACTCACTACTTAAAAATAAGGATAAGCTAACTAATATCCTCAACTAGTCTCTTACGAAGCACCACTATCCTCATAACCTGCACGATGTCGCATAGAACATCACATACAACAGAAGGGTGAGAATTCAAATTATTATCAAAATGTATATAATTAGAAGCAATATAGAAACAAACATCTAACAATTCTCTACACCTCATTTATCTTCTGTCAGACTTTGTTAACTTTTCTTCTATCAGAGTTTGCTTTCAGCGTGCGTATTTAGAAGTTGCTTTTTATCTTTAGAACTTCTAATTCTTTATCTGCTCGACGTAAGTTAATATTTCACTTTCTAGAGTGCTTGAGTCAGAACATCATCTGAAATGAAAAACATACTTATCAGAGTATCAGATGTAAACATACTCACCAGAGTATCAAATTTACTTATACAAAATTTATTTCATTTGTTATCATCAAAACTCTAAGATGTGATTAGAACCAAAGTATGTTCTAACAGGTATCACATTCTTACGCTAACAACCCTAATATTCTTCTATTGTCACCTTGATCATTTGCTTACTTTAGCATCATAGTGTCTTGCAGGTACACCACCCCTCCTCTTCAAACACAGCTCGAAGGATCTCTGTTCGTTCTAGCCATCTCAGATTCTGATCAATACTCCAGATCAAAATAGGTTAGGGGTTATTGTACATTTTGTTAAAACAAAACACATACTTCGTAAATACACTTGCGAAATGAATTTTATGAGTTATTTGCAAGTGCACTTGTGAAGACATCATATTTTTAACAAACTATGGGTGAATTCGCAAATGCACTTACAGAGTCATCTGTGAGATGAATTCGTAAATACACTTACGAAATCTATACTATTTTAAATTTTTTATTGGGATCGAGAAAAAAAATTCCAAAAAAAGAAAAGGAAAAGAAGACTAAAAAAAGTAACTGATTTTAACAAGAAAGTGCTCGAAACCACTCTAACAAAATGCATTTAGATTTTAGCACATAAAAAGGAAAAAAAAGCCAACAAAACATAAATCACGAAACACTCGGTTGCATGAACTTGATTCAGTAAAGAGTCCAAATCCAAGAATGTATTATTATTACTACAGAAACACATTGGTACAGCGTGGCTATCTCCATTCCATTTGATTATTTGTGACACAACACAATCCACAATTACATCTTCATTATTTTCCGCGTGCCTATCCATCTTCATAACCAAAACCTACGGCCATAATCCACTGGTTTAGTGGGTCCCAATATAAAAAATCTGATTAATCATCATCGCACTATAGCATAGTCCATAGAACAAGAGTTAGAACAAAGGGTCCGTCGATCATCGTACAAGCTTTGTTTTGCGATAATATTAGTTGGGACCCACAGCACACGGTGAACGAGACACATACAATAAAACCGCTTCTAATACGACAAAGTTATTACTATGAGTATGAACAATAATTTAGTGATAATATTATTTTATTTAAAATTATGGAAAAGAAAATGAGAAATAAAAGGTTGCATAAAAGGTTGCTTTCGCTAGGTTCTGACAAAAAACATGGCGTCACGCGTATTCAGAAGAGGACAAAAGGGGTGTCATGGTCAGTGGCAAATGGGAGATTGTGGGAGAGTGGAGGGTATTTAGGGAAATGGAAAATGGGAGGTGGGTTTGGCAAAACGAAGAAAGTTTGAGACGAAACCCTTTGTCGACACGTGCTTGGCGTCGGCCGCACGCTGAGAAACTAATTTGTCTTGTTATGGCTGCTTGGCTGGCTCACTTTTCCGCCCAAAAGTTTTTCCATATGGATACAAATCTTGCCCCTACCCTGTTTTTCACTATACTTTCATATCTACTGCCTTTGTAATACTCCTACAACAATGACACTAGTATTCATCCTACTATTCACTCTAAAAAAAATTAGTTTATCTGTTTTATATTATTTGTCGTAATTTAACGTTTCATACAAATTAAAAAACAGTAATAAATAAAAAAGAGAGAATAATGACTTTATCAAATTGTCCTGATTAATTATTGGTGTATTCAAATTAACCTTAATGTTAAGTAAAAAAATAATAAATTAAAAATATTTATTAAATGGTACAATTAGAAGATTAAATATAAAATTACATTGGTAATGTAAAGTGACAAATAATTTGGGACAAATTTTTTCTCTAAATATGACATTTATTTTGGGACGGAAAGAGTAAGGAATATTAAGGTGATTGCATATAGTAATATAGTAGTAAGAGTGAAAATAGGTTAGGCTAGACTAGGCTTTATAAGGTCTGGGCCTGATCTACGATAAACTTATATGGCCTGAGTCTGATCTATGGCCTACTATAGACTCATTTTGTTAGCCTGATCTGGTCTTTTTAAAAGTCCGACCTGACCTTAAAGTCTGTTTCTCAATAAGGTTTTCAATAAAACTATATTACTTAAGAAGCCTTATAGGTCGGCCTATACATGCATATATAGGCTGACCTATTTTGAATTTTTTCTAATATATATGTGTTATACCCTAAAATTTGCCCTCCTATTTCTCAAGGCAGTCCACATCTCCACACTTAAATTTTTTTCAAGGGTTGACCAGATGAACCCTCTCCTAAGCAATCAACTCACAACTAGGGTTTTGATTCTCTCAAGTCAAAGATGGTTTATATTGCCTCAAGTGATCATCATGCCTCCTCATATGTCTCAAAGGATCACCATGTCAAGTTTCAAGCCTCATAACTCAAGTTTGCTCAATCAATTGCTCAGATGGTTGAAAGTTAGTTGTATTGGACAAAAAGTCAACTGTGGTCAACATACAATCAAACTGCATCATTTTTGGTTAACATCAAGATTTTGAAGTCACATTCATTATTTGATCAAGTATTGATCATGCTTCATCAAGAAAACTCAAGATTTGATCAAAAGTCAAAGTTTCTAAATTAGGATTTTTGGACAAAAAGTCAACAGAACTTTGACCAAGCATAACTTTCACATACTTTATCAGAAATTTTTCCACCAAATCTCATTTTGAAGAGAATTCAATTCTCTACAACTTCATGTCTCACAATCTTTGGTAAAAAAATGCTTCATCTGAGAGTTATGGATCAAGACATCATAGGTCCTTCTAAAAGTCAACAAAAAGTCATATTTTTGCAAAGAAGTGTATATGAACATGGAAGCTTAAATGAAGATGAAACCAAAAAGAGTTTTTAGAGGACATCTTGAGCTTTCTAAAAAGTCCAAGAACACTTCAAAATGTTGAAAATTGATCAAGATACAAGTTGTGCAAGTTTGACATTTTTGAAGAAGTGCATGAAGAGAAATACTTAGCAAAATCATTTTTTCCAAATGGGCCTATGTTTTTGTGATCCAAACTTGTTCTTAAGATTATGCATGACCTCCAAGACCAATTGCACACCTCCTTTCATTCTATTTTATTTATTTTGGAATTTATTCATTTAAATCCAATTTTAATTAAAATAAAATACTAAAAATCAAATTAATTGATGCAAGACTGGATATTTGTCATTCTTGAGGTCCAAGATAGTCATGATAGTTGGCCAATTTCGTTCAAGACTTGATTGCACAAGATTGAGGCAAATTTGGAAAGTTTTGATGTAAATTTGAATGATTGAAAAATCAAATATTTTCTCATCAACGCCATATATTTTCTTCACATCTCATGACCTAATTTGCTTCTATTATATATACACAAGACTTTCAGATGCCAAGGAACGAAAATCTTGCAGCCAAGAACCCTAGAAAAGCTTGAAAAAACCATGCCATACAAGTAACTTGCAGTCAGGGTTTCAAATCAATTTAAGCGAAACAAAGCATTCCATCACGTTCCTTGGTGTCCTCTGAAGCACTCCAGCCATTCACAAGGCATCAATACATCCAGAATCGACCAAACGCGATCGCGGTTTGCTTTCCAAATTTCAAAATCGTTTTCATACATACATGTACTTTTAATATGATTTGATTATATATTTATGTTTGCAATGATATTTCGATGCTTTCTGGATGGTTTAATTGAAGTTTAAGTGCAGGAATCGTGAAGTTTAATTGGACCAAACCATGGGCACTATCGTGTTTAGAGGATTGATTCCAATCGATCTATGGTCTCACATCTCATTTATCATTAGTATTTTTCAAGTTTGGATTTTTGCAGTGATGTAGCTACGGACGAACACCGTCGGTATAGGTTTACCCACGGAAAAGTCGTGGGTAAATTTCCCAGAAAAATTCAAATCGGGGACGAAGCCCCAACGCGCGCGTTTTTTAAATTATATTTAAATTTTGTTTTTAATATATATTATTTTCGTTCCGTTTCATAACAGCCAGCAAGCCTAGCTCAGATGGCCAACACATGCCTTAGTAACTAGGGGGTACCCAGTTCGATCCTAGCACCCCCACTCTTTTTGTTGGTTATTTTTTAAAATACATAAAGAATCACAAAAAATATTTTCTTTTTAGAATTAGGTAAATAAAATATTTATTTAATTTTTGACACCAAAAAAATATTTTTTCCTTTTATTTTAATTGTTAATTAACCATTAGAATTAACTTTTAATTGATTTTCCTAAATAAAATCAATAAAAAAAATACAAAAATATAATTTTTCTTATTTAGGTTAGGTTTTCTACTAATCTAAAACATTTTCTACTAACACAAAAATCTTTTTCCTAACCTTATTTCTTCTTATTCCGATTTAATCATTGTCTTGATATTTTTCCAATTATTATAACTACTCATAAATTGTAATAGCGTAGATTTACAATTCCTCGCTTTTTTCACTATTATGTAAGTGCTCATGGGATGTAATAGTTTAACTAGGGCTTTATTTTCCGCATTTTATTTCCCGCACCTCCTATTATGGATCTACCCCGAAGCCATGTAATAGTGTATGACATTTACTTTTCGCACTTTTACATTCCACACTTTAGTTTTCTATACATATTAACTGCTTAATTGTATAGTAACTAGGGTTTGTATGGCAAGATAAAAATCCATATTAGATCACCCTAATTCAAGACTAATAATATCTGAATCAAACACACTCTTTCACACATGCACCCCTTATGGTATCCTCTCTTGTTGTCTTTCGAATACAATGGTCATGTCCCTCGAACGTAGGGGTACCATTAGCAAAGACGCTGACAAATAACATCATCATAGTCCCTTCGATATAAAGATCATATCCCTCGATGACCATTGATGTTGCCTACGAATATATGATCTCGTCCCTCGATTGTTGCCTACGAATAAGTGATGATCGTTCCGTCGAATTGCTAAGGTATCCCTACAATGTTGCCTTCAATAACCATACGACGACCCTACGATTGTCCATTCATATCCAACGAATAAAGTTACCTACCAACTAATGGTATGTATAGCCTTATTCTAAAGGAGAAGGAAAATAACAAGAACGATCATTTCTGAGTAGGTAATAAACTCTTAATTGCTTGCTCAATCAAATACTTTTCACACCTCACACTTTTCAAAAAAGTTTCAAACACTTTGTATACATTCCAACGAGAATCATTACAAAGTTAAAACATTTCTGAACACTTCGTATACATTCTGAAGAGAATCATTACGAAGTCAAAGTGAAATTTCTTTCAAAATACTTTTCCAAAGCACACACACACAAAACAAATTAAAGTAAGTTAAGCAATTAAGAGCCCGTAGGTAACTACAGATGGAAAGGGTGCTAATACCTTCCCTTTTCATAACTACATCCCTTACTTAAAATCTAATGAAGGTCTTTTACTGTTCTTTTCATCTTCCCTTTATTGGATAAAAGAAAAGTCGGTGGCGACTCTTGCTATTCGCACATTTGCGATAAATGCAAAACAAACAAGTCAGTTCTCCCACCGTGTTATAGAACTAGCGACTCTGCTGGGGAGTACACCCAAAGAGAGGTTATCTTAGGGCTTTAAATCACTTTTACTTGTTTAAATTGCTTGAATTATCTGTTTTATCTTAAGGGTTACATGGGTATTATATCTATCGGGGATCCTACACCCGGATCCAGGTTTTGTTAGGTAAGTAGCAATAGATCATCGCGACTGTCTGGCGTAGACCGAAACGGTTAAAATGATGGCTACGGTTAGTGTGATACTTTGGATGTCCTGATGTTCCTTGTAACACCCCAATTCTACCCCTGGTAATTTGTAATAAAATCAGAGTTTCAAAATTTCATCCAAACATACTTTGAGGTATCACATATTCGTGTTTCGTCACTTTGCATTATAATGCACTTCACAAAAATCAAAAGTCGGATATACCGATTTATATCATAAATCATCATATATCAACATATGAATATTCACAGCACATCGGATGTGTTCGCAAAATGCACATATCATCATATTATCATCGATACATAAAGTTATAACATCATAATATAGTATACATAAACTATCCTATCCAAAATAATAACGTCGCCCAAAACCCGAGTGTTACTACTATCAGAGTAGAGCGACTCAAAATAAAGAGACTCGAGCTAATCCTCATCATCCTCGCGGATCACCTGCACGTTACCAATATAAAGGCAACAGTGAAACAAATAAAGGGTGAGATACTCCAAAACTTAAAATTAAAGGCATGATAAAATATATAAATAATTTTGGAATCATAAATGATATAGGATAATAAGAGTATGTCAACATATATCAAAATCTCACATACTTTAAATTATCATTTAGTGTATAAAATCAACACTTTAATTTCGTCACGTAATCATCATAATTGTATCAAAACAAAGTATCATATAACATCGCAATTCATCATAAGCCATCAATTAAAACTCAACGCCAAACGACTCAAGCATAAACATAACCGACTCCATGAGACATGACCATGTTATGCATGTGGTACCAGTCGCTTTGTCCATAATTAAGGACATTTAGCATAAAGCCCATCGTCGCATAGCATAAAAGCCCTCGTCACTTGGCATAAAAGCCCTCATCGCCAATGCAATGTATGTGACTCGACAACACGACATCACAACTACGACACAATAAAACATCATCATCACACATCGAAATTTGGCATAAAGCCCACGTGGCCATATTTATCCGCATCAAGATAAACATATCATCAAGCATTCATTTTGAACAAACCGTCGCAAACATCATATTTACTCACACCACATCATTATCAAATAATTCATTAAATTCCAAACACGGAAAAATAACTAAACATCAATAATTGTCGCAAAATTCATTCCTAATAACCGACATTAATCATAATCATTAACATCGCAATCGGATTGTCCATACGCGACTTAAACCGACAAAAACGCAATCCGTTTCAAATTAACCGTAAATTGGTCTATTTTGGGTCGCTACATTAAAAACTCGAAATCTCGAAAAACTAACCTCACCACGACGTTCTACACTTCAAAATTAGCTAGCCCGTCAATTTTCGTTAAATTCAGAACAACTTGCTCCGTCGCCGAAATTGCCGAAATCGGGAAATTGGAACATAATCGGGTTCCAAATTAAATCGGATAACTTATGTCATATTTGTATTTAATTAATATAATTATTTAATAATTTAATTATGGAAATCAAATTTAAAACAAAAACTTTTTATGTTCTGTGATAACATACATACTGTAACAAAAAAAAAAAAACAGGATGCATAATCATTCCAAGCTTCTTCACTTAATACTCCAAGGGACTACATCCCATTCTCAACAACCCCCCCCCCTCACAAAGTGCATGGCACTTGTTCTTTTTCATCCCATATGCCAAATAAAATAAAAAAAGAAAATAACCTGCATAATTTCACTTTTACATACTGCATAATGCAATACTACCTGACAATATGTTTCTAAAAATAACATAACTTAATTTCTTTCTTTTCTAAAATTCTTCTTAACCAATTTTAACCACAATTCAACAACAACAATAACACCCAAATTAATTCCTCTAACCTCTATCAAAATCACTCAACACAACTCCTAAACCCTAAAATCAATTTTTATCCCAAATCAAAATATACCAAATCAAACCCTAACTATAAGCATTGGAAAATCAAACCCCTTACCTTAAATGCTTGAAATGATTCTTGATGTTTCAACCAACCCAAAATTCAAGCTTGTGTTCTTGTTCTTCTTATCTTCTTCAAGACCTCTCTAGCTCTCTAAGTGTGGTTTTTGGTGTTATGTCATAAAAGAAGGAATGTATTTGGTTTTGGTGCAAGACAAGAGCTAGCAAAATACCCAAAAAGCCCTTATTAAAATATCACTACTAAATAACACTAAATAATATTATTAATCCAAACAACTAAAATAACTCCAAATAATTAAATATCGGTCTGAATAATATTTTATCGAACCGAACGGAATAAAAAAAAACGGACCGAACAAAATAATTACCGGTCCCCCAAAATAAATACCGAACCGTATAAAATAATTACCGGTTCGAATAAAATGTCGCCGAATATATTAACAGATATAACGGTTGAAATTGTGGCAACAAATACTTAATGTCAAAGTGAATGTTATGACACCGTATCTGACAAACTGCTAACAGACCAAACAATAATTTAAAAGGCAGTAAAGAACACAATCAATTGTTCACCCAGTTCAGTGTGTAACTACACCTACATCTGGGGGCTACCAAGTCAGAGAGGAAATCCACTATAAGTAGTATTAATTCAGGAATAAACCAACCAGTTTATCTCCTTCACTTAAGACCTACCCAATGCAACTTCAATCTAAGTCCTACTTAGATCTGAGTTCCTACTCACTCCCCCTCAATCACAGCAGTGATACTAACCTAATGATTAATAGAATTGTGAAGACATTCTTCAATAAACATACTTGATTTTGCTTCAAAGCTTTAATCAAGAGACACCACACTCGTGCTTCAAAGCTTTGAGTGATAAACTACCCTTACAACCAAATCCTACTCCAAAGCACTTATCAAAAGATAATTGCTTGGTTAACAAGAATTACTAAAGACACAAATTACAAACTGCTTCTACTTCTTCACAGAAAAGGTGCAACAAACAACATAAGGGTTTGTTCCATATTATAGAAGTAGTAAAGTCTTCAACTTGCGCTTCCATAAAAATAGCTAGGGTTAACCAAAGTTAACCTAAAGACTTGGTCTTTACAACATAACAAAATAGGGTTAAAACCAAATTAATCTCAAGTCCACGTGAGCACATATAATCCATATCAGAACAGCTCAACAGAATCCTGAAAACTCTCAGGAAAAAACAAATCTGCATAACAATATATTCTGCATAGAATGTGATAACATTGGTCATGACATTTGTCATTCTGCTTGCAGATTTCCAGCATAACAGATCATAGCAGATTATTATGCTATCACACCATACTGAGCTGTACCTGTAGAACACTACTTTTGCAGAATTTATCTTCAACCCAGAATGTCATGACATCAGTCAAGACATTGACACACCAATCTGGTCAGAACAGCCCAACAGAATCTTGAAAACTCTCAGGAAATAAAAACCTGCACAATGACTTATCCAGTACAGAATGTCTTAACATTGGTCATGACATCATACATCACGCACACTTCTCTTGCAGAACCTGTTCTTCTGAGAATAGCATAATCATCTATTATGCAAAGATTCTGAGCTGCACCTGTAAATACACTCCTTCTGTAGAATTTGTCTTCATATCAGAATGTCATGACATCAGTCAAGACATTGACACATCAATCTGGTTTTACCAAAAAATGCAGCCAACACAAAACACTTACAAACCCCCCCTTTGGCAATTTTTTTTGGCTAAAACCAACAACACTATTAGAGAGCAGCAAAATTAAAAAAATCAAACTACCAAACTAAACCCAGAACCATCCTAATTAATTATCCCCCTTTTTAGCCACAAAAGGGGCCAAATGAGCCATTTCAAAATCCCAGCATTCAAGCATCAGAGAAAAACAAAATTCCAAGTAACCAAATCAACAAAAAGAAACAAACAGAAATATAAGTATAAGAACATCAGCACCAGAGAGCATCAGCAGCAATCTGCACACACCAGCAACCAGAAACTTCAGGCAGGATTATCTCCTGAGGAATCACTGTCTTCAACAGCTTCTTCTGTGGAACTGCTTGCACAACCATCATGCTGTTCTTTATCAGTATCCTCTTCCAGCCTCTCATCCTCAACCTCTATATCATCATTCTCCTGTTCAAGGGCAGTGATCAACTCTTCAAGTGACCTCTTTCTAGCCTCAAGCTCTCTGCAGGTTTCTCTTAACACAACAATAACATCAGCTTTCTTGGAAACAATTTTGACATTTGATGTCTCAGCAGATGTCATAACAATATCAGGGACATGTGTTCCCTGAAACAGCTTATAATGAAATCCAAGTGCAGGGGCTCTTTTGCATACAAAGTCTCTCTCAACAAGAATATCAGGGTATTTGTCCAAGATAATACCACATACTCTTTCTTCATTAATTTGAAGCTATGGAATCCCTCTGACAGCCTCCATGGATATGATCTTTTTCATCCCTCTAAGATGTAAATGACCAAGCTTTTGGTGCCACAATTTCACTTTCTTTTCTTCTTTGGCTATAGAGCACACAGAAGAGTAGTTAGTGTTCTTGGACTCCCATAAGTAACAGTTGTCTTTTGATCTGACTCCTCTCATTACAACTTCCTATTTTTCATTTGTAACAAGACATTCAAACTTGGTGAAGTTGACTTTGAATCCTAGATCACATAGTTGGCTGATACTGATGAGGTTAGCAGTTGATCCATTTACCAGCAACACACCATCCAGATTTGGAGCTCCAGGACAGTCAAGTTTTCCAACACCTTTGATTTCACCTCTTGCTCCATCTCCAAAATTCACATAACTAGTAGTGTGAGGTTTGATATCACTTAACATATTCTTGATTCCAGTCATGTGTTTAGAACATCCACTATCAAAGTACCAGTCTTCTTTGGCAGAAACTCTAAGAGAGGTGTGAGCTATCAAGGCTGCAGTCTTTTTTTTTTCACTGTTGAGTATATGGTGCCTTGTTAATCTTAGGCTTGACATATGGGGTCTGATTAGGATATCCATACAATCTGAAGCAAAAAGGCTTTATGTGGCCAAACCTTCCACAATAGTGACATCTCCATCTTTGAAACTTTTTCTTCATGTTTCTCTGTTCTTGATGTTGAGCCCTATGTTATGACATCTGCTTTGACATTTGTTTATCAGGCCTGATCTTCTTCTTGTCACCAGCAGATTTCTTTGCAGCCACAAATCCTAGACCAGACATGTTTCCTGCATTTTGTCCAGTCTGAAGGATTTCTTCCAACTTGTCAGTTCCAGTTGTTAACATCTTGACAGACTTAGTCATCTGATCAAGTTTGGAGTTCAACACTAGAACTTCACCTTTGAGATGACTTATAGTAGCAGTGTCTGCCTTCTTCTCAGCCTCCAACTTCACAATGAGCTTTTTCTGTTTCTCATTTTGCTGACAGACTTCAACACTTCTGATACATAGCTTCTTGTAGGAATCAACAAGTTCTTCAAATGTCACTTCCTCATCACTAGAATCATTATCAGAGTTACAAACACCAGATAGCGCAGTAACTAGTTTGGCAGATTCTTCTTCAGAGTCACTTTCTGAGTCACCATCAGACCAAGTGATAGACATTCCTTTCTTTTGTTTCTTTAGAAAGGTGGGACATTTAGCTCGAATGTGTCCATATCCTTCACATCCATGGCATTGGATTCCTCTGCTTTGATTTCCCTTTTCTTCAGACTTAGTTCTTCTGCTGGAGTCATAGGGTCTGCTGATGTTAGAGGAAATGTTCTTGACATTTGACCTTGACTTTGGGTCAATTCTCTTGATGAGTTTGTTGAACTGCCTTCCAAGCATAGATATAGCTTCTGATATATTCTCTTCATCACTCTCCTTGCTTTCCTCTTTAGTATTGAATACTGTGGAATACCTGAAAATGACAAGGTTGAACTTTGATGATCTAAGTTTGGTTTCTAGAGTGGTAATTCTGTGCAAGTTTAAGTTCTCTACCTTTGCTAAGTATGATTGCATTTCTTACCCGAAGCTGCATTTGAAGTCCAATGTTCAGAAGATCCATCCTCATACTGAAGACAGGAAGCTATGGATACATTTCTTTCAAGAGAGTTTGTCCAGAACACAGTTGGAGTGGTATTATCAGTTGGAGAATATCCACATTCATACCTGGAATTATTTAGAAGATGCTTTCTACAAACAACACTAGTAAAACGCTGAATTGGCATCAACCCGTATGCAACTGCAGAGCATGTCTATGGGCCGTTATGAGAAGTTCAAGGAGTATGCTCGGAAATGGAGAGATCTAGCAGGAAGAGTTCAAACACCCTTGTCTAACAGGGAATTGGTTGATATGTTCTTGGGAACGCTGACAGTCCCATTCTTCAATCATCTGATTAGAAACTCTTCAGCTGGATTCACCGAGCTGATACTGACAGGAGAACATATTGAAGCTAGAATCAAGAGTGGAAAAATACAAGTCGAGTCATCTTCAAGTGTTGAAAAAAGATCTTTTGGTGGGAAGAAAGAAGCCAATGTTGTATATGGTCAGAAGAATTTAACAAAGGTGATCACCATCAATCTGTGGGGGCCGTTATGATCTCCAATCTCACACCAGTGCAACCTCAACAAGACAATGCGCGTAGGCAATACGCGCCGCGAAGGCAGTATACGAAGATCAACATGCCATTGTCTCAAGCATTACAACACATGTTGAAAGCAGAGTTAATTACTTTGAGGGATCCTCCTCAACACGTCAACACGTCCTCTCCGAAGTACAATCCTAATGCAATCGTGCTCAGAAAGATCATCTCTTTAAACTCCGATTCCAGAGGCAAGTGGACTCCCAATTATGAAGGCCCATATGTTGTCAATAAAGCCTTCTCTGGCGGTGCATTGATTCTTGAAACTATGGACGACGAGGAGTTCCCACGCCTTCTATACTTCGCCTGAATAAATAAAAGAATAGCTCGCTAAGTTGAAAACCCGAAAGGGAGACTTATGTAACGCCCTGTTTTAATTAATATTATATTATATTAATATTTTCGAATTACCGATCGATATTTATTTTGCGACGAGAATAAATATATTAATCGATTTATATGATAATATATTTGGCGACGTTTCGTTCGGTCCGGTTTTTATTCCGTTAGGTTCGGTAAAATATTATTCGGAACCGATATTTAATTCCCCAAAATTATTTGAATTAATTGAATTAATGATATAATTAGATAGGGGTGTGGGGAGCATTTTGTTAGAATTGGGTTTTTCACCCTTAACCTTACTAGTAAGACACACCATAAAAACACTTTCCTTTGTTTTTCTTTCCATTTTTCCAAACACAAGCAAAATAGAAACTTGAGAAAAGAGAGGGTTTTGGTAGAAGGAGAAGAAGAAGATCAAGTGAAGAACAAGGTTGGGTTTGTAGAATCATCAAGAACAATCAAAGCTTTTGAGGTAAGGGGTTTGATTTTTTCATCTCATATAGTTAGGGTTTTGGTTGATATATTTGGATTTGAGACAAATTAATAGTAGGGTTTAATGAGTTATGTGTGTGATTGTTGAATGATTTAGAAAGTTGGATTAAGAGTAGGGATTATGGGTGTGTTTCATTGTTAGTTTATAGGTACTAGAAGTATATAAATGGAAATGGAAAAACTGTGAAGGAAAAACCAGAAACCATAACCGTCTGTTAAAAATAAAATGGCACAGGGAAGATGAGGAATTGGTGGACGTGGAGCAATAGGGGAGGCGCCCACCTCATGGTGTGGGGCGACCGTCCCCCTATCTAGGGCGTGCGCCTCCAAGCAAGGAGAGGCTTGGGACGTTCGTCCCTATTGCATGGAAGAAGGAAGAGGAAAATGCCATTTTCCGGTTTTCTGTATTGCATTTTTTGTTTTATGCAGAAACCTGTTTTCTGCATAATTTTCTAGTTTGATTCTATTTCCTTCCAAATTCCTAATTCAACATAATACTATCTAGTATTAATAAAATATAACTATGGTACAAGTTAGCCGATTAAATTTAGAACCCGATTATGTTCCGATTTTCCGATTTCGGTAAATTCGACGACGGAGCAAGTTGCTCTGAATTCAACGAAAATTGATGTGTTAGCTAAGTTCGACGTGTAGAACGTAGTGGTGAGGTTAGTTTTTAGAAATTACAAGTTTTTATGGAACGACCCGAAATAGGCTTAATTACGATTAAATTGAATCGGATTTCATTTTAGTGGATTTAGGACACGTATGGACAATCCGATTGCGACGTTGACGATTATGATTAATGCCGATTATTAGGAATGGCTTTCGCGACGATTATAGGGGTTTGACTATTTTTTCGTATTCGGAAATTAGTGAATGAATCAATAATGATGTGGTGTGATTAAACATAATTTTTGCGACGACGTATTAATTAATGAATCCTTGATGATATTCGATGCAATGATATATGTCTTTGTACATGATGATTATATTGATGTTGTTAATAAATGCTTCCGATTTGTGAATGCATGACTTTTGATGATGATGAATTTATTAGTGATGTTTTGCATAATGCAATTATGATGCGATGATATATTTATCTTGATGTGGATAAATTATGGCGATGTGGGATTTATGCCAATTTTGATGAGCGATGATGATGTTTTTGTTGTGTTGTTTTATTGTCGAGTCACATAGATTGCATTGGCGATGATGGGATTTTATGCCAAGCGACGAGGCTTTTATGCCAAGCGACGAGGCTTTCTATGCCAAGTGTTCCTAATTATGGACAAAGCGACGGGTACCACATGCATAACATAGTCGTGTCTCATGGAGTCGGTTGTGTTTATGTTTGAGTTGTTTGGCGTTGGGTTTAATTGATGAATGATGTTGAATTGCGATGATATATGATACCTTGTTTGGTGATGATCTTTATGATGAACATGAAATGTATATGACTTGATAATTTCGTAATAACTATGCGATGAATATAAATGATGAGTATTGCGACGATTTAACTTGATGAAATGCTTAATGCAAATATGATGTGATGATGTTTGTGACGATGGGCTTTTATGCCAAAAAGAGACGATGGGCTTTAGCCAATTTGTGATGATTATATTTATGGTGATTAAGTTATTAGTATGGTTTAATGTTGTTGTTTGATGTTGTTGCTTATAATTGCCGTGTTGATTAGTAATGTATTAACTTGTGATGACTTCGTGGTGAGGAATGTTTATGTGTTGCGTGATGATTTATGTCGATGAGGTTATGACGATTAAAGTAAGTAAGTTTTGATTATGTGTTGGAATTACACTTATTAATCTATACCCTTTATAATTCCGAAACTATATATATACTTTATCATGCCTTTAATTATATGTTTTGGAGTATCTCACCCTTTACTTGTTTCATCGTTACCTTTATATCAGTAACGTGCAGGTTATGAAGATGGAGTTTATAGCTGCTATTAGTCGAGTTGGTGTGTCTCTGATACGTAGCACTCGGGGGGAATAATTATGTTGTCTTGTTGTTGTTCTTTAGCTATTTTTCCTTTTGTAAATAAGAATCATACTTTATGAAAATATGATTTATTAAGGAAGTTTAATAAAGAAGATGTTTTGATTCTTATGAATCAATTTATGTTTTCCAACGATGCTATGTATCCGAGATTTATACTTTAAAGCAAACCGTTTAAAGTAATTTGGTTTTGAAGGTATGATGCCTCAGTATTGGATTTATGAAATTTTAATTTACTCTGATTTTTGTATATAAAACCTTGGGTAATATTGGGGTGTTACATTAGTGGTATCAGAGCAGGTCGGTCTGTCGGCCAGGTTATTAATGTGTTTAACCCTTTTGTATGCGACATGTGTGTGAAACACTGTCGGTACTTGCTTGTTTCTATTTGTTTGTCTGCAGATATGAGTTTGAAACAAGTGGGGGAGAAGTTTTACTTCTTGGTGGCGCTTGTGGCTTATAGATGGAGCCTCAAGCAGGGTTAGGCATTGGTAACTTGAAGTGTAAGTTTGAAGACGCTGTTGTAGTTTGGTAAAGATGGTTTATGTCACCATCATGATTGCCGACTGTCTATTGACAAATTGAGGAACTGATCACCCTTAATCCCTTGTTGATAGTAGTCGGGATTTATGTTGGTTGGGATGGATTTGTCTTGCCAACTAAATAGTGTATGAAGAAGATAAGTTAGCACAAGGTGGTGCGTGGTTACTTGAGTTGTGGGCGAATTTGGATTTTGGTGAGAAACAAGATTTTGGCAAGCGAGCTTCTTGTTGTGATTCTTCTGAAGCATATTGTTAAGATGTGAGTGAATTACCGCCGTGGTGCAAAGTGAAGTTTTTATGGATTTAGTTCTGGAACTAGTTGTGATTCGAAGTATCCTTAAGGGATGTTTGCTTCTGAATTAGAGTTGAAAAGTCGACTTGAGGATTGGTTTGAGCAGAGTTTGTTTATTCGAGCGGGTCACTGTGGAGTGCTATCGTTGTGTTGTTCGAGAAGAACGAAGGTCGCTTAAGTTGATGTGTCGTTTTCAGACAAAGGAACGAAGTGGATGTTGAGGGAAAGTGTCTACTTCCGAGGATTGATATTTGGATGAATTAGTCATTTGGAGTTTATGTGTTTAGTGAGATCGATGTGAAGTCTGGCTGTCTATGGGTTAGTATGAGAGCGGAAGATGTTTAGACAATGCTTTTCAAGATAGTGTATGGTCCTGGAGAGTAATTGTTGATGTCATTAGTGTGGCTAATGCGTCAGGTATGATTTTCGAATGTTCTGACAGTACTCTCATGAGTAGCTGTAAGAGTTATTTCGTGTTCATGGATATTATTTGGTTCACATCAAGTTAAGGAAATTGTAGCAAGCATCCGAGCTTTGTGTTATCAGTAGTGAAGTTAGACCAGTGCATGCCGAGTATTCTAAATAAAGAGTTTTGGAACTGTTGGACGTGAGTGCCTTAAGTAAGCGACTTAGACGGTGATATTTTGGACAGTTCCGCGAAGATTTATTTTGTATCTTGTTGAAGACTTCAAGGGGTTATTTCAGAGCTTAGAAGTTCCTTTGTTTTGGATGGTTAGCCTTGTGAGTTTGATGGAAGATCTTTTTATAAGTTGGTATTATTCGTGGATACTTTGACTTGAGATGGTTGAGTCGCTACTTGGACTTCGCAATGGGAAGCGAATTTGTTTGAATCGGTGAAAAGTTTAGCGAATGCTTTGGTTTTGGTCTTGTTTAGTGCTGAAGAACCTTGTGTGGTGTATTGTGATATTTCATTTTGGACTTAAGAGGTATTTCGACATAGAGTTGGAAAAGTGTATTGCTACCTTGGAACGATTTGATTTCCAAAGGGAAAAAGTGTTGGACGCGTGAGTTAGAGTTTGATGCGGTTGTGCTTATTGAAATCTTAAAGGTGTAGATGTTAACGACGAGAAGATTGGAATTGTTGAAGACAATTCAAGTTTGAGTACGATCTATAAAGAGACTTCGTCTGTTGTTAAGTTTAGTAAGTTGATATCGCGGATAACCCAAGAATGTCTGATTTGAGGATTTGTTATTTTGAAGAATGATCCACGATTGTTTGGAGACACTTGTTGAAATTTAAGTCCAGAAAGTTATCAAGGATTTGTTCACTACTGCCATATGGATTTCGTCGGATACTAATGGCCGCAGTGGATTATTAGATTACGACTAAGATAAGTATTGACGGTAAAGAATTTTGTGACTGAAGTCGGTTGTGACGGTGTCCATGTTGGATTCCATAAAATTGATGTTGTGGTTCTAAGTCCAAGCTGTTTTGTAATTATCGTAGTATGAGACGACGTTGATGAGTAGAGTTCTTGAGAGAGTGTTTTGGTTTGAATTACCACTTTGGAAGATTGAAAGTTATGAAAGGTGTTTTGATTTAGAAACCTGTGTATTGATCGTTGTGACGGTGCGAGGATGGTGATTACTTAATACAAATTTTGGGAATTGAATTGTTATAAGGGAAGACTTCGTTGAAGTCAAGTGTATAGTTGAAGTTTCACAAGTGAGTATTTGGACAATATTTAAAAAGGTCAAACTATGTCGTGTATTTTAGAGGATCAGTGGACGTTGATCAATCAAGAATGAAAGAGTGATTTTTCGAGTGGATGAGACTGATGTTAAGAGGTGTCCTGATGGGGGTACGCTTTGAACGTATTCATTCTGAGTAATCGTGAAGTTGAGAATTAACCAAGTTGTTTTACGGTTGGAATCTTATGCATAAAAGTGACGCAACATGGTTTAGATATCGAGCATTGAATTGTTAGCGAGTATGCGAGATGGTTGGATTTGGGCTAGTGAGTTATAGTCGCAAGTCGTCAGTATAAGCCCTAGAATGAGTGGTGTATCGCAGTTCTGTTATGTTTGGGTAACTTGTTATTGTTCGAAGGTTGTACGTTGGTAATCTACAAGGATGATGTGACCTTGTGATTTTTCTAGAATGAAAGCGATAACTGTAAGTGTGATTCTTGAGTTCATGCTTATGATTGAATGAAGGCATCTTTTTCGTGGTTGCGTAGCACATGTGGTTTTATCCTATTCTGATTGTTTTAGTTTTGGTTTGTATAGCCATTTTGTTGTTTTCGTTTTAGCGATGGAGTCGGTGTTGTGTCGTAGGACTTTATGTTCCTATCTTTGGTGACTCGTTTCCGAGGTGTCGGTTCGAGTGTGTGACTAATTCTATAGTTGAGGCGTTAGGATATCGATCTTGTTTGTTTAGTTCTCGAGCGAACCGGTATGTCTGCGACTTGTTTGGTTGTTAGGTGTTAGTTGGTTGTCGAGTGCATTGTATGGGCTTTGCATCTCGACATGGTTGTTCTTGACTGGACGTTGTGGTTAGGGAGATACCCTTACTTTGGTGTCTTTTGTGTGTTGTTTAATTGACGTGAGGATTGAGTGGACGAATGCGTAGGCATGTCCCGATTTGTTCGTTTTGGTCGAAATTTCGAGGACGAAAAGTTTATAAGTGGGGGAGAGTTGTAACGCCCTGTTTTAATTAATATTATATTAATATTTTTGAATTACCGATCGATATTTATTTTGAGACGAGAATAAATATATAAATCGATTTATATGATAATATATTTGGCGACGTTTCGTTCGGTCCGGTTTTTATTCCGTTAGGTTCGGTAAAATATTATTCGGAACCGATATGTAATTCCCTGGAATTATTTGAATTAATTGAATTAATGATATAATTAGATAGGGGTGTGGGGAGCATTTTGTTAGAATTGGGTTTTTCACCCTTAACCTTACTAGTAAGACACACCATAAAAACACTTTCCTTTGTTTTTCTTTCCATTTTTCCAAACACAAGCAAAATAGAAACTTGAGAAAAGAGAGGGTTTTGGTAGAAGGAGAAGAAGAAGATCAAGTGAAGAACAAGGTTGGGTTTGTAGAATCATCAAGAACAATCAAAGATTTTGAGGTAAGGGGTTTGATTTCTTCATCTCATATAGTTAGGGTTTTGGTTGATATATTTGGATTTGAGACAAACTGATAGTAGGGTTTTATGAGTTATGTGTGTGATTGTTGAATGATTTAGAAAGTTGGATTAGGAGTAGGGATTATGGATGTGTCTCATTGTTAGTTTATAGGTACTAGAAGTATATAAATGGAAATGGAAAAATTGTGAAGGAAAAACCAGAAACCATAACCGTCTGTTAAAAATAAAATGGCACAGGGAAGATGAGGAATTGGTGGACGTGGAGCAAGTTCCTCCGAATTCAACGAAAATTGACGTGTTAGCTAAGTTCGACATGTAGAACGTAGTGGTGAGGTTAGTTTTTAGAAACTACGAGTTTTTACAGAACGACCCGAAATAGGCTTAATTACGATTAAATTGAATCGAATTTCATTTTAGTGGATTTAGGACACGTATGGACAATCCGATTGCGACGTCGACGGTTATGATTAATGCCAGTTATTAGGAATGGCTTTCGCGACAATTATAGGGGTTTGACTATTTTTCCGTATTCGGAATTTAGTGAATTAATCGATGATGATGTGGTGTGATTAAACATAATGTTTGCGACGACGTATTAATTAATGAATCCTTGATGATATGCGATGCAATGATATATGTCTTTGTACATGATGATTATATTGATGTTGTTAATAAATGCTTCCGATTTGTGAATGCATGACTTTTGATGATGATGAATTTATTAGTGATGTGTTGCATAATGCAATTATGATGCGACGATATATTTATCTTGATGTGGATAAATTATGGCGATGTGGGCTTTATGCCAATTTTGATGAGCGATGATGATGTTTTTGTTGTGTTGTTTTATTGTCGAGTCACATACATTGCATTGGCGACGATGGGCTTTTATGCCAAGCGACGAGGCTTTTATGCCAAGCGACGAGGCTTTTATGCCAAGTGATGAGGCTTTTTATGCCAAGTGTCCTAATTATAGACAAAGTGACGGGTACCACATGCATAACATAGTCGTGTCTCATGGAGTCGGTTGTTTTTATGTTTGAGTTGTTTGGTGTTGGGTTTAATTGATGAATGATGTTGAATTACGATGATATATGATACCTTGTCTGGTGATGATCTTTATGATGAACATGAAATGTATATGACTTGATAATTTCGTAATAACTATGCGATGAATATAAATGATGAGTATTGCGACGATTTAACTTGATGAAATGCTTAATGCAAATATGATGTGATGATGTTTGTGACGATGGGATTTTATGCCAAAAAGCGACGATGAGCTTTAGCCAATTTGTGATGATTATATTGATGGTGATTAAGTTATTAGTATGGTTTAATGTTGTTGTTTGATGTTGTTGCTTATAATTGCCGTGTTGATTAGTAATGTATTAACTTGTGATTATTTCGTGGTGAGGAATGTTTATGTGTTGCGTGATGATTTATGCCGATGAGGTTATGACGATTAAAGTAAGTGAGTTTTGATTATGTGTTGGAATTACACTTATTAATCTATACCCTTTATAATTCTGAAACTATATATATACTTTATCATGCCTTTAATTATATGTTTTAGAGTATCTCACCCTTTACTTGTTTCGCCGTTACCTTTATATTGGTAACGTGCAGGTTATGAAGACGGAGTTTATAGCTGCTATTAGTCGAGTCGGTGTCGCTCTGATACGTAGCACTCGGGGGGAATAATTATGTTGTCTTGTTGTTGTTATTTAGCTATTTTTCCTTTTGTAAATAAGAATCATACTTTATGAAAATATGATTTATTAAGGAAGTTTAATAAAGAAGATGTTTTGATTTTTATGAATCAATTTATGTTTTCCGATGATGCTATGTATCCGATATTTATACTTTAAAGCAAAATGTTTAAAGTAATTTGGTTTTGACGGTGTGATGCCTCAGTATTGAATTTATGAAATTTTAATTTACTCTGATTTTTGTATATAAAACGTTGGGTAATATTGGGGTGTTACAACTTAGGCAAAAAAAGAGCGTCTAGGTAGACTGAAAACCCGAAAGGGAGGTCTAGGCAAAAATTAGAGACATGAACAGAATAAATCTCACGGTAGACTGAAAACCCGCAAGGGAATTCTAGGCAAAAGTTAGAGACTTATATGGCAAGTAACTACATCAGACAAGACTCGATCATAGAAGCAACAATCTACATGGATCATATTTATACCTCAACTAAAGACTACAGTACAAGAGTTCAAAGTTGTTAGGGAGAATAGGGGTCATGGTCTTTCGATGTACCTTTTCCGTGTATTTACCATTTTTCAAACTTTGTAATCATCTATGGAGTCATGCTATTGGCAGGCTACCATTCTATCAATAAAATTTGAGCTTTTATCCAATTACTTTGCAATCCTATTTTATTCAGTTTATAAAAGTATTATTTTATTATTGAAAATACATTTCAAAACAAACAGATTCGTAAGAACATATTTGCGATTTTTTTTACAATTTTAGAGTGTGTTTACGTCGGATGTGATGCAAGAGGACAAAATGGCATTGTCCCAATACCAAAAGAAGATCGATGATGTTGAAGCTGGTCCCAATAGGAGCCCTGTAACATTCCTTTTTCTGAGCATGAGATCCAAGTGCAAAGCAGATTGCTTCCATGTAATATCTTATTTCTCCCCAGAAGAGTTCGCGCAAAAAACGCACTAATGGGACGTGATGACATATCCACGAGATGCTTTCATTAAAAGGAGCCTGGAAATGTTAGCAATACGCCTGTTATTCAAGCAATTTGATTTGATAGGAGGCTGCCTTTTAGACCCCAGTTCGTGAAGATTTTATGTTGGTTGAGTGTTGTTCGTGCACTAATCGATCTTCCTTAATGGCCCTTTAATAAGATGTCCATATGCATCTCACATACATTCATTCATACATTGTGCATAACTTTAATTCATTGCTCATATACATATGATAACAATTGGAGTCTCGAATGTAAACTTTAAGCGGAAAGTATTCATCCTTTCGCTTTCCTTACTGGATTATTCCTTGTGGAAGAATAGAGTCCTAACTCTCTTACCCAACTCTTCGCCTATTCAAATATCTTTCCCAATGGTTGCAGCATGAATTCTAGCCCCCCAAGCAGTATTTTGGGTCTTTTTAGATTGTGAGTTCTAGATAGAGAGGGCATTTACTTTGCATAATAAGGCTTTACATCTTTAGTAGGAATGAACATGGTGATTCCCCAAAGGAAATCCATTTGCGTTCTCCGGCAATATTCTTACAACTTTATAACAGAAGGTGACAGTCTCTTTATTTGAGTAGCCGATTTCCCCCAGCAAGTCTGTTAATGCCAATTTGATCTCCTTTTGTCAACCTAATGAGGAATCTCTCGATATGGATTGATCGTGTATCTACGGCAAGTCTAAGACTTGATAATCGAATGAATGACAGCCTTGTCCTTATGGAAGGAAATTCATCGAGAATTTTTTCAAATGAATGGAAACCTTGTCTTTATGGAAGGTAGTTCATCGAATATTTGTTATTCCGATGAAAGGCAGCCTTGTCCTTATGGAAGACAATTTATCAAGAATTTATTCAAATGAATGGCAACCTTGTCCTTATGGAAGTTAGTTCGTCGAAGATTTGTTATTTCGATGAATGGAAGCCTTATCCTTATGGAAGGCAGTTTATCGAGAATTTGTTCAGATGAATGGAAACCTTGTCTTTATGGAAGGTAGTTCGTCGAAGATTTTCTATTCTGATGAATGGAAGCCTTGTCCTTATGGAAGGCAGTGTATCAGATTTGTTAAATACTTGAAGTCCAATAATATTTTTCAAGAAAAACTTGTCTAATCGTAGTCTCGCATGACAACTAATCCAAGTTTACACCTGAATAGCTTCTGCACTACATCGTAAATGGCTAGGATGGGTTATGTGCTCTACAGTCACTAAACTTTGCTGATTCTCTTGAAAGCAAAATGTCTTTGCAAATAACTTGCTAAACATAATTATTCCCAAGAAAATCTCCACTGAGAGAGGGATTCTCAAATTAACTTAATAAGTAATGAGACTTCTCACAAGTTAATATGACTATACCCCCACCTACATCTTAAAATGCTTCTTAAATCCGGGTTAGGATTTTTTTCCATCAGATGAAATCGCGAGTAACCAAACACACAATAAAGAGAAACAAACATGTGCACAAAAGAAGCTTTAACACCTTTTTTTTTCTTTTTTGAAACAAATAAAGCTTGGCGACTCCCCAGCAGAGTCGCCATTTTTCTGTTCGCGGTAAAAAGTGACGAACGAGAGAATCGAATCGGAATTCGAATCTCTGGCTCAAAACGATTTACTCTTTTGATATTTTTTGTTTCAAAAGATACCGCAAGCACCAAGCTTTATTGTTTCCAAACAAGAAAAGAAGATGTAAAAGGGGAAAGCTGAAATACCCTAAATAAATAATTATATGCGATGCGACTAGCGTGAACTAGACGCAACGCATTAGGGATAGACTAGGGTAAGGGGGTTGGTTATATAAAGGGAAGGCATTAGCACCCTATATATCTATAGTTTTCTATAGGAAATTTTTATGCATATTTTTTGATATGTTTGTGTGTTTTAGTTTCTACTGAATTCTTGGGAAAGTTTCTCCTTTGGGATTTAAGAGAGGGTAGGTTAGGCAGGGTCCTCAGTTTTGTTATTATTATGCTCGCAAATATCATTGGGATCCTCTGCATACATATCCCCTAATGGGAATCAGAGCATCTGTAGCTCAGATCTAAGGGAACTATGGTTTGTTTGGTTTGAGGGAGAAAGAAGTATGTGTCATACCTCAATTTTTGACCTAATATACCACCTTACATTTGCATCATTGCATCACTAACAGTTCAGAACAGAATTAATCGGGTGTGGCTTCTACAGGTCAAAATTAGGGTTTCAACAATTTTTCATCTGATTCAAGAGGCAATCAATTAGGGTTTGAGTTTTATTCACCTCATTTGATCCATCTTGATCAAATCATCAACCTCTGATCTTCAGGTATCCATTTTTTCTCATGATCTATCGAGGATCGACCAATTAGGGTTTTTATCGAGGATAGGCAATCACTGATTTTCTGATCAATGAATGACTTTTTTGCTTGGAGATTGATCTTCACATCCTCAATACAACATGTTGACCTAATTTCTGGATTCAAAACATCACAGAAGTTCACAGAATTCATCAGTCAATTTCTGGATCATCTAATGAAATTTCATGTGCACTGAAAAGTCAAACTTTGATTTTTGGTCAACTTTTTCAAGACAAAACTTTATCAATCATCAAAATACTTCAAATGATCCATCATGATCATAAAAAATCAAGAAATTTGGAAAAGTCAACAAAAAGTCAAAATTTTCAACACTTAGAAAATTTTTCAAGTGTTAAAATTTCACATTTTTTCCAAACTTCATGGCATTTTTTCACATAGTTCCATTTGGAATTAGAAAAAACTCAAAACATGAAAGTTGTAGCCCTTGAAAAAATATTTCCAAAATGTCCAAGAACTTGCAAATCCATGGTGTCTAGATATACTTTTGATTTTGAAACATAGAGCTCCAAAATCCTTGATTTTCAAGTACAACTTTCAAAATTACAAGTCATTTTTTGATTTTCTTTCTTTCTAGAAGCATTCCACCTAGCCAAGAGGGATAGAACTGATAAAAATCAGAGATAGAGTAATTATGATGGGATAAGATCAAGTTGAATAATTAACCATGGTTAAAAGGAAGCTTCCTTTTGCATTTATTGCAAAAATGACTTTCTTGCCCTCTAAGGCAAGTTGTAAATATCCAAGCCTATCTCTTTTGCTTGCTAAATCAGAATTCTTGACCTATAAATAGAGGTCATGTTTGCCATTTGAAACTACACCAAAGCTATGCCAAAACAAGCTTTCTCCTTTCTTTCTTAATTTTCAAGTAACATAGTCAAAATTGAGAAATCTTGCATCTTTCAAAACTTGTGAAAAAACATGAGAGATTTGGTGTCTAACATGTCATAAAAATCATATGTAATTGGTTTGTAACTTAAAATCAACACAAGAAACACTAAAAGCCAGAATTGCATTTCATGTTTCCAAACTTGCCAAAACTGCCTTAACCCTCGAATTTGATCTTTGGCTCGAGCAAGTTGTGATTTTTTGACTCAAACATCAGCAACATACTCCATATGAATGATGCGGACCATTAACTTCAACTGTAACACCTCTAACATCGAATTCAAGTTTCACTTTGAAGCTTATGCAGGTGGACTTGGTTGGAATGATCCAGGCAAATTCATGGTGAGCAGACCATCCTCACACGATCCTTGAAGTCCGTTGGTCCTATAGGAATCATCAAAACAGTTCTGGAAACACTCCATTAACGATTTCGATCTCAGCTTCAAGAGGTAAGAACTCGAACTTCAAACTCCTTGATTCCTTGCTTCCAGTTCAAAAAGCTCTTGGCCGTTTTGTTTCTGCACCATCACTGATCAATAACCCTAAATCAATTGCTTAATTCCATCACCATACACGATTTCAATTTGATTTTAAAGAATTAGGGTTCTTCATGTTTCTGAGAAATTTAATCATGTTAAGCTTAAAATAAATGGAATTAAATGACATCATCATGTTCGTGGGCTTAAAACGATCAAGTTTGATGTTTACATCGAGCAATTTCGTTGAGAAACAAAGAATCCATGGCTGATTGAAGATTGGAGGAAGAAGAAGAAGCTTGCGCGCGTTTTTTCAAATTCAAATATCCAGTTTATAATATTATAACATTGTTTGATTTCAATACACGGATGTATTGCCGCCCCAGCGGTTGCCAACTCACTCTTAAGTCATTCTTGCCACGCCTTGCCTAATGGTCCCGGGTTCGAGTAGCCTTGGGACCATTTTTGCCAAACTTTCTCATATTTTCTTCATATTGTTTTCAAACTTTGACTCTTTCAAAACCCAATCAAAACTCCTCATTTTGAGGTGATTTTTTGTACACATGTCAATTAACATATCTATTTTATGGTAGTGTCAAAAAATTTCAGAAAAACTTTCATCTGATTATATTTTTATCGAGCCGAAAATGATGCATTTGAGTACTTTTTAAAGCACTTTCAAAGGTGTTTTTTTCAAACTTTCGAAGCCCGATTCTTTTCCAAACTTCTTGTAAGTAAACTTCATCTTTCAAAAACACTTCAAAATCATTTTTTTTCAAAACTTTTCATCAAACCTACATCTTTTTCCATGATTGATCCGATTTAAACGATAAAACCGAATTCGTTTTCTCTCGAATTTCTTAACCGATCATGGGCCTCCCTTACGGTGTAAGTCCCAAAAATTCTTTTTATGTACATAATTATTTTCTTGTACATATCCAATTATTTTATGTACATACCAATCTTACTTGTACATAATACATATACTTTTGTAAATAGTCAAGTACAGACGAACTTCGATCGTTTGTTTTCGGTTCAATTGTATATACACTGAATACCATTGGTATTAAAAGGAGCATTATTCCCGGTGAAACTGCTTTTAAACCAATGGGCCTCCCTTACGGTGTAAGTCCCAACCCTCCTATGTACATCCACACCTCCTTGTACATACATACTCATTCGTGTACATATTTACTTCCTTGTACACAATTTAAACTTGTAAATAATCAAGTTACGCTCGTTTCAAACGTTCGTTTTACACACACTTGTTTTTATTTCCTTCATAAACTCTTGTAAATAAACTTTACATGCATTGTTTATATTTCCTTCATAAACTCCTGTGAATACATATCACACACACACACACACACACACACACACACACACACACACACACACACACACACACACACTTGTTTATATAACTGTCTAGTTATAACATAACAACTAGTCTAACCAATAGGTTCCCCACAAAGTTAGCCTCCTCTTGGGCTTTGTACAAGGCAACTCATTTCATCTGAGTTCAGCCTCCTCTTAGGCTTCATATAAGAAAACTCATACATCTGAGTTTAGCCTCCGCTTAGGCTTCATATAAGACAACACTCCCCTGTTGAGTCAGCCTCCTCTTGGGCTTCGTTCAAAAGAACTCCTCATTGAGTTTAGCCTTCTCTTGGGCATCAAACAAAGAAAGAGACCAGGAAATCTCTTAACAGCCTCCTATTGGGCTTCCAATACAAAGAATCACCCGCGTTAGGATAGAACCCTGAGAGTATAATTTCCCGGTGAAATTGCTCTTAATCCTAAAAGGATGGTTTCCCGGTGAAATCCCTTTTAAAGCCAAAGCCAGCCATACCCTATAGCTTCCTCTTGAGCTTCATAAAGGACCCTCGATGACCCTCGGAATGCCTCCTCTTGGGCTTACAATACAAGGACCCATGGGCTTCTTAAAAGCATCCCCTGATCCAATCAATTTCTCCTCGAGATTTAGACATTTACCATCTCTATGGAAGAAGTATCTCATCTATCACATCACATACAATCAAAAAAAACTTTTCAAACTCTTTTCAAACAAAAAACATCTCTTAATCGTAAGTGGTAACGCTTGTACACTCAAGCAAAACACCCAATGCTTACAATTAAAAGATTCAATCATCTCTCAAAACATCTTTCTTAAACATGTAAGTGGTAACGCTTGTACACTCAAGCAAAACACCTATAACTTACGACGAAAGATTTTAATCAATGAAACTTTTAAAATGTATGTGATGAAATAGATTAGATACATTTTTCATTAAGATGACATTTGTCTGTGTCTCTTACTAACTTCCGTTGCTTCCACTAGCATAAGTGGGAACTACGATTGCTCTGACTTTCTCAACATCCTTTTGAGAATACGTAGGCACAAGGTCTCATCCTTGCCGAGCAAATTTCTTTCTTCCTCAAACCAAACAAAACATAGATCCCTTTAGATCCGAGCTACAAATGCTCTGATTCCCATTAAGGGATATGTATGCAGAAGATCCAATAATCTTTGCGAGCACAATAATAACAAAACCTAGGATCCCACATAATCTATCCTTCTTAAAATCCCAAAGGAGAAACTTTTCCAATCATAGAAATAGCAATTAAAACACACAAACATATCAAACATATTCATATATAAAGCTATAGATAACTATATATATTTAGGGTGCTCCATCTATTCCCTTTATATAACAAACCCCCTTACCCGGAATCTCCCCAAATGCGTTACGTCTAGTTCGCGCTAGTCGTAATGCATATCATATCAATTGAGGGTATTGCAGCTTTCGCCTTTTTCATAATCATTTTTCTTGTGTTGAAAATAGTAAAGCTTGATGCTCGCGGCATCTTTATAAACAAATCAAAAGAGTAAATCATTTCGAGCGGAGAATTGAATTCATTCGATTCCTAGCGTCACTTTTTGAATGAAAAATGGCGACTCTGCTGGGGAAGTACGCTAAATTTTGATTTTAAAAAAAAATGTGACTCTGCTCAAAAGCACCAAGTTTTTTTTTGTTTTCAAAAAAGAAAAAGAGGGGTTAAGCTGTCATATGTGCATATGTTTGTTTTTCTTTATTGTGTGTTTTCACGATTTCATCTGATGGAAAGAAATCCTAACCCGGATTTAAGAAACATTTTAAGATCTAGGTGGGGGTATAGTCCTATTAACTTGTGAGAAGTCTCAGTACTTACGGAGTTAATTTGAGATCCCTCTCTCAGTGGAGGTTGTCTTGGGAGTATTTGTGTTTAGCAAGTATTTGCGAAGACATTTTGCTTTCGGAGAACTTGGGCGAGTGGTAGAACACATAACCCATCCTGGCCATTTAGGATGTAGTGCAGAAATTATTCGGGCGTAAGCCTAAAATAATTGTCATGCGAGACTACGATCAGGCGAGTTTTTCTTGAAAAATATTATTGGACTTCGAGTATTCAACAAATCCGATAATATTTCAAAGAGAAGCGTTGAGCCTGTATTATCAGTAGAACCCGTTTCACAGATGAATAAGCCCTTAGAACTTACCCACGTTTGGTTCTTATCGTTGGCCTCATGCTCGTGACTTCGAACGTTTGACCGTGTGTATAACTACTAACCATGTTTGTAGCATTCATGCATTCACTCAAAAACTTCATTTCTCTTCCCATTTCCAAAGAATTTAGAGATTTTTCTTTGCAAATATTTTAGGTTAGAGTGATGGACGTCAGAGGAAGATTCACCAAGAGATACAGTTTTAGAATTCCTGATGTAGGAAAGTTGAAAGAGTTAGCATCCTTGGTAGAAGATCCCTCGGATTTCAGAAAACGCTATGGAACTCTTTTAACTATTCTGAACACTAACGTTGATGAAGGACTTCTCAAAACTTTCGTTTAGTTTTATGATCCAGTCTATCGCTGTTTCACTTTCCCTGACTAACAGTTGATGCCTACTTTGGAAGAGTACGCACACATCCTATGTATCTCAGTACCAGATAAAGTGCCTTTCAATGGTTTGGAAGCCATTCCTAAGTCACCAGTCATTGCAACAATGACTCATTTAAAGAAATCTGAGATAGACAAAAACCTAACTACCTAAGGAAAACTCTTAGGACTAACTTCAAAGTTCCTAATGGAGAAGGCTCTTAAATTCTCTGAAGCCGGTAGTATGGTTGCCTTTGAAGCTATTTTAGCTTTACTCATCTATGGATTGGTGTTGTTTCCCAACGTCCCAAGTTTCGTTGATATCAACGCCATAAGGATTTTTCTGATTGGAAATCCTGTCCCCACTTTGCTTGGTGATACGTATTTCTCCATTTATCATAGGAATCGTCAAGGAGATGGAACTATTGTGTGTTGTGTACCTCTGTTTTTCAAATGGATTGTCTCACACTTGCCTAAATCTCCTATCTTCCGCGAAAACAAAGATGATTGGCATTGGTCAAGAAGACTCATGTCTCTTACAAACGACGATATCCATTGGTATACCTTGGCAGACAATGAGATGGAAATCATTGAGAGCTGTGGAGAATTTGCCAACGTACCTCTCATTGGTACGAAAGGAGGAATCAACTACAACCCATTCTTGGCGAGACGTCAACTCGGGTACGCAAACTCTAGTAAACCTCTTGGTTTTACAGTAGAGAGTTACTTCTATCATGAAGGGGAGGATTCCCAAGGTTTGAAAGCCAGAATGATCAGAGCTTGGCATCACATCCGAAGGAAGGAAAAAGGTAATGCAAGGAATTGTGTAGCCATGGAAATCTACACTTCTTGGATAAAGAAAAGAGAAAAGGAATTTCGCATGCCTTATGCTTATGAAGAACCCATGTTCTCAACAGCTTCCAAATCAACAATTTTTCCCGTTGAGACTATGGGAGAATACCAAGAAGCTTTGGCCAAGATGAGGCTTGAGAAGGAAGCTTTGGAAAACAAGTTCCTTAAGACTGATCTCGAAAATGAGAAGCTTAAGAAGAAGGTCAAAGACCATGAAAAAACGCTTTACTTCCAAGATGAATGGCTCATGGAGAAAGATGAGAAGATTCGTCAGAAAGATAACGCAATCAAAAGATACATCAAAGAAAGGAAAAGAAAGATTGAGGAAATGACAACCAACAATCCTGCTCCTGACGAGTGGAAGAAAGTCATCAGCAAGCTAAAAGCCGAGAAAGCTGAACTGAAAGCTCACTATGGGAAGGAAATCCTGAAGTTGAAGCTACATCAAGCCTTTGGATATTCATCCGATGAGGACGATTAATTAGTTTAGATTGTAATTTTATCATTGTACGAGCCATGCTCAAAAACAAAAATTGTTGTAATCTTCTTTCAATAATCAATAAAATATGTGTTTTCCATCCAAATATTTTCCAGAAATTTCTCTTTTAGCGTAAATTCTTTGGAAACTTTTCTTTTTGCATTCATAATCATGCATCATACTTTGCATATCGAGTTTGTTGTTTAGAGTCTGATCTTTTGGAATTCTTTCCAGAAAGGAAAAGATCGCCAAGCTGTCGCATCTTAGAGTTTCTCGACCACGTCCACAGCCAACTCGTACATACAATACACGTTCAAAAAGAAGGAAAGTAATGGAAGGATTTGAGCAAGAAAATGTTGAGCTTCGTAGTACAATGACAACGCTGCAAGAAGAGGTGGAAAGACTCACTTCTTTGGTAAGTTCATTGGCAACTGCGCAAAGTCAACAAGCAACATTGAGTAGTCAAAATCAAGCGGCGATTTCAGAGACCACTACTACTCCAGTTTCAATTGTTGCAGCCAGTAGTTCACTCTTCAGTATGCCAGAAGGTTATCCATAGGGCATGCCTTTCAATTTCGGCATCGGATTTCGTCAACCGACTTCTCAAGTACAAAAAACCACGCTTGAAGTACCTACTTTGCAAAACTCGACACTTACTCCACAACATGGAATAACTTTTCCGCAAGTCACTATGACGGTTTCTCAACCAATCATGACGAACTCAGCATCCGTAGTTCACACTACTGCAGACGAAGAAGTCCACCATAGTCCAGGCAATAACACGAATCCTCGTGGCCAGATGGAGACTCTCCAGGAACAGCTCCTCAAGATGTAGCTTGAGATTAAAACAATCCGTGGAAAAGAATTGTTTGGGAAGAACGCCTATGATTTGTGCCTAGTCCCTCGTGTAAGGATACCTGCAAAGTTCAAAGTCCCTGACTTTGAAAAGTATAAAGGAAATTCCTGTCCACAGAGTCATCTTACGATGTACGCCAGGAAAATGTCTACGTACAACGACAACCACCAATTGTTAATCCACTATTTCCAAGATAGTCTCACCGGTGCCGCACTGAAGTGGTACATGGGACTAGACAGCACGAATATCCAGATATTCAACGACTTAGGCGAAGCCTTTGTCCAGCAATACAAATTTAACTTGGACATGGCTCCAGATCGGGATCAACTCCGCTCCATGTCTTAGAAGGAAAGAGAGACATTCAAAGAATATGCACAACGATGGAGGGAAATTGCTGCCCAAGTCAACCCACCGTTAGAGGAGAAGGAAATGACCAAGGTTTTCTTAAACACTCTTGGCCCATTTTACTACGAACGAATGATCGCTAGCGCTCCCGGAGATTTCACCGAGATGGTAAACATGGGAATGCGGATAGAGGAAGGAGTTCGAACAGGACGTCTAGTCAGAGAAATAGGATCTTCCAGTGGAACTAAGAGGGTCGGAACCAGTTTTCCAAAGAAAAAGGAACATGACATAGGAATGGTATCTCGAGGGAAACCACGAAAGAATGTCAGTCAACAACGACAGGTAGCTGCCATAGCACCCGTTGTTAATACAAGTCCAAATACAGGAATTGCTCCGCAGTTCCAACAAACTCAACAGCCTCGACAACAGGCTCAGCAGTTCAACAATCAGAATCGTGCGCCCCGGGTCTCACAGTTTGATCCGATTCCAATGACGTACACGGAACTATATCTTGCATTAATAGAAAGGAATCTTGTGCAAACAAGGTCACCGCCCCCGGTACCAGAAAAATTACCATGGTGGTACAAAGCGGACGTATCTTGCCCTTTTCATCAAGGGGCACCGGGTCATGATCTCGAGCATTGTATCGCACTAAAAGCTGAAGTACAAAGGTTAGTAAGGTCTAATCTTCTCTCCTTTAGAAACACAAATCCGAACGTGCAAGCAAATCCACTTCCCAGTCATAGTGGACATACCGTGAATTTGATACTAAGGAATACAGATCGGTATCTTGTCACAGATGTGAATCTGATAAGAGAAAGCTTGGTACAACTCCATGATACGTACAGTACAATGGGTGCTTTCACTAAACATGATTACACAGCTTGCAGCATCTGCTTCAAGGATTGTCGAGGATGCCCAACCATAAGAGCAGACATTCAACGATTATTAGACAATGGTGACATACAGATCTTCAGAAACAGAAATGACTATGACGTGAATATGATAGGGCATTTCCGCATGAGCTTTTAGTCTCAGATATCAACTCGGAAATTCCCGAAGTAAACGTTATTATTCCCTGTTTCAATGTACCCAAGCATGTGGAGATTGAATATAACGGTTCAGACGTTCCAGAGTCTCCTTTGGTGATTTGCCTACCCGGTCCTGTTCCATACAGTTCTAACAAAGCAATTCCCTATCAATACAATGCGACTATGATAGAAGATGGGAAGGAGAAGCCCATGCCAACTCTTTCAACCAATGTCAACATAACTGAGATCGGACGAGTAACGCGAAGTGGGCGAGTACATACTCCATTGTCGCCAAAGCCGCCTGTTGTCCCTATTATTAGACAAAATCCAGTTGATACAACTCCCGAGAATCCCACGAGGATTCTCGTTGATAATCCAAACACAAATGTTGGTCCATCTGATAGAACCAACGTTAACACAGATTTCGATGAGATTTTGAAGCTAATCAAGAAAAGCGAGTACCGAGTTGTGGATCAGCTGATGCAGACTCCCTCCAAAATTTCAATATTATCTCTACTTCTGAATTCCGAAGCCCATCGAGAAGCTTTGATGAAAGTACTAGATCAAGCTTACGTAGATCACGATGTGACGACCGACCAATTTGGTGGAATTGTAGGCAACATCACAACTTGTAACAACTTAAGCTTTAGTGACGAAGAACTTCCGGAGGAAGGGAAAGATCACAATCTGGCTCTGCATATCTCAATGATTTGCCAATCAGATTCTCTATCCAACGTACTAGTGGATACCGGTTCATCCTTAAATGTAATGCCAAAAACGACTCTCGCTCGTTTAGCTTACAAAGGAACACCGATGAAGTTCAATGACATAGTGGTAAGGGCCTTTGATGGGTCAAGGAAATCTGTTATTGGGGAAGTCGATCTCCCGATGACGATCGGTCCACATACCTTCCAAATCACTTTCCAGGTCATGGATGTGCCAGCTGCTTACAGTTGTTTGCTAGGAAGACCATGGATACACAAAGCAAGAGCTGTGACTTCCACTCTCCATCAAAAACTGAAATTCACAGTAAATGGAAAACTAGTAACCATCATTGGTGAACAAGCCTTACTAGTCAGCCATTTATCCAACTTTTCTTTCATCACAGCCAACGACGTCGAAGGGACACAGTTCCAAGGACATCCGTTAGAAGATGAATCTACAAGCAAAAGCAGATCGTCTATCTCCTCTTACAAAGAAGCAGCGCAGATAGTGAAAGATGGTAATGCTACAGGATGGGGACAAGTAATAAAACATGTCAACAACGAGACAAAGGTCGGACTCGGGTTTGCTCTAGTATTTCCTAAAGACAATCAAAGGGATGAAACACTTCGCCCAATCAGAGAAGTATTCCACAGTGGGGGTTTCTTAAACCCTGTTCTTCAAGAGGTTAACATTATTACCAATGAAGGTGATGAAGACGACCTCTCTAGATCTGAAGAATGGAGCACTTATCTTAACAGCTCTGAATATGTGTTACAGGAATAATCGTACCCACCGTACTATCCTCCGACTGACCAATTCAAAGGCATGTCCCTACAAAAGAATGAAAATCCACCTGTCCCTTCTGAAGTTTGGGATACCTTGGGAGAACCAAGTGGAAAGTTTGACTACATGGTGAAATACACTGCGCCTGAAAGCTCAAAAATCAGAATTGAAGATATCCAGCCCACTGGATGGGGTGATTCTTTTGAGTATCCTAGTCAACCAAGAAGAGGTGTACACATCTTCCCGATCTCATCAACCAATTGAGGTTCCGAATGAAGATCTCTGCTTTAATACGCCCGTGGAGTTTGTTAAACCAGATCCTGACTATCACTACATCAACATAATTACTGAAGATCAGGGATATGACTCGGGATACGAATTAGAAAGTGTCGCCGACAATGATTCTCTTCACTCAGAAGATTGGAGAGTACATCCCCAGAATTCAACGCAAATGCCAATAGAAAGTACATATGCTGTATCCCATGCTTCTCGATCTATCCATCAAGCAGAAAAAGATCGTTTCAGTAGCACAAAAGGCAAGGTCAACCGTCCAGAGTCTTCAAAGCCTGTTTGACCAACGACCAAAGTCTATTCGAGAATTAAGCCAAGTGGAAAATTACCAGAGTACCTCGATTTCCAGGGAGTTCGCCACTATTGGAAGCCTGTTGAAGTTCGGACCAATGTTCATAGTTCTAAGTAGTTTATCTTTGCTTTTGTTTTGAACTCTCGCTTCGCCCAAAGCGAAGAGATGTTTTATAGGGTTTAGCTTTTAAATAATTTCTCTTTGTCCTTCCCAAGACAAATGAGTTTGTATTTTAGGGCCCTGTTTCATATTGTGTATCATAAATAAAACGCGTTGTTTTGATTCCACACTTTGTGTTTGTTTTTCATTTTTACCCCTTTCTTGGAAATAATAATCCTAAAAAACACAATAAAAATCTTCAAAAAAAATATAATAATGATAATCTGCATACACTTTCACATTAACTTTTTTAAAAAAAAAATGAAAAAAAGGAGAGTTAATTAATCAGACATAAATCAAATATGCAGATGGACAAATCCATTGAACGCAATAACTCTATGCTCTCTCCCAACTTTGAAATCCCCGGTGAAGTCGCCGAGGAAGAAGTTGAAGAAGATATCCCAGATGAGATTTCTCGACTGCTTAAGCATGAGGAAAGAATCATTCAACCTCACAAAGAGCCTTTGGAAGCAATCAACTTAGGTTCTGAGGAAGACAAAAAAGAAGTGAACATCGGAGCTCTACTCGCCAGTAACGTCAAGGGTAAACTGATAGATCTTCTCAAAGAATATGTTGATGTATTCGCTTGGTCTTACCAAGACATGCCGGGATTAGATACCAGCATTGTGGAGCATGACCTGCCATTAAAGCCGGAGTGTCCGCCAGTTAAGCAGAAACTGAGGAGAGTTCACCCAGACATGGCCGACAAAATCAAAAAGGAAGTTCAAAAGTAGCTCGACGCAGGTTTTCTCGTCACCTCTGAATATCCTCAATGGCTAGCCAACATAGTGCCTGTCTCCAAGAAAGACGGAAAGGTCAAGAATGTGTGTTGACTACCGGGACTTGAACAAAGCTAGTCCAAAAGATGATTTCCCACTACCGCATATCGACATGCTAGTGGATAGCACTGCAAAATTCAATGTCTTTTCCTTCATGGACGGTTTCTCTGGTTACAATCAGATCAAAATGGCTCCCGAAGACATGGAGAAGACATCCTTCATCACGCCATGGGGCACATTTTGCTACAAAGTAATGCCGTTTGGATTAAAGAATGCTGGCGCAACTTACCAAAGGGCGATGACTACTCTCTTTCATGACATGATGCACAAAGAGATCGAAGTTTATGTGGATGACATGATAGCAAAGTCTGACAATGAAGAAGAGCATATAGAATATCTCTTGAAGTTGTTTCAGCGACTAAGGAAATTCCAGCTTCGCCTGAATCCTAACAAATGCACCTTTGGGGTAAGATCTGGAAAACTCCTAGGTTTTATCGTCAGTCAAAGAGGTATTGAAGTTGACCCTGACAAAGTCAAGGCTATTCAAGAAATGCCTACGCCACATACAGAAAAGCAAGTAAGAGGATTTCTTGGACGGTTGAATTACATCTCCAGATTTATTTCTCAAATGACTGCTACTTGTGGGCCGATATTAAAGCTTCTCCGCAAAAATTAAGAGGTTGTGTAGACAGAAGATTGCCAAAAAGCGTTTGACAGTATCAAGGAATACCTGTCAGAACCTCCAATATTGATTCCTCCAGTCGAAGGAAGACCATTAATCATGTACCTTACCGTGTTAGAAGATTCCATGGGCTGCGTGCTTGGACAGCAAGATGAAACCGGTAAGAAGGAGCATGTCATCTATTATTTGAGTAAAAAGTTCACAGACTGTGAAACTCGTTACTCCATGCTCGAGAAAACATGTTGTGCTTTGGTGTGGGCTTCAAAACGTCTCTGCCAGTACATGATCAATCACACAACTTGGTTAATCTCCAAAATGGATCCAATCAAGTATGTCTTTGAAAAGCCTGCCTTAACAGGAAGAATTGCTCGATGGCAGATCCTATTATCTGAATATGACATCCAGTACCGTGCTCAAAAAGCGGTCAAAGGAAGCATTCTCGCTGATCACTTGGCTTATCAACCGATCAACGAATACTAATCTCTCAAGTTCGACTTCCCTGACGAGGATGTTATGTACTTAAAGATGAAAGATTGTGACGAACCGCTACCGAAGAAGGTCGGATCCGAATCTAGATGGGGCTTAGTCTTTGATGGAGCGATTAATGTCTTTGGCAACGGAATTGGGCGTCATCATTACTCCAGGGTTCTCATATCCCGTTTTCCGCCAGATTGCTATTTGATTGCACCAACAACATCGCAGAATACGAAGCTTGTATCATGGGTATCGAAGAAGCCATCGACTTGAGGATCAAGATCCTTGACATATATGGAGATTCAGCCCTTGTGATCAATCAAATCAAAGACAAGTATGAAACTCATCATCTTGGTTTGATTCCTTACAGAGATTATGCAAGACGTTTGTTGACTTTCTTCAACAAAGTCGAACTGCATCATATCCCTCGAGATCAGAATCGAATGGCAGACGCCTTGGCCACTCTATCTTCCATGTTCAAAGTCAACCATTGGAACGATATGCCTAAGATCCGTATCAGACGCCTTGAAAGACCTGCGTATGTATTTACAACTGAAGCAGTCTTCGATGATAAACCATGGTTCCACGATATTAAACGTTTTCTTCAAACTCGGGAGTACCATTTCGGGGCATCGTACAAAGATAAGAAAACTCTAAGGAGGCTTTCTAGAAATTTCTTCCTGAATGAAGATGTTCTATACAAAAGAAACTTCGATATGGTCACGCTCGGATCGTCGACGGACAAGAAGCGTAACGATAATCCATGAAGTGCATGAAGGGTCCTTTAGAACCCATTCAAATGGGCATGCAATGTCCAGAAAGATCTTAAGAGCAGGATACTATTGGATAACAATGGAATCTGATTGCTGTAAACACGTCAAGAGATGTCACAAGTGCCATATCTACGCAGATAAGATCCACGTACCACCGACTCTACTCAACGTTCTCTCTTCTCCATGGCCTTTCTCCATGTGGGGCATCGACATGATTGGCATGATCGAACCAAAAGCGTCCAACGGACATCACTTCATTCTAGTAGCTATTGATTACTTCACCAAATGGGTCGAAGCAGCATCTTACGCCAACGTTACAAGACAAGTTGTTGTGAGGTTCATCAAGAACAACCTCATTTGCCGATATGGAATTCCAAGTAAGATCATTACAGACAATGGATCGAACTTGAACAATAAAATGATGAAAGAACTGTGTGAGGAATTCAAGATCGAGCATCATAACTCATCTCCTTACCGGTCAAAGATGAACGACGCCGTTGAAGCTGCCAACAAGAACATCAAGAAGATCGTTCAGAAAATGGTCATCACCTACAAAGACTGGCACGAAATGTTGCCGTTTGCTCTGCATGGGTATCGTACTTCAGTACGCACTTCAACAGGGGCAACCCTTTTCTCTAGTATCTGCATGGGCGGTGCTCCCGTAGAAGTTGAGATTCCGTCAATGAGTTCTCATGGAAACTAAGTTATCGAGGCCGAATGGTGTCAAAGCGGATCGACCAGTGAACTTAATCGAAGAAAAGCGCTGACCGCTCGTGTCATGGACAACTATATCAAAGAAGGATGAAGAAAGCCTTTGACAAAAGGTCCGACCTCATGAATTAGGAAGGCGACCTCGTGCTTAAAAGATCTGTCTTTTCAACGATTCTAGGGGCAAATGGACTCCTAATTACGAAGGCCCATACATCGTCAAAGAAGCTTTTAGCGGTGCTATGACTCTCACAACCATGGACGGTGATGAACTCCCGTATCTTGTGAATCTTGATCACAAGAAATACTTTGTCTAAAAACAAAAGAATCGGTAAGTCGAAAACCGAAAAGGCGACTTAGGCAAAAAGAGTCTCGGTGGATGAAAACACGAAAAGGCGGTCCAGGCAAAAATTAGAGACAATAAACAGAAATTATCCTGATAGATTGAAAACTTGAAAAGGCAATCTAGGCAAAAATAAGGATACAAAGAATGACAAAGTAACTGCATCAGTCCGTACTTCGTCAATCTGAAGAAACTTCCATCAACGGATCTTCAATCAAATCTTCTGAAGCAACAAGCACAGTTGGAATTCAAAGTCGTTAGGGATAATAGCGGTTATTTGCTTTCAATGTAGGCTTTTCCCAATAAATTATCATTTCCAACTCTTGTAAATAGTTCATGGAATCACGCTTTTGGCTGATTACCGTTCTATCAATAAATTTGAGCCTTGTGCCTTTTTATTTGCAATTCTTGCTTTATTCTGTTTTGCAAAATAACGTTTTTTCTTGTGAAAATCACTTTTTGAAACTAAAAAGTTTTAAATGAATTTTTACTTCAAAATTTTGAAATAAAAGCGGGATGTTCCTTCGAACTATGAACACAGAAAGAACTTCAACAGTTTTCTCCATCAAGTGTTTTGACTTCTGAAGGATAAACAGCCGCTAAAGAAGTCTTTTTCTCCTCAGCAGGGATCATCAAAGGACGGTATTCTTATCCAAAAAAGAATTCCCAACAAAGTTGCCAATTAAATGCCTTTTTCAGAATGTTTAAAGCATGCAACTCAGATTTATCATCAGTAACGTCTACACCATTGCTGCATATTTTGCTGAGTATTTGTTCGAACTGTGACGTAGTCCTTTTCCCAAATACCCTTTTGGTGGTCTTGTCAAGTATCGTCAGCATGCATATGACATTCATAACATTCCTCATTCATCCATAATAGCATCAATAATGCATTTCTGCATTCCTCAATGATTGCTTCAATATCACTTGTTTAGATTGCATTTATTCCTAGAAACAAGTGTGGATGTGTCACCTCTCCAGTAGATCATCCCCAAGCGGAGAAATACATCTTTTCTCTATCATGTTCCCCAGCTGAGATTATTCCTAATTAGGAACAAAGTCTTGATTGACTGTTTCTTTCCAGTTCATTCCTGGACAGAACCCCGTCTCTGACCAACACAGGTTTAGATTTCACAAAAAAAAAGAGTCTACCTACAAAACAATAAGCAATAACCTCGACATCAGAGCTGCTTATCTCCTTTTCATCTTGCAATTTGTCATAAAACAATTGTTCTTCTCAACAAGTTCAAATCATGAAAGTTTGAGAAATCTCCACAGTTGTCTTTCTGTCTAAAGAAACCTGTGTCTTATCAATCAAAATGCCCGCATCTCCTCAAAAGATAGATCCCCGGCAAGATTGAAGCTGTAAGAATAGAAACTCATTTGAGTTCTATTTCTCTCATTGTTTGTTATTCACAAGGCTGAATACTCAACAATTTTCTCAAGAATTACCTTGTTATAGTTATCACTTCACTGATAATTGGTAATATCTTCAGAACTCGTTACCATAAACTATCACAAGGCTGATAGTTGGTAACATCATTTTTACTTACCTTAAACATTGTCACAAGGCTGACAGAAGGTAATCTCTTTGTTCCCAAAGCGAAACAGATATTCACATGCATTGTGAATCTCTTTTCCAGTGAAACATTTTGCTTGTTTCCCAACAAACAGGATTCTCTTTTCTTAAAGACAGATTGAGCCATCCTCACAAAATTCTCCCCACCATGTCAATCTTTGACATATCTGGGTGGAACTTTTTGCAATCATTTTGCATCATCCGCATTTTTGGTATCTTAGGTCCAAAATTTGCGTATTCTGATATTTAAGTCTCTTCACACCTATCGAGACGAAGATATTCTTCTTCATATCTCAAGTTAAAGAAACTTAAATAGGGGCATCTGTCATACCCCAAATTTTGACCTAATATACCACCTTACATTTGCATCGTTGCATCACTATGATTCGAGCGAAATTAATCGGGTGTGGCTTCTACAGGTCAAAATTAGGGTTTCAACAATTTTTCATCTGATTCAAGAGGCAATCAATTAGGGTTTGAGTTTTATTCACGTCATTTGATCCATCTTGATCAAATAATCAACCTCTGATCTTCAGATATCCATTTTTTCTCATGATCTATCGAGGATCGACCAATTAGGGTTTTTATCGAGGATAGGCAATCACTGATTTTCTGATCAATGAATGACTTTTTTGCTTGGAGATTGATCTTCACATCCTCAATACAACATGTTGACCTAATTTCTGGATTCAAAACATCACAGAAGTTCACAGAATTCATCAGTCAATTTTTGGATCATCTGATGAAATTTCATCTGCACTGAAAAGTCAAACTTTGACTTTTGGTCAACTTTTTCAAGACAAAACTTTATCAATCATCAAAATACTTTAAATGATCCATCATGATCATAAAAAATCAAGAAATTTGGAAAAGTCAACAAAAAGTCAAAATTTTCAACACTTAGAAAATTTTTCAAGTGTTAAAATTTCACATTTTTTCCAAACTTCATGGCATTTTTTCACATAGTTCCATTTGGAATTAGAAAAAACTCAAAACATGAAAGTTGTAGCCCTTGAAAAAATATTTCCAAAATGTCCAAGAACTTGCAAATCCATGGTGTCTAGCTATACTTTTGATTTTGAAACATAGAGCTCCAAAATCCTTGATTTTCAAGTACAACTTTCAAAATTACAAGTCATTTTTTGATTTTCTTTCTTTCTAGAAGCATGCCACCTAGCCAAGAGGGATAGAACTGATAAAAATCAGAGGGAGAGTAATTATGATGGGATAAGATCAAGTTGAATAGTTAACCATGGTTAAAAGGAAGCTTCTTTTTGCATTTATTGCAAAAATGACTTTCTTGCCCTCTAAGGCAAGTTGTAAATATCCAAGCCTATCTCTTTTGCTTGCTAAATCAAAATTCTTGACCTATAAATAGAGGTCATGTTTGCCATTTGAAACTACACCAAAGCTATGCCAAAACAAGCTTTCTCCTTTCTTTCTTAATTTTCAAGTAACATAGTCAAAATTGAGAAATCTTGCATCTTTCAAAACTTGTGAAAAAACATGAGAGATTTGGTGTCTAACATGTCATAAACATCATATGTAATTGGTTTGTAACTTAAAATCAACACAAGAAACACTAAAAGCCAGAATTGCACTTCATGTTTCCAAACTTGCCAAAACTGCCTTAACCCTCGAATTTGATCTTTGGCTCGAGCAAGTTGTGATTTTTTGACTCAAACATCAGCAACATACTCCATATGAATGATGCAGACCATTAACTTCAACCTGTAACACCTCTAACATAGAATTCAAGTTTCACTTTGAAGCTTATGCAGGTGGACTTGGTTGGAATGATCCAGGCAAATTCATGGTGAGCAGACCATCCTCACACGATCCTTGAAGTCCGTTGGTGCTATAGGAATCATCAAAACAGTTCTGGAAACACTCCATTAACGATTTCGATCTCAGCTTCAAGAGGTAAGAACTCGAACTTCAAAATCCTTGATTCCTTGCTTCTAGTTCAAAAAGCTCTTGGCCTTTTGTTTCTGCACCATCACTGATCAATAACCCTAAATCAATTGCTTAATTCCATCACCATACACGATTTCAATTTGATTTTAAAGAATTAGGGTTCTTCATGTTTCTGAGAAATTTAATCATGTTAAGCTTAAAATAAATGGAATTAAATGATATCATCAGGTTCCTAGGCTTAAAACGATCAAGTTTGATGTTTACATCGAGCAATTTCGTTGAGAAACAAAGAATCCATGGCTGATTGAAGATTGGAGGAAGAAGAAGAAGCTTGCGCGCGTTTTTTCAAATTCAAATATCCAGTTTATAATATTATAACATTGTTTGATTTCAATACACGGATGTATTTCCGCCCGGTTACTCACTCTTAAGTCATTCTTGCCACGCTTGCCTAATGGTCCCGGTTCGAGTAGCCTTGGGACCATTTTTATAAACTTTGTCATTTTTCTTCATATTTTTTTCAAACTTTGACTCTTTCAAAACCCAATCAAAACTCCTCATTTTGAGGTGATTTTTTGTACACATGTCAATTAACATATCTATTTTATGGTAGTGTCAAAAAATTTCAGAAAAACTTTCATCTGATTATATTTTTATCGAGCCGAAAACGATGCATTTGAGTACTTTTTAAAGCACTTTCAAAGGTGTTTTTTTCAAACTTTCGAAGCCCGATTCTTTTCCAAACTTCTTGTAAGTAAACTTCATCTTTCAAAAACACTTTCAAGATCATTTTTTTTCAAAAATTTTCATCAAACCTACATCTTTTTCCATGATCGATCCGATTTAAACGATAAAACCGAATTCGTTTTCTCTCGAATTTCTTAACCGATCATGGGCCTCCCTTACGGTGTAAGTCCCAAAAATTCTTTTTATGTACATAATTATTTTCTTGTACATATCCAATTCTTTTATGTACATACCAATCTTACTTGTACATAATACAGATACTTTTGTAAATACTTTAGTACAGACGAACTTCGATCGTTTGTTTTCGTTTCAATTGTATATACACTGAATACCATTGGTATTAAAAGGAGCATTATTCCCGGTGAAACTGCTTTTAAACCAATGGGCCTCCCTTACGGTGTAAGTCCCAACCCTCCTATGTACATCCACACCTCCTTGTACATACATACTCATTCGTGTACATATTTACTTCCTTGTACACAATTTAAACTTGTAAATAATCAAGTTACGCTCGTTTCAAACGTTCGTTTTACACACACTTGTTTTTATTTCCTTCATAAACTCTTGTAAATAAACTTTACATGCATTGTTTATATTTCCTTCATAAACTCCTGTGAATACATATCACACGCACACACACTTGTTTATATAACTGTCTAGTTATAACATAACAACTAGTCTAACCAATAGGTTCCCCACAAAGTTAGCCTCCTCTTGGGCTTTGTACAAGGCAACTCATTTCATCTGAGTTCAGCCTCCTCTTAGGCTTCATATAAAAAAACTCATTCATCTGAGTTTAGCCTCCGCTTAGGCTTCATATAAGACAACACTCCCCTGTTGAGTCAGCCTCCTCTTGGGCTTCGTTCAAAAGAACTCCTCATTGAGTTTAGCCTTCTCTTGGGCATAAAACAAAGAAAGAGACCAGGAAATCTCTTAACAGCCTCCTATTGGGCTTCCAATACAAAGAATCACCCGCGTTAGGATAGAACCACGAGTATAATTTCCGGTGAAATTGCTCTTAATCCTAAAAGGATGGTTTCGTGAAATCCTTTTAAAGCCAAAGCCAGCCATACCCTATAGCTTCCTCTTGAGCTTCATACAAGGACCCTTGATGACCCTCGGAATGCCTCCTCTTGGGCTTACAATACAAGGACCCATGGGCTTCTTAAAAGCATCCCCTGATCCAATCAATTTCTCCTCGAGATTTAGACATTTATCATCTCTATGGAAGAAGTATCTCATCTATCACATCACATACAATCAAAAAAAACTTTTCAAACTCTTTTCAAACAAAAAACATCTCTTAATCGTAAGTGGTAACGCTTGTACACTCAAGCAAAACACCCAATGCTTACAATTAAAAGATTCAATCATCTTTCAAAACATCTTTCTTAAACATGTAAGTGGTAACGCTTGTACACTCAAGAAAAACACCTATAACTTACGACGAAAGATTTTAATCAATCAAACTTTTAAAATGTATGTGATGAAATAGATTAGATACATTTTTCATTAAGATGACATTTGTCTGTGTCTCTTACTAACTTCCGTTGCTTCCACTTGCATAAGTGGGAACTACGATTGCTTTGACTTTCTCAACATCCTTTTGAGAATACGTAGGCACAAGGTCTCATCCTTGCCGAGCAAATTTCTTTCTTCCTCAAACCAAACAAACCATAGATCCCTTTAGATCCGAGCTACAAATGCTCTGATTCCCATTAAGGGATATGTATGCAGAAGATCCAATAATCTTTGCGAGCACAATAATAACAAAACCTAGGATCCCACATAATCTATCCTTCTTAAAATCCCAAAGGAGAAACTTTCCCAATCATAGAAATAGCAATTAAAACACACAAACATATCAAACATATTCATATATAAAGCTATAGATAACTATATATATTTAGGGTGGTCCATCTATTCCCTTTATATAACAAACTCCCTTACCCGGAATCTCCCCAAATGCGTTACGTCTAGTTCGCGCTAGTCGTAATGCATATCATATCAATTGAGGGTATTGCAGCTTTCCCCTTTTTCATAATCATTTTTCTTGTTTTGAAAATAGTAAAGCTTGATGCTCGCGGCATCTTTATAAACAAATCAAAAGAGTAAATCGTTTCGAGCCAGAAAATTTGAATTCAGATTCGATTCCCTAGGGCGTCACTTTTTAACGCGAACAGTATGCTCGCCAAGGATGAGACTTTGTGCCTACATATTCTCAAAGGGAAGTTGAGAAATTTAGAGTAATCGTAGTTCCCACTTATGCTAATGGAAGCAAAGGGTGTTATTAAAAGACAAAGACAATTGTCATCTTAATGAAAAATTTATCTAATCTATTTCATCACATACATTTTTGAAGAGTTGATTGATTAAACGTTTCATTGTAAGCAATGAGTATTTTGCTTGAGTGTACAAGCGTTACCACTTACAAGTTAAGAAATATGTTTGAAATACGATTGAATCTTTAATTGTAAGCATTGGGTGTTTTGCTTGAGTGTACAAGCGTTACCACTTATAATTAAAAGATGTTTTTTTTTGAAAAAGTGTTTGATTTAGTATTTGAAAATAGTTTGATTTATATGTGATGTTATAGATGAGATACTTCTTCCATAGAGATGATAGATGTCTAAATCTCTAGGAGAAATTGATTATTGATTATGGGGATGCTTTTAAGAAGCATGGGGGTCCTTGTATTGTAAGCCCAAGAGGAGGCATTTCGAGGGACATCGAGGGTCCTTGCATTGTGAGCCCAAAAGGAGGCTATAGGATATGGTTGGCTTGGCTTTAAGAGTGATTTCACTGGGAAACCATACTCTTAGGATTTTCAAGAGTGATTTCATCGGGAAACCATACTCTTAGGGTTCTATCCTAGCGCGGGTGATTCTTTGCATCGGAAGCCCAATAGGAGGATGTTAAGAGATTTCCAAGTCTCTTTCTTGTTTGATGCCCAAGAGAAGACTAAACTCACGAAGGAGTTATTTTGAACGAAGCCCAAGAGGAGGCTAAAGGGAGCCTAATTTTTAAACTAGTTGTTAGGTTATAAATGAACAATTATATGAAAAAGTATATGATAAAGTGTGTGTGCGCATTCACAGGAGTTTATGAAGGAAATATAAACAAGTTTATAAAACAAGCAATTAAAGCAAGTGTAACTTGGATATAGATAAATGATGTGTAAAAGTTATAAACAAGTGTTTAAACAAGCAGAAAAGCTAGTATAGTTGAATATATACAAAGGAGTGTGACTTACACCTAAAGGAAGGCCCACTAGTTTAAGTGCAGTTTCACCGGGAATAATGCTCCTCTTAATACCAGTGGAAATGGTGTATAAACAAGTGGATGAAAACAAACGAACGAAGTTTGTTATACTTGAATATTTTAAATGATTGAATATGTACAAGGAATTGAATATGTAAACATAAGGGTGAATATGTACAAGGAAATAAATATGTACATAGGAGGGTTGGGACTTACACCGTGAGGGAGGCCCATGATCAATTTAATTTTGAGTTTGAAAGATATTCGAGGAAAAAACCTAGTTCGGTTTGTATTTTCAAAACGAATCGATCATGGAAAAGAGGTGTGTAAGTACATTGAAATGTTTTTGAAAGGTTTGCAAATGATTTTGAAAAGTGAAATATATTCACAAGAAGTTTTGAAAAAGATTAGGTTTAAAAATCGGAAAGAAAACATTTTTGAAAAGTATTAAAAATACTTAAAAATGTCTCGTTTTTAACCTAATTAAAATATAATCAAAATAAAATATTTTTGGATTTTTTTTATATAATCATAAAATAGATATATTAAATGACAAGTGTGCAAAAAATCACCTCAAAATGAGAAGTTTTGATTAGTTTTTGAAAATGTTGAAGTTTGATGAAAATTTGAAGAAAACTAGTGATAAAAATTTGTTTTGGTCCTAAGGAGGTTTGAACCCATGACCTTGGCTTGCATGTGAAAATATTTACCACTGAGCCATGTGCATGGCTTGTCATTTATGTACCTTCAATTAATTATATTTTGAAAACAAGTTATGAAAATGTTTGAAAAATAAGTAAAAATGAAGGTTTTGGAAAAAGATTTGAAAACAAGGTCCCAAGGGGATTCGAACCCTGGGTCTTAAGGAAAAGGAGTGGCTTAAGAGCGTGCTGCCAACCACTGGGGTGGTAATACATCCATTAATTTATTCGCAACCATGCTATTATAATATAAACGAATTATTTGAATTTTCTGAAAACGAAATAACGCGCGCAACTTCATCTTCAACCTCCAATCTTTGTCAATCCATATCTCCTTCGTTTCTCAATGAAATTGAAAGTTGTAAACATCAAAGTTGCTCGTTTTAAGCTCGGGAATACGCTGGTGATGATTAATTGCATTAATTTTGAGCTTAAGAACCTTAATTTTCACAAGAACACGAAGAACCCTAATTCTGAGAAGTGATAGTGACATCGTGTATGAACAAGGAATTAAGCAATTGATTGAGGGTTATTAGTCAGTGAAGGTGAAGAAACAAGATGCCCAAGCCATTTTTTAATTGTAAGGCAAGAATTAAAGAGTTCGAAGTTCAAGTTCTTACCTCTTCAAGTTGAATTCTAATTCTTCGAAGGAGTGTTTCCAAAAGTGTTTTGATGATTGCTACAACACCACTGGACCTTATGGAAGGTGTATGGATGATTGACTTGCTTAGAGATGGCCTGGATCAGTGTACCCAAGTCCAACTGCAGTTTGCTCAAGTTGAATTTGAAGATGATGATTCTGAGTTTACAGAAATGGAGAGATGGTTTGGATCACTTCTATATGATGTATAGAAGGTGTTTGAAGTGAAAAATTTGAAGATGCACGAGTGGATTGAGAATTTGGAAGTTATGGCTCAATATGTGAATACATGAGGTTTGGAAGTGATTTCTGGGTTTGGCTAATTTTTGGTCTAGCTTGAGGATTCCAACAACTTTATAATGATATTTAGAAAGTGTTTGAAGCCTGAGATTGCTCAGAAATTGCAAGGCTTGGAGTTTTGCAATTTCTCCAACTTAGAAACTTGAAACTTGAAAAGCAAGAAAGAAAGAAGGAAAGTTTGGTTTATGATGCTTTGGGGTGTTTTGAGAGTTAATTAGAGACCTCTATTTATAGGCAAAGAAGTTTGGCTAGAAATGGCAAGGATTGGCTTGAAATTTAACAACTTGCCTTAAAGGGCAAGAAAGACATTTTTGCCATAAATGCACATGGAATCTTTTTTTAACCATGGTTAAAATTTCAACTTGATATTATTCTTCTCTAATCCAAGCTCATTATATATTTATCTCTCAAATTCTATCTAATTTGATGACAAGACTTCTAGAAGGAAGAAAATGCAAAAAATAACCTATAATCTTGAAAAATGACCTATAATTTATGGTTATGGAGCCTTAAGTTTCAATTTCAAAACCCTAGCTACACAAAGTATTTTTTCAAGTTCTTGGAAATTTTAGAAATCTTGTAACAAGATCTAAAACTTTCATGTTTTGAGTTTTTCAAGATTCAAAATGGATCTAGGTCAAAAATGGCTATGAAAGTAGTGAAAAATCATGTTTAAGACTTGAAATATTTTCTAAGTGTTAGAAAAATTTTCAATCTTCACTTTTTGTTGACTTTTTCAAACATTTTGATTTTTTATGATCATTATGGATCATTTGAAATGTATTTATGATTGAAAAAATTTGACTTTCAAAAAGTTGACCAAAAGTCAAAGTTTGACCTTTTTTGAACAGTTGAAATTTCATCAGATGATTCAAAATTTGTCTGATGATCAATCGTGACATTTGTAATGTTTTGAATCAAAAAAATTATGTCAAGATATTGCATTGATGATTTTACGATCAATCTCCAAGCAATTAGGTCATTATTTGAGCAAAAAGTCAATGATTCACCATCCTCGATCAAAATCCTAATTGGTCGATTCATGATAGATCTTGAGAAAATGTTGGGAATTTGAAGATCAAATGTTGATGATTGATGAAGATAGATCATTTGAGGTGAGTGGAGACCCAAATCCTAATTGATCATATCTTGAACAGATGAAAATTTGGATTAAAACCCTAATTTGGCTCAAGGAGCACACACACGATCTTAACTTATTTTGAAATTGTTAGTGATGCAATGATGCACATATGATGATATGATGTGGTATATTAGGTCAAAAATTGGGGTATGACATTATGGAAGGAATTTTATCGAGAATTTTTTCAGATGAATGGCAACCTGGTCTTTATGGAAGGTTGTTCGTCGAAGATTTTCTATTCCGATGAATGGCAGCCTTGTCCTTATGGAAGCCAGTTTATCGAGAATTTGTTCAGATGAATGGAAACCTTGTCTTTATGGAAGGTCGTTCATCGAAGATTTGTTATTTCGATGAATGGCAGCCTTGTCCTTATGGAAGGTAGTTTATCGAGAATTTAATCAGATGAATGACAACCTTGTCATTATGGAAGGTAGTTCGTCAAAGATTAGTAGTGCAGATAAATGACAACCTTGTCTTTATAGAAGGCAGTTTATCGAAGATTTATTCCGACAGATGGCAATCTCTTCATTACGGGAGATAGTTTGTCGTGAATTTATTGGGGATCTCCTATGGGAAAAGTTTAATTCGCTGATAAAACGTCAGTTTATTATCTTTCCCTATGAAATATGTTAGAAATGAGACCCGTCTTGGGCGATGCGCCAGAGTTCCTGGAAATCTAGATCATTGTTGACCAGATACGCTTCTTTGGTTCTTCTATTTTTGATTGAGGTTCTACTGTCTCTAGAAAACCGACACAAATCTTTGTTTTTGCTAACTCCTCTGTGAGGAGATAGTTCGCCGTCTATCTTTGGATTGTTGCTTCTTCCTCTTTTAATGGAACCCATTTTATGTCTTTCCCCCTTTCAGGGCCGAGTAATCATTTCCCCAGTGGAGTCCATTTTTTCCCCATGATATCGATCTTCTTTCCCTAGTAGTTCGTTTCTTCTTGGATGAGTTGTTGTTCCTGACATGACCTTATCGGTCTCCACTGCGAAGTTCTATCTTTTTGCATTACATAACTATTAAGCATTGCATTATATCTTAGGGTCAAAAATAGGGCTCATATTATATTTAAGTATCTTCTATCCCTTCAAAGTGAAGGTTCCCTTCTTATCTCAGGATAGAAGACACTTAAATAAGGGCATCTATTGTACCCTAATTTCCCCCCTAAGATCCCTCATCATCTCATCATCACAATGCATTAAGATCACAAACAAGGTTGGGCTCTAATGGTTGTCCTATTCCTAAGTTTTCTCTCAAGGAATCACCAAGCACCCTAATTGTGTTTTGCATGCATGATTGATCTTCATTTATTTCATCTGATAACGTCTGATTAAAATACAAAAAATCTATAGAATCCATTGCACTCTGGCTATTTTCAGCAAATTTTCAAAAATACACTTAGTGCAATCGATTTGCACTAGAGTGCAATCGATTGCACTGCACAGATTTTTGAAAAATTGGACAACTTTCAAGTTTGTGGGCTTGGTCTCCAATTTCTTTTTTCATTTTCTTTTAATTTCGAAATTAATTACTAATTGATTCAATTTTGAATCCAAAATCAATTTCCAAGCCTAATTCTAATTTCCAAACCAAACTCCAAACCACCACTCATTCCCAATCCAAAACATTATAAATAGAGGCTCCTCTCATTCAAATCTCAAGCTTTTGATAGCCAAATACACCTTGTCAAAAATTTTCCTCATTCTCTCATTTTTCCCAATTCTCCCAACTCACTCAAAGTTCTTTCTTCTTCGTAAAGATTGGTGAATTCTTCATTGGAATTCTCCAATTCTTTGAGCTAAACCTCCATCCACTCTCTTTTTCTTCTTCAATTCCTTAGATCTAGGCTTGTGATTTTGATTTTTGAAGTTGAAGTGAAGCAAATTGAAGTGTTACTCTTGCAAATTTTCCTCAAGATCTAAAAGTGGTGAGTGTTGATCTTCATCTTTGATTATGTGATCTCTTGATAATTGTTGTTGTTTGATTCACTGAGCAAACTTGTTTTTAGTTCCATTGATGTTAATTTCTCAAAAATTTGGTGGAATTTTCGTGCTCAATTGAATAATGGAAAACAAGGTGTTTGTGAAAAGTTTTGAGCAAGAATTTGCCCTTTAGAAATGTGATTTTTTTGATTTTTACAGTGTGCAATCGATTTTCACTCTGATGCAATTGATATCACGGGCCACGTTTTAAAATTTTTGAAAAAATAACAGTGTGCAATCGATTTGCATCCTGCTGTAATCGATTGCACAAAGTGTAAATTATGATTTTCACTTGTTTTTTTTTACTTGTTTTGGATCTTTACTCTTCTTCTACTCCATTCTTTTGATGATTGCCTTGGATTATAGTCTTGTACACCTAATTCCTCTTTAATCTCAATGGACTTTGGGTGGTGATGAGGTTGGAGAAATGTATTGGTGATTCAAATCTATCAAAGGATTAATCATACAATTAATTCTTGGTGCTTTGAGTTAACAATATATTTTGTACCTTAATCCACCAAGATGAGTGATTGAACTTAAAGATGGAAGAAATTAGAGAAGATAATCCAAGTTGATCTATCATTCTTTTTATTTTACATGTGTTGACAAACATTAGAAGATGATATACATATCATTCTTCTCGTTCGCTTTTTCAATATATACATCACCATTGACTGGCCTCGTTGTAGGGTGGCTTCTACATAAGTCACTTGGTGATTGCTTAACATAGCTCTACATTGCTTCTTCTTCATATTATTTTCTTTGTCCCGAATCGGAAATTGATCAATTGGTCGCATGAACTTCAATGTTCTAGCATAAGCCCCAAAAGATGACTTGAGCTTTGATTTTGGTTCAACACTTTTGGCACTTTTCGTGTGGTCGCGTTGATTTCTAATCGAGCTTCTAGCAAGTTTACACTAACTTTGTACATTTGAAATTCTCAAGCATCTTTGATCAAGTGATGTGATAATTCCAAAACCGGTGATATACTTGACAAAAAACAATTGAAACTTGTCGTGTGATCGCGTTGATTCTATCAAGCTTCTAGCAAGTCTTCATGCGTAAGTTTCAAGATGGTCATCTTGCTGACGACTAACAATTAACAATTTGATGATATACTTGACAAGTTTCAAGATGGTCATCTTGCTAACCTTTATTAATTGCTTTTTATTTTTCGCTCTTTATTTTCCGCATTTATTTTTTATGCTCTTTATTTTTATGCACTTTATTTTTAGCATTTACATTCCATGCCATTTTTTCTTTGCTCACTTGAGCATTTACTTTCTATGTCATTTTTCCTTTGCTCACTTGAGCATTTTATTTTCTTGTCATTTTTCCTTTGTTTACTTGAACATTTTATTTTCTTGTTATTTTGAATTTGCTCACTTGAGCTTTATTTTTCCTTTTCCAAAACACTTAATAATTCAACCTAAACATAAAAAAATTTTAATTGGACTTGGTCACTATCCCTATGCTCGGAGTTTGACTTTGGACTTAGGATTAGGTCCCCTACCTCAACCTGGAGTTTTCTGTGCCCTTGGTGTTATTCTGTCTTGTTTGATTATTATCTTTGTATGCAGGTTATTCCGTTATACTCGATTAAAAGTGGATTTCCTCAAAATACAGTTGTTGCTCTGCCCGTTTTTCTAGAGACAAGAGTTCACCTAAAAGCATTAACTTATCCGAAGCTTGGTTTTTTTGTCCGATTATTTGTTGTTTATGTGGTAATCCAAAGGATGTGATATGGTATTGGCTCTTGATGTCAAGTACTAGTCTTATCACCCGGTTAGATCTTTCTTTACCCTTACCTTTTACTTTAAGCACTTAGGTTAGCCTCTTCATCTCCTCCCCATTCTTTAATTTTCAAAATCTTCCCTCTTTTTCGAAGGATTCTTGTTTTCAAAACTCGAACCGCTTTCATAAAAAAAACTTGGACCTAGGTCCATGAAGTTTCAAACTTATTTTCTTAATAAACTTTCAATTCATGAAATAATACTTTGACTTTTCTTTTTATAAGACTAAAAAACACCTAACCTCATTCAAATCTTTTTGAGCTCTTTGTACCTTTTTCTAATTAAATTTTCTTAAAATCAACCAACACACAACTTTGGTGTTTTTTAGCCGAACTACTTAGTTTTGATTTCAACATTGCACATTGTTGGTATGTAGGCCTGAAACTCATAAGAAGTTTTGTCAAACCAAAAATTGTAAAAAATACTTTTTTCTCATATTTGTAGACACTTATGTACATATCTTTTTTTAGCACACATATACAAATTTTCAAAAAGGTTACTGCAGAGTACCGTAGATGCTTTGGGTGCCTAACACCTTCCCTTTGCATAACTAACCCCAAGTCCCAGATCTCTGATCTTTTTTAGGATTTTATTCGTTCTTTTTCCTAGTCCTTTGGATAAAATAAAAGCGCGGTGGCGACTCTTTTGTTATTTTTTGAGTTAAGTCAATTCAATGGCTTATACTCGCAGGTTTTGCCGCTACAGAAAAAGTGGCGACTCTGCTGGGGATGTTTGACCTATTGCTAGACCATCTCTAAGTGGGTTGACCCTATTTTTATTTCTTTGTATATATGTACTTTATTATTTGTATATATTGTATGTTTGTTTGTCTGGATGTTTTTCTTATTTTCAGGGGTGCTTGGTGATCTTCTTTTTGAGTTCCTATCCCCGGACTCAGGAAAACTTAAGATAGGAAAGACGATATAGTCATGTTAACTTTTTGGGAGTAATCCCGAAGAAGGAGACATGAGATCCCCCACTCAGTGGAGACCACCTTGATTGTGGTATTTTGTTTACCGAGCGATCGGGAAGACATGACTGCTTTCGACCTGAGCGTGCCTGAAGCTGAGCAGCTGTAGAACCCTTAACCCATCCTAGCCTTTTAGGGGTAGTGTGGGGACTATTACAGAGTCATCTGGAAGTAGTTGTTACGCGATACTCCACTCAGACAAGTTTCACCTGAAGGTATTACTGATTACCGAGTACATCGGGAAGTTGGTAGTATTGGATGGAGGAATGAAAACTCTGAGGATTCTTTTAGAACCTTGATCTATAGGTGACAAAGCTTAGAATACCTTGTGATTAGTAACATTTGACTCCATGCTCGTGACGTCGAACCTATGGAACCCCTTGTTTGTGATCTTTGTGTGTGATTGCTGCATAACCGTGCATTCATGCACCCATACACATCTTTTTCAAACAAATGTTCAAGGAACTTAAAATTTACCTTTGTAAATATCTCAGGTATACTTTGACTATAGATTTTGGACATAAGAAGACTCGGAAATACGGTTTCAAGGAACCTAAGATTAAGGGACTGATGAGCTTGATTGATAAGATTGAGAGTCTAGAGGATTTCCGGAAGAAGTATGGGACTATTATACCTCTGATAAAGACGAAGATGAAGGATGGTTTGCATTTCACCTTGGTTTAGTTCTATGATCCGTTATACCATTACTTCACTTTTCCTGACTATCAGTTGGTTCCTATCTTGCAGGAGTATTCTTATCTGTTTGGTCGATCTATTACTAGTAATATTCCTTGGATTGGTTTGGAGGAGGAGCCTAAGTATCATGAGATTGTTGATATTGCCCATCTGAAGAGGTCTGAGATCGAAGAAAATATGACTACCAAGGGTTATATCAGACGATTACCGGCTGCATTTCTTTTGAAGAAAGCTCGTTACTATGTTGATATGAAGAGTATGAAGGCTTTTGAAGCCATCTTTGACTTGCTTGCTAATGGTTTGTTCTTGTTTCCCAACGTGGACAACTTTGTTGACGTTAATGCTATCAGGATCTTCATGATTGAGAATCCAGTTCCCACACTTCTTGCAGAGACTTACTATTCTATTCACCTTCGAAAATTCCTTCGAGAAGGAGAGATTATCTATTGTACGTTGTAACGCCTGAAAATTTAATTAATTATTTAAGGAAATATTGGTTGGAATTAGTCGAAGATTGGGAATTACCCGTGTTATTATAAGGGACGTTAATTGGATTAAATGTTGATTAGTCGATAGATTAATAATAATAATAATAATAATAATAATAGTGGAATAATTTGTTGGGCTTAGTTGGTTGAAATTAGTATAAAGGGAGGTGTAGAGAACTAGACCCAATAAGAGAAATATAATTATCAGTTATTATAAATAATATGGAATTAGGTTTTTGGAGATGTTGTTAGAAAACAAGGAGAAGAAAAAGGAAAATAATAGCATACGTGAGAAGAGGAAGAAGAAAGAGGAACAAGGTTGGAGAAAATTGTCGTCGGGAGGAAATTGCAAACCGAAAGTCAAACCGAAACTTTACCGGAACTCCGTAGAGCGATCTTAAATCCAAGGTAAGGGTGGGGTTCTAATTTTCTAATGGATTGTATAATGAGTAGTATGTCAGAATTAGGATAATTCGAATTTATCATGCATTCGTGGTTATTCTGTATGTTAGGGAATTGAATTGTTTGTCCGTGTCGAAATTGATTGTGAGTGGTGTGTATAACCGAGTTTCCGTTAGAAAAATAATAATTCGTAATGGTTAAATTAATATTCCATGTGGTGAATATTGTTGTCGTTGAGTAATCGAAGAAGTTATGGAAAATATAACTAGGACAATTTATATTTTTAGTATAAATCTATTATTTTTAAAATCAATTCTTATTAGTTAGATCTTTTGTTTTTTTTAATGATTGAGAAATAATAATTTGTTTCGGTGTTACTATAGCGATATTTTGTGGTTTACATATATGTATATTCTATTTTATATAGCAGCCATGTTTTAATATGATAATAAATTGGTTCATATTATAGCGTAGCTTGACGACACTTACGAATTATATGGTGAAACCTGTGTTTTAAGTTATTCGTGTAGATTTTCTCAACAAAAAAAAGTTATTCATGTAGAAATGTATCATTAGTATGTTAATAATAATAATTATAATAATAGTAATATTAATAATTTAAATTTAGTATTAAAAATAATAATAATATTTTTAGGAGATTTGGAATTAGAGATAAATTATTAGATTAATGTGTTAAATTTAATAGAATTGTCAATAGAGTTGTTAGAGTTGGCAATAGAGTTATCAATAGAGTTGCCAGAGGTATTTTGAGTTATTACAAGTCATACTTTAATTGTTTTGGGTCATTCCGACATGTTTAGAGTTGTCAACGTTGTTTTCGAGTGATTTAAAATTAAATCTAATAAGCCGTAGAATTAAAGGTAAATGTATTTGACCCTTTAGAGTTGTTTTGCTATTACTTGAGTCAGACCATTAACCAATTATTTTCATAAATATTATTTTATATACAAGAGTTGTCGGTAGTGCAATTTTGAGCACCTTAGAGTTATTTTAGAGTTGTAGGAATTATGGTGGTTTAATAGTAGTTCAAAGTAGAAAATTTGAGTAATATAGCAGAAGATTAATTAACCGGAAAATAGTCAGAATAGTCCGGATAATTACGTGGTTTGTTTGTAGTTTATTTTGGTTGATTCGGTGCGTTATATATTTGTTGTAAATTATGAATTTGTAGGTGATAAATTGTGTTGTGTTGTTTTCGTTGAATAGTTGCAGGGAAATTTAGTGACGATGAGTTTTCTCTATTTATTGGTAACAATGATGATATAGACTTATGTCTTTGCGACGAACGATGAATGTGTTATTTGTAACGTTAATTACGATATTAATTGCAATGTTAATTACGATGTTAATTGTGATGTTAATGGTTGTTGTGCGTATATGATTGTTGTATTCATTGAGTCACATATATTTGCATCTTTGCGATGACTTGGATTGGCACCATATTGGCCTTGATTGGAAAATTAGCGATGAAGGCTTATGCCTTGGCCGTGATGGCAAACACGATGATGATGAAGGCTATGCCTTGGACTTGATGGCAAACACGATGGGAGTTCTTCTCCAATGGTACCATATGCATGCACATTTGAATAAGTTGTTGCATCACATATTGCATATTTGAGTTGTTATGATGGTGAATTTGTTGTTGTGTTATGTTGACGAATATGTTGTGATAAATGTTGTTGTGTTGATAAATTATGGTTGTTATATTACGTCGATGATTATGTTGTGATTGTTTGTTGTGTGAATAATTTGCGAAGCGGAGATTTACATTATCTGATTCTAATATATTACTTATTATATGATTTATTAGATTGTTAGATATCTCACCCCTTTCATTTGTTTCGTCGTTCTCTTTATATTGGTAACATGCAGGTAACGAAGAATGTAGCGTTAGTAGCCGATAGTTCGAGTCAGATTGTCGCTCTGATACGTAACACTCGGGCGGACGAACGCTAGTTGTGTTATTTGTTATTTTGATTTCATTGCTGAAAATCATGTTGATTATATGAAAGTAATTGTGGATTTTAACTTGTTTTAAGTTGAAAAGATGATATATCAAATTAGTTGATTAATATAGTTCCGTTTCTTAATATTAATAAAGTTGATTCTTGTTGTTTCAGTTCATCCTAGTTTATGTGTTATGTATATGTGATAACGTGATGTTGTTTAAGTTGAATTGTAATACTCCAATCGTTTGTTGAAAAGAATATAACTCTAATTTTTATAAATTACTTGGGTGAAAATTGGGGTGTTACAACTTGGTATCAGAGTAGGTCGTTCAGTCCGACCAAGTTGTCGAATCGTTTAACAATCGAGTATTGTTAATTAGTTCTAACCATTGTTTATGTTGTAGTAATAAATTGAGATGGCTGAAAGGAATGATACTGCAATTGTTGCTGGTAGTGTGGAAGATGTTGTTAAGGTGATAATACGATGTTGGATATCCAAGAGTAAGTATGATATGGTTGTTACTGTTTTGAATATTGATATGTCGGAGTAATGTTGGAGTGGTTGATAAGTTATTAATGGATTATGTCGCGGAGGTGTTGAGTGTTTGACATGCGTGTATTCGATTTAAATCATGTTGAGTTATTGTTGTGACAGGAAGTAGTGGGTGAAGTGTAGCCAAATGTGAATTGGAGATCGATGAGTTGAATGCGAAATTCGCGTTAAGAATGATAGTAATTATTAGATTTTCGACGCCGAAAATATCCTAAGTGGGGAAGAATTGTAACGCCCGGAAATTTAATTAATTATTTGAGGAAATATTGGTTTGAATTAGTCGAAGATTGGGAATTATCTATGTTATTATAAGGGGCGTTAATTGAATTAATTGTTGATTAGTCGATAGATTAATAATAATAATAATAATAATAATAATAATAATAATTCTAGTGGAATTATTTGTTGGGCTTAGTTGGTTGAAATTAGTAGAAAGAGAGGTGTAGAGAAGTAGGCCCAATAGGATAAATATAATTATTAGTTATTATAAATAATAAGGAATTAGGTTATTGGAGAGGTTATTTGAAAACAAGGAGAAGAAAAAGGAAAATAATAGCATACGTGAAAAGAGGAAGAAGAAAGAGGAACAAGGTTGGAGAAAATTGTCGTCGGGAGGAAATTGCAAACCGAAAGCCAAACTGAAAATTGACCGGAACTCCGTAGAGCGACCTTCAATCAGAGGTAAGGGTGGGGTTTTAATTTTTTAATGGATTGTATGATGAGTAGTATGTGAGAATTAGGGTAATTGGAATTTATCATGCATTCATGGTTATTCTATCCGTTAGGGAATTGAATTGTTTGTCCGTGTCGAAATTGATTGTGAGTGGTGTGTATAACCGAGTTGCCGTTATAAAAATAATAATTCGTAATGGTTTAATTAATATTCCATGTGGTGAATATTGTTGTCGTTGAGTAATCTAAGAAGTTATGGAAAATATAGCTAGGACAATTTATATTTTTAGTATAAATCTATTATTTTTAAAATCAATTCTTATTAGTAATGATCTTTTGTTTTTTTAATGATTGAGAAATAATAATTTGTTTCGATGTTACTATAGCAATATTTTGTGGTTTACATATATGTATATTCTATTTATGTAGAAGCCATGTTTTAATAGGATAATAAATTGGTTCATATTGTAGCGTAGCTTGACGACACTTACGAGTTATATGGTGAAACATGTGTTTTAAGTTATTCATGTAGATTTTCTATAAAAAAAAGTGATTCATGTAGATATGTATCATTAGTATGTTAATAATTATTATTATAATAATAGTAATATTAATAATTTAAATTTAGTATTAAAAATAATAATAATATTTTTAGGAGTTTTGGAATTAGAGATAAATAATTAGATTAATATGTTAATTTTAATAGAATTGTCAATAGAGTTGTTAGAGTTGGCAATAGAGTTGTCAGAGGTTTTTTGAGTTATTACAAGTTATACTTTAATTGTTTTAGGTGATTCCGACATGTTTAGAGTTGTCAGCGTTGTTTTCGAGTGGTTTAAACTTAAATCTAATAAGCCGTAGAATTAAAGGTAAATGTATTTGACCCTTTAGAGTTGTTTTGCTATTACTTGAGTCAGACCATTAATCAATTATTTTCATAAATATTATTTTATATACAAGAGTTGTCGGTAGAGAAATTTTGAGCACCTTAGAGTTCTTTTAGAGTTGTAGGGACTGTGGTGGTTTAATAGTAGTTCAACGTAGAAAATATGAGTAATTTAGCAGAAGATTAATTAATCGGAAAATAGTCAGAATAGTTTGGATAATCACGTGCTTTGTTTGTAGTTTATTTTGGTTGATTCGGTGTGTTATATATTTGCTGTAAATTATGAATTTGTAGGTGATAAATTGTGTCGTCTTGTTTCCGTTGAATAGTTGTTGTTATTTGCTCGTATAGATGGTTGTTAATGATTTGCAAAGTTGCAGGCTGTGATAAAATTGATTGTGTTACTTTGTGTTGTTTTATTTCCTTGTGATGTGTTATGATATTATGATGATATGATAAATTTTGTTGGTAATGAGATGTTGCAGGAAAATTTAGTGACGATGAGTTACCTCTATTTATTGGTAACAATAATGATATAGACTTATGCCTTTGCGATGAACGATGAATGTGTTATTTGTGACGTTAATTACGATGTTAATTGTGATGTTAATTACGATGTTAATTGCGATGTTAATTGTTGTTGTTGCATATCTGATTGTTGCATTCATTGAGTCACATACATTTGCACCTTTGCGATGACCTGGAATGGCACCATGTTGGCCTGGATTGACAAATTAGCGACGAAGGATTATGCCTTGGTCTTGTTGGAAAACATGATGATGATGAAGGCCTATACCTTGGCCTTGATGGCAAACATGATGGGAGTTCTGCTCCAATGGTACCACATGCATGCATATTTGAATAAGTTGTTGCATCACATGTTGCATATTTGAGTTGTTATGATGGTGAATATGTTGTTGTGTTATGTTGACGAATATGTTGCGATAAATGTTGTTGTGTTGATAAATTGTGGTTGTTACATTACGTTGATGATTATGTTGTGGTTGTTTGTTGTGTGAATAATTTGTGAAACGGTGATTTACATTATCTTATTCTAATATATTATTTATCATATGATTTATTAGATTGTTAGATATCTCACCTCTTTCATTTGTTTCACTGTTGCCTTTATATTGGTAATGTGCAGGTAATGAAGAATGAAGCGTTAGTAGCCGGTAGTTTGAGTCGGGTTGTCGCTCTGATACGTAACACTCAGGGGGATGAACGCTAGTTGTGTTATTTGTTATTTTGATTTCATTACTGAAAATCATGTTGATTATATGAAAGTAATTGTTGATTTTAACTTGTTTTAAGTTGAAAAGATGTTATGCCAAATTAGTTGATTAATGTAGTTTCGCTGCTTAATATTAATAAAGTTGATTCTTGTTGTTTCAGTTCGTCCTAGTTTATGTGTTATGTATCTGTGATTACATGATGTTGTTTAAGTTGAATTGTAATACTCCAATCGTTTGTTGAAAAGAATTTTATAACTCGGATTTTTATAAATTACTTGGGTAGAAATTGGGGTGTTACATACGCCATTGCTATACCGTTGGTTTACTTCTCATTTACCTACAGTTGATGCTTTTTGGGATCCTAGGAGGGGATCTCGTTGGGCACCGAAGATCATGGCTCTCAGTCATTCTGATGTTGTATGGTATCGTCAGGTTTATTATGATGTAGAGATTATCGACAGTTGTGGTAGCTTTCCCAATGTGCCTCTTCTTGGTACAAAGGGATGCATTAGCTACAATCCTGTTCTTGCGCGTCGTCAGCTTGGTTATCCGATGAGGGATAAACCAAAGAGCATTCATGTGAGTGGCTTCTTTCTTAAAGAGGGTGAAAACCATAGTGCAGCTAGGAAGGATATAGAGAAATCTTGGCGTCATATTCATAGGAAAGGAAAAGAGAATCTATGGCAGAGAGGGGTTGTTTCATTGGAGCATTATCTTCTATGGGTTCAAGCAAGAGCTATTAAGCTGAAGATGTCGTATTCTCGAGAGGAGCCTCTTGCTGATTTGTTCTTGGCTACTACTCAGGGTTCAGATGACATTGAGGATCTTCAGTTTGCTTTGGTTAGGATGCAACAAGAGAAAGAAGCTTGGAAGAACAAATGTCATACCTTGAAGATGTCTCATGCAGTAGAGTTGAAAGAAAAGGATGATTTGATTGAGATTCTTGAGAGTCGTGCTATAGAGATGATGGAGAAGCAGGAGGATTTATTTTCTTCCAGTGTTCACCCAGCTTCTAGTGCTTTTGCTTATACTTCTCCTGAGTCTGGTGCTTGGAAAGGTTATGTTGACAGGTACGTGTTAGAGAACGAGCAGTTGAAGGAAGAGATCAGAAAGCTCAAGAGGAAGAGGTCATCTGATGAAGGGTCTTTTGCAGATTTGGCTCTTTAGGACTTCTAGTTTCTATTTTATGCTCTATTGTACTCGGGTTCATTGAAACTTGTATTAAAGAGTTGTAATCCTCAAAATATTTTTATTAATGATATGAGTTTTATTCAGTATTTCAATTGTGTTATACTTTGATATTTGCAAATTAAATTGTCTTTATTAAGTTCCTTGAGTAATGAATAAAAATAAAAGAATAATAAAACAAATCATATGCATTGCATGTCATGCATCATGATACACACATTCTTGCATTTTCATACTCTCCCAGGTGTCTTATCTGTTTCTCTGCTTGTTCAGTCTTCAAGTTGTTGCATCAGTATAAAACTCGGGCCAACTCCAAGAAGAAGATGGAAAACCTAGAGCAAGAGAATCGCGAGTTGCGCGAAGAAGTTATCTCCCTGAGGACTAGTATGGCCAACTTGACTGCTATGGTGGAACAGTTGGTGGCTGCTCAGACTCAGCCACCTCCTCCTCCGCCTTCTCCTCATATGCTCCAGACAATTGTTATCTCTGAAGTTCAAGATGCTCATGTTTCTGCTATGCCAATGGTTTCTACCGTCCAACACCATATGCCTCATGGTTATCCTTGGGGAATGCTAGAAAATTTCATGCCTACAGGTTACAATCCTGCTGCTCAAGTGACCTCCTTGGCCCAACCTACTACTGTTTTTGCACCTGCTGTGGTGCATGATATGCTTGTTGTTTATGCGCCTCTTGTGGTGCATGTTACTCATGTTTTCCCCAAAGAGTTGGATAATCCACTTCCTCCTCTGAGTGAAAACTTGGATTTCTATGATCGAATAGATGGTTTCCAGGAACAGTTTGACAAGATGCAGAAAGAGCTGAAAGCCCTCAAGGGGAAAGAGTTGTTTGGTGATAATGTCAACGATATGTGCTTAGTTCCTAATGTGAAAGTGCCTGCTAAATTCAAGGTTCCAGAGTTTGAGAAGTACCAGGGCAATTCTTGTCCTCGTGACCATTTGATGATGTATTCAAGAAGGAAGTGCACTCATACTGAAGACCAGCGTCTGCTCATTCACTTCTTTCAAGATAGTTTGACCGATGCATCTTTGAGATGGTACATGAATCTAGACAGTAGTGGCATCCACACCTTCAATGATTTGGGTGAAGCTTTTGTGAAGCATTACAATTATAATATGTACATGGCTCCCGACCGTGATCAGCTAAGGGCAATGGTTCAAAAAGATAAGGAATCATTCAAAGAGTATGCTCAGCGATGGCGTGATCTTGTTGCATAGGTTATGCCTCCTCTAAATGAGCAAGAGATGACCAAAGTTTTCCTGAAAACCTTGGGTCCTTTCTATTACAGGAAGATGGTGGCTAGTGCACCAAATGATTTTGCTGAAATGGTAAGCATGAGAGTCCTTCTAGAAGAAGTTGTCCAAGAGGGACGATTATCGAAAGGAGAAGGATCAAATGGCATAAAGAAGTCACCCTATGGATTCTCGAAGAAGAAGGAAGATGTTAATGTTGTTGTTCAAGAAAGAAGAGCTAAGTTTCCTAACAAACGCCATCAAAATCAACAACAAGTTATTGATGTTACCCCTGTTACTGTTGCTGCTCCAACAACCATTCCTTATAATAAAGCATCTCAGCAAGGTTAAGGCCCAAAGAGGGAACCGTTTGATCCAATTCCAATGACTTATGCGGAGTTGTATCCAGCATTGATTCAGAGACACTTGGTGCAACCAAGGGCTCCTCCAGCTATTCCATATCCTTTGTCGTGGCATTACAAAGATGATCAGACTTGCGCGTATCACCAAGGAGCTCCAGGTCATAATATTGAGAATTACTATTCGTTAAAATCAAAAGTGTAAAAGATGGTCAGATCGGGTTTGTTGTCCTTCAAAGACATGGGTCGTAATGTGCAGGGGAATCCGTTTCCCAAGCATGGAAATGTCGTGAATATGATTGATGAAGAGATCAGGGTTTATGATGTGAATTCGATCATTGGAGATCTAGTGAAGATGCATGTAGCTCTCTACAAAGTTGGTTATTGTGCCCATGATCATGCTGCTTGTAATGTGTGCAGTAATGATACCCGTGGTTGTGATGAGATAAAAATGATCTTTAAGATATGATGGATAGGAAACTTATTCAGGTTATAAAATTGAAGGATGATCTTGAAGTTGAAGTAAATGTTGTTTATGGTCCTCCTAGAGAAGTCCAAATTTGTGATGTAAATGAGACTAATACTAATCTAGATAATTTGCACGCCGAGTTCAATTTCATTGACGGGTAAGAGGTGCACCGATATAGTGACTGCTTATTCTGTAGCACAGATCATCATGGTTGTGATGTTGTGAAAAGAGATATTCAGTGTCTGCTAGACGAGGGCATCATTCAAATTGTAGTGCGCAGAGTTGGTTTCAATAATGGCATTAATATAATCGAAAGTTTGTCTGAAAGATCTGATGATGAATATATTTCTGCAGATGAATATTTCTCCGCTGATGAGTCTGGTGAAGAAACGGATATAAATGTTATTGTGCCACACTTTGATATTCCTACTCCTATGGAGGTGACCTACTACAACAAACCTCCAGTTGCTCCTTTGGTTATCAGTCTGCTTGGGCATGTCCCGTATAGTTCCAACAAGGTTGTGCCATACAAGTACCGTGCCACTATTCTATAAGGAGGTGTTGAAGTTCTGATCCAACCGTTGCCTCAAGTAGGAAATATTGCTGATGTTAGTAAAATGACCAAAAGCGGTCGTGTGTTTTCTCCCGTGTTTTCGAAGATGATTGACGATGCTAAGAAGATTGTGGAAGCTAGCACTGAACCAAAGAAAACTGAAGGGTAGGCCAGTGAGGTATCCCAAGAGAAAGAAATTGATGATCTGTTGAAGATTATTAAGATGAGCGATTATAAGATCATTGAGCAGTTGCTGCAAACTCCGTCAAAAATCTCAATCCTGGCTTTGTTGATGAATTCTTCAGCTCACAGAGAGTCTCTAATGAAGTTTTTGGATCAGGATTTTGTTGATTATGATGTTCCCTTGGAAACTTTCAATAGTGTGGTTGGAAATATCACAGCTTACAATAATCTTATTTTCAATGATGAAGAGTTACCTGCTGAAGGAAAGAACCGCAATATGGCTTTGCACATTTCTATGAATTGTAAAAATGATGCATTGTCCAATGTGCTTATTGATAATGGGTCTGCGTTGAATATTATTCCCAAGAGTACTCTTTCAAAGCTGAAATACCAAGGTCCTCTGATGCATCCTAGTGGTATCATTGTGAAGGCGTTTGATGACTCTTGTAAATATGTTATTGGGGAAGTAGATTTACCTATTCATATTGGCCCTCATTTATTTCAGATCACTTTCCAAGTGATGGATATATTTCCTGCTTATAGTTGTTTGTTGGGACGACCTTGGATTCATGAGGTAGGTGTTGTGACTTCTACTCTCCGTCAGAAGCTGAAGTTTGTTCGTGAAGGTGCTGTGATTATTATAGAAGGAGAACAAGTTATGCTAGTTTCTCATTTATCCTCCTTTTCCATAGTAGAAGCTGACGAAGCCGCTGTTGGAACGCGGTTCCAAGCTTTGTCTATTGGTAGTGTCCAGAGGAATGAGGATTTCATTTCTTCATTAAAAGACGCCCAGAATGTTGCTCAAAAAGGTTCAAGCAATGCTTGGGGACAGATTATTGGGCCAAAAGTGAATAAGAATGGTTTTGGTTTAGTGTTTTCCACGAAGATTAGGAGAGAGATGTTGAAATCAGGACCTGTTACTGCCAAGTATCCAGATGTTTTCTGGAGTGCTGGTTATCTTGATCCTATTGATCCAGGAGTCAATGTCATTGTTGAAGATGGACTAGAGCGGGAAATGCCCAACTTTGTGACGCATGGCATCAAAGTTTGTAATTGGACAGCTATTGACATCCCCACTTGCATTCATGTGTCAAAGTAATTCATATAATCCTTTCACTCTGCTCAAGGTAAAAGTGATGTTGTATGGGCAAAATCTGTTTGTTTTGAAATTTAAGATCATTAATAAAAGTTTGTTTTTCATTCCAAATTTATGTCTTTTATTTTCTGCTATTTCTTGAAAAACAGTAATCAGAAAAAACCCTTTTCACAAAAATAAATAATAATTGAATTAAATCTGCACAATCACTTGTCACATGTGTCATTTTCTAAAATCAATCATAATCATATGTGCAGATTAATTAGTAAAATCATTAAAAACAATTACCCTGTGCCCTATTCCAACTTTGAACATCCTGTATATGTAGCCGAAGAAGAAGAATTTGATGAGATCCTTGAAGAGGTTTCTCGGTTGCTTGAGTGCGAGGAAAACACCATTCAGTCGTACAAAGAGTCGTTGGAAGTCATTAATTTGGGTTCTAATGAAGATGTGAAATAAATCAAGATTGGAGCATTGTTGCATCCTGAGGTGAAGTCGTTTGGTTGAAATGCTGAAAGAGTATGCGGATATCTTTGCTTGGTCGTATCAAGATATGCTAGGGTTGGATATTGATATTGTGGAGCATCATTTATCGCTGAAGCCTGAGTGTCCGCCAATCAAGCAGAATTTAAGGAGAACTCATCCTGATATGGCGATAAAGATTAAAGAAGAGGTTCTGAAGTGATCCACACAGGTTTTCTTATGACATCAGTTTATCCTCAATGGATTGCCAATATTGTGCCAGTGCCTAAGAAAGATGGAAAAGTCCGCATGTGTGTTTATTACCGAGATCTGAACAAGGCTAGTTCGAAAGATGATTTTCCTTTGCCACACATTGATATGTTGATAGATAGTACTACAAAATACAAAGTGTTCTCATTCATGGATGGATAATTCTGATATAATCAAATTAAGATGGATCTTGAGGGCATGGAAAAAACAATGTTTATCACACCCTGGGGAACATTCTGTTACAGAGTGATGCCCTTCGGGTTGAAGAACGCTGGTGCAACATACTGAAGGGCCATGACGACCATATTCCATGATCTAATGCATAAAGAAATTGAAGTGTATGTTGACGACATGATTGCCAAGTCCCAAACTGAGGAAGATCATTTGGAAGTATCGTCTCCGTTTAAATCCTAATAAATGCACATTCGCTGTCCAGTTTGGAAAACTGTTGGGTTTCATAGTTAGGGAAATTCAAGAGATGCCTGCACCAAGAACTGAAAAGTAAATCAGAGGCTTCCTCGGAAGTTTGAATTACATCTCCAGGTTCATCTCCCATATGACTGCAACGTGTGAACCAATCTTCAAACTGTTAAAGAAAGATCAAGGTTGTGTATGGACGGATGATTGCCAAAGGGAATTTGAAAGTATCAAAGAGTATGTACTTGAGCCTCCTATCCTGCTCCCTCCTGTTGAAGGAAGACCATTGGTTCTATATCTGACTGTTTTGGAAAGTTCCGTGGGTTGTATTTTGGGACAACAAGATGAAACAGGAAAGAAAGAATATGCCATCTATTACTTGAGCAAGAAGTTCACTGACTGTGAGTCGCGGTATTTTATATTGGAAAAGACTTGTTGTTCTTTAGCTTGGGCTGGGAAGCGTCTGCAACAATTTATGTTGAATCATACTACTTGGTTGATTTCTCGAATGGATCCAATCAAGTACATCTTTGAAAAGCCTGCCCTTACGGAAAGAATTGCTCGTTGGCAAATGTTGTTATCTAAATATGATATCAAATACCGCATGCAAAAAGCTATTAAAAGCATTGTATTGGCAGAATACCTGGCTCATTAGCCGGTTGAGGATAATCAATCTGTTGAGTTTAACTTTCCTAATGAAGATGTAATGTATTTGAAGATGAAAGATTGTGATGAACACTTACCTGAAGAAGGTCCAGACCCAGAATCCCGTTGGAGTATGGTGTTTGATGGAGCTGTGAATGCTTATGGAAAAGGAATTGGTGCAGTAATCATTACTCCCCATGGAACTCACATCCCTTTCACAACAAGGTTGATGTTTGATTGTACTAACAATATGGCAGAATATGATGCTTGTATCATGGGTCTCGAAGAAGCAACAAGGTTGATGTTTGATTGTACTGACAATATGGCAGAATATGAAGCTTGTATCATGGGTCTCGAAGAAGCCATTAATCTCAGAATCAAAATTCTTGATGTGTACGGTGATTCGGCTTTAGTAGTAAATCAGATTAAAGGAGATTGGGAAACTCATCACCCTGGATTAATACCTTACAAAGATTATGCAAGGAGGCTGTTGAATTTCTTAAACAAGGTAGAGCTTCACCATATTCCTCGGGATGAAAATCAGATGGCGGACGCTTTGGGTACTTTGGCTTCTATGTACAAAGTGAACCAATGGAATGATGTACCTCATATCACTATTGGGTGTCTTGAGAGGCCAACTTACATATTTTCCATGGAGGAGGCAAAGGATGATAAACCCTGGTATTATGATATCTAGCACTTCCTGATGACTCAAGAGTATCTGGTTGATGCGACAAGAAAAGATAGAAAGACGTTGAGGTGACTAGCTGATAATTTTTTCCTCAATGAGGGAGTGTTGTACAAAAGAAATCACAATATGGTCTTGCTCAGATGCGTGGATAGACACGACGCAGACATGTTGATGCATGACATTCGTGAGGGTTCTTTTGGTACCCATGCCAATGGACACTCTATGGCTAAGAAGATGTTAAGGGAAGGTTACTATTAGTTTATAATGGAATCTGATTGTTACAAATTTGCAAAGAAGTGCCATAAGTGTCATATTTATGCTGAAAAGATTCATGTGCCTCCTACACTTCTCAATGTTATTTCTTCCCCATGGCCTTTTTATATGTGGGGTATTGATATGATTGGGATGATTGAGCCCAAAGCCTCTTATGTACATCGTTTCATCTTGGTAGGAATTGATTACTTCACCAAATGGGTAGAAGCGGCTTCTTATACCAATGTTACCAAGCAAGTGGTAGTCCGGTTTACCAAGAACAATCTCATTTGTTGGTATGGTGTGCCAAGCAGAATCAATACTGACAACGGATTGAATTTGAATAATAAGATGATGACGGAACTTTGTGAAGAATTCAAGATTGTCCATCACAACTCGTCACCATACAGACCCAAGATGAATGGGGAAGTTGAAGTTGCAAATAAGAACATAAAAAAGATCATCTAGAAGATGTTCGTCACCTACAAAGATTGGCATGAGATGCTGCCATTTTCTTTACATGGGTATCAGACTTCGGTTCGTACTTCAACAGGGGGCCATCCCCTTCTCCCTTGTTTATGGCATAGAAGCAGTGCTCCCCATTGAAGTTAAGATTCCATCTTTGCGTGTAATAATGGAAGCTGAATTAACTAATGCTGAATGGATCCATAATCGGTTTGACCAGTTGAATTTGATTGAAGAAAAGAGAATCACTGCTTTATGTCATGCTCAGTAGTACCAGAAAAGAATGAAGAAAGCTTTTGATAAGAAGGTTAAACCTCGTGTGTTCAGAGAAGGCGACCTCATGCTCAAAAAGATCATCTCTTTAAACTCTGATTCTAGAGGCAAGTGAACTCTCAATTATAATGGCCCATATGTTGTCAAGAAAGCCTTCTCTGGCGGTGCATTGATTCTTGAAACTATGGATGGCGAGGAGTTCCCACGCCCTTTGAATGCTGATGTAGTTAAGAAATACTTCGCCTAAATAAATAAAAGAACAAATCACTAAGTTAAAAACCCAAAAGCGAGACTTAGGAAAAAAAAGAGCGTCTCGATAGACTGAAAACTCGAAAGGGCGGTCTAGGAAAAAATTAGAGACATAAACAGAATAAATCTCCCGGTAGACTGAAAACCCGCAAGGGCAGTCTAGGCAAAAGTTAGGGACTTATATGGAAAGTAACTACATCAGACAAGACTTGATCATAGAAGTAACAATCTACATGGATCATCTTCATACCTCAACTGAAGACTACAGTACAGGAGTTCAAAGTTGTTAGGGAGAATAGGGCTCATTGTTTTTCGATGTACCTTTTCCATGTATTTACCATTTTTCAAACTTTGTAATCATCTATGGAGTCATGTTATTGGCAGGCTACCATTCTATTAATAAAATTTGAGCTTTTATCCAATTCATTTGCAATCCTATTTTATTCAGTTTATAAAAATATTCTTTTATTATTGAAAATACATTTCAAAACAAATAGATTCGTTAGAACATACTTGCGAAGTTTTTTACAATTTTAGAGTGTGTTTACGTTGGATGTGGTGCAAGAGGACAAAATGGCAATGTCCAAATACCATACAAGATCGATAATGTTGAAGTTGGTCCCAATAGGACCCTTGTAGCATTCCTTTTTTCGAGCATGAGATCCAAGTGCAAAGTAGATTACTTCCACGTAATATCTTATTTCTCCCTAGAAGAGTTTGCGCAAAAAACACCCTGATGAGACGTGATGACATCTCCACGATATGCTTTCGTTAAAAGGAGCCTGGAAATGTTAGCATTACGCTTGTTATTCAAGCAATCTGATTTAATAGGAGGCTACCTTTAAGTCCCCAGTTCGTGAAGATTTTATGTTGGCCGAGTGTTGTCCGTGCACTAATTGATCTTCCTTATTGGCCCTTTAATAAGATGTCCATATACATCTCACATAAATTCATTCATACAATATGCATAACTTTAATTCATTTCTTATATACATATGATAGCAATAGGAGTCTCGAATGTCAACTTTAAGCAGAAAGTATTCATCCTTTCGCTTTCCTCACTGGATTATTCCTTGTTGAAGAATAGAGTCCTAACTCTCTTACCCAACTCTTCGCCTATAAAATCTCTTTCCCCAATGGTTGCGGCTTGAATTCTGGCCCCCAAGCAGTATTTTGGGTCTCTTTAGATTGTGAGTTCTAGATAGAGAGGGAATTTATTTTGCATAAGAAGGCTTTACATCTTCATTAGGAATGAACATGGTGATTCCCCAAGGAAATCCATTTGCATTCTCCAGCAATATTCTTACAACTTTATAACAGAAGGTGACAGTCTCTTTATTTGAGCAGCCGATTTCCCCCAGCAAGTCTGTTAATGCCAACTTGATCTCCTTTTGTCAACCTAATGAGGAATCTCTCGATATAGATTGACCGTGTATCTCCGACAAGTCGAAGACTTGATAATCATATGAATGGCAGCCTTGTCCATACGGAAGGCAGTTTATCGAGAATTTGTTCAGATGAACGAAAACATTGTCTTTATGGGTGGTAGTTCGTCGAAGATTTGCTATTCCGATGAATGGCAGCCTTGTCCTTATGGAAGGCAGTTTATCGAGAATTTATTCAGATGAATGGCAACCTTGTCTTTATGGAAGGTAGTTCGTCGAAGATTTGTTATTTTGATGAATGGCAGCCTTGTCCTTATGGAAGGTACTTTATCAAGAATTTGTTCAGATGAATGGCAACCTTGTCTTTATGGAAGGTAGTTTGTACAAGATTTGTTATTCTGATGAATGGAAACCTTGTCTTTATGGAAGGTAGTTCGTCAAAGATTTGTTCCGATGAATGGCGGTCTTGTCCTTATTGAAGGCAGTTTATCGAGTATTTGTTTAGATGAATGGCAACCTTGCCTTTATGGAAGGTAGTTCGTCGAAGAGTTGTTATTCCGATGACTGGCAGCCTTGTCCTTATGGAAGGCAGTTTATCGAGAATTTTTTCAGATGAATGACAACCTTGTCTTTATGGAAGGTAGTTCGTCGAAGATTTATTATTCCGATGAATGGCAGCCTTGTCCTTATGGAAGGCAGTTTGTCGAGAATTTGTTCAGATGAATGGCAACCTTGTCTTTATGGAAGGTAGTTCGTCGAAGATTTGCTATTCTGATGAATGGAAGCCTTGTCCTTATGGAAGACAGTTTATCGAGAATTCATTCAGATGAATGGCAACCTTGTCTTTATGTAAGGTAGTTCGTCGAAGATTTTCTATCCTGATGAGTGGCAGCCTTGTCCTTATGGAAGGGAATTTGTCGAGAAGTTGTTCAGATGAATGGCAACCTTGTCTTTATGGAAGGTACTTCGTCGAAGATTTGCTATTATGATGAATGGCATCCTTGTCCTTATGGAAGGCAGTTTATCGATAATTTGTTCAGATGAATGGCAACCTTGTCTTTATGGAAGGTATTTCGTCGAAGATTTGTTATTCCGATGAATGGCAGCCTTGTCCTTATGGAAGGTAGTTTATCGAGAATTTGTTTAGATGAATGGCAACCTTGTCATTATGGAAGGTAGTTCGTCAAAGATTCGTAGTGCAGATAAATGGAAGCCTTGTCTTTATAGAAGGCAGTTTATCGAAGATTTGTTCCGACAGATGGTTATCTTATCATTACGGGAGATAGTTTGTCGTGAATTTATTGGGGATTCTCCCATGGGAAAAGTTTAATTCGCTGATAAAATGTCAGTTTATTATCTTTCCCTGTGAAATATGTTGGAAATGAGACCCGTCTTGGGTGATGCACTGGAATTCCTTGAAATCTAGCTCATTGTTGACTAGATACGCTTCTTTGGTTCTTCTGTTTTGGATTGAGGTTCTGCTGTCTCTAGAAAACCGGCACTAATCTTTGTTTTTGCTAACTTCTCTGTGAGGAGACAGTTCACTGTCTATCTATGGATCGTTGCTTCTTCCTCTTTTAATTGAACCCATTTTATGTCTTTCCCTCTTTCAGGGCCGAGTTATCGTTTCCCCATTGGAGTCTGTTTTTTCCCCATGAGATCGAGCTTATTTCCCTAGTAGTTCGTTTCTTCTTGGGTGAGTTGTTGTTCTTGGAATGACCTTATCATTTTGCTTTCCCAGTGGAGACCATTCCCAGTGGTGTCCGATCTCCACTGCGAAGTTCATTATTTTTGCATTACATAACCATTAAGCATTGCATGATATCTTAGGGCCAAAAATAGGGATCATATTATATTTAAGTATCTTATATCCCGTCAAAGCGAATGCTCCCTTCTTATCCCCGGATAGAAGACACTTAAATAAGGGCAGTTGTTGTACCCCACTTTTTTCCCCTAAGGTCCCTCATCATCTCATCATCATAATGCATTAAGATCACAAACAAGGTTGGGCTCTAATGGTTGTCCTATTCCTAAGTTTGCTCTCAAGGAATCACCAAGCACCCTAATTGTGTTCTGCATGCATGATTGATCTGCATTTATTTCATCTGCTAACCTCTAATTAAAATACAAAAAATATTTGTTTTGTCTTTGTATATTTGTATTTTTGTAGGTATCAATCCAAGACATCAGGCGAATGTAAGTTTTCCGATGTTTTTTCCCAAACTTGATTTGAAACCATTTTTTCAAAAAAAAAAAAACAGGGTGCAATCGATTTGCACATTGGAGCAATCGATTGCTCCCTGGCTATTTTCAGCAATTTTTCAAAAATACACTTAGTGCAATCGATTTTATTGCGCGGAATTTTGAAAAATTGGGCAATTTTCAAGTTTGTGGGCTTGTGCTCCAATTTATTTTTTTATTTTCTTTTAATTTCGAAATTAATTACTAATTGATTCAATTTTGGCTTCAAAATCAATTTCTGAGCCTAATTCTAATTTCCAAACCAATCTTCAAACCACCACTCATTCCCAAGCCAAAACCTTATAAATAGAGGCCTTCTCTCATTCAAATCTCAAGCTTTTGATAGCCAAATACACCTTGTCAAAATTTCTCATCATTCTCTCATTTTCCCCAATTCTCCCAACTCACTCAAAGCTCTTTCTTCTTCATAAAGATTGGTGAATTCTACATTGTCAAAATTTCTCCTCCTCCACTCTCTTTTTATTCTTCAATTCCTTAGATCTAGGCTTGTGATTCTAATTTTTGAAGTCGAAGTGAAGCAAATTGAAGTGTTACTCTTGCAAATTTTCCTCAAGATCTAAAAGTGGTGAGTGTTGATCTTCATCTTTGATTATATGATCTCTTGATAATTGTTGTTGTTTGATTCATTGAGAAAACTTGTTTTTAGTTCCATTGATGTTAATTTCTCAAAACGTTGGTGGAATTTTCGTGCTCAATTGAATCAAGGAACATAAGGTGTTTGTGAAAAGTTTTGAGCAAGAATTTTCCCTTTAGAAATGTGATTTTTCTGATTTTTACAGTGTGCAATCGATTTACACTCTGCTGCTATCGATTCCACGTGCCACATTTTTAAAAAAATTGAAAAAATAACAGTGTGCAATCGATTTGCATCCTGCTGCAATCGATTGCACAGAGTGTAAATTATGAGTTTCACTTGTTTTTTGACTTGTTTTGGATCTTTAGTCTTCTTCTATGCCATTCTTTTGACGATTGCCTTGGATTGTAGTCTTCTACACCTAATTCCTCTTTAATCTCAATGGACTTTGGGTGTTGATGAGGTTGAAAAAATGTATTGGTAATTCAAATCTATCAAAGGATTAATCATACAATTTATTCTTGGTGCTTTGAGTCAACAATATATTTTATGCCTTAATCCACCAAGATGAGTGGTTAAACTTAAAGATGGAAGAAATTAGAGAAGATAATCCAAGTTGATCTATCATTCTTTATATTTTACATGTGTTGAAAAACATTAGAAGATGATCTACATATCATTCTTCTCGTTTTCTTTTTCAACACATACATCACCATTGACCGGCCTCGTTGTAGGGTGGGTTCTACATAAGTCACTTGGCAATTGCTTAACATAGCGCTACATTGCTTCTTCTTCATCTTACTTTCTTTGTCCCGAATCGGAAAGTGATAAATTGGTGGCATGAACTTCAATGTTCTAACATAAGCCCCAAAAGATGACTTGAGCTTTGATTTTAGTTGAACACTTGTGGCGCTTGTCGTGTGGTCGCGTTGATTTTTAATCGAGCTTCTGGCAAGTTTCCACTAACTTTGTCCATTTGAAATTCTCAAGCATCTTTGATCAAGTGATGTGATAATTCCAATACCGGTGATATACTTGACAAAAAACAATTGAAGCTTGTCATGTGACCGCGTTGATTCTATCAAGCTTTTGGAAAGTTTTCATGCGTAAGTTTTAAGATAGTCACCTTGCTGACGACTAATAATTAACAATTCAATGATATACTTGACAATTTTCAAGATGATCATGTTGCTAACCTTTATTAATTGCTTTTTATTTTTCGCTCTTTATTTTTCGCATTTGTTTTTTATGCTCTTTATTTTTATGCACTTTATTTTTAGCATTTACATTGCATGCCATTTTTTCTTTGCTCACTTGAGCATTTACTTTCTATGTCATTTTTCCTTTGCTCACTTAAGCATTTTATTTTCTTGTCATTTTTCCTTTGCTCACTTGAGCATTTTATTTTCTTGTTATTTTTAATTTGCTCACTTGAGCATTATTTTTCCTTTTCCAAAACACTTAATAATTCAACCTAAACATAAAAAACTTTTAATTGGACTTGGTCACTATCCGTATGCTCGGAGTTTGACTTTGGACTTAGGATTAGGACCCCTACCTCATCTTGGAGTTTTCTGTGCCCTTGGTGTTATTCTATCTTGTATAGTTATTATCTTTGTATGCAAATTATTTCGTTATACTCGATTAAGAGTGGATTTTCTCAAAATACAGCCGTTACTCTGCCCTTTTCTAGAGACAAGTGTTCACCTAAAAGCATTGACTTATCCGAAGCTTGGTTTTTTTGTCCGATTATTTGTTGTTTATATGGTAATCCAAAGGATGGGATATGGTATTGGCTCTTGATGTCAAGTACTAGTCTTCTCACCCGGTTAGATCTTTCTTTACCCTTACCTTTTACTTTATGCACTTAGGTTAGCCTCTTCATCTCCTCCCCATTCTTTAATTTTCAAAATCTTCCCTCTTTTTCAAAGGACTCTTGTTTTCAAAACTCGAGCCGCTTTCATAAAAAAAACTTGGACCTAGGTCCATGAATTTTCAAACTTATTTTCTTAATAAACTTTCAATTCATGTATAATACTTTGACTTTTCTTTTCATAAGACTAAAAAACATCTAACCTCATTCAAACCTTTTTAAGTTCTTTGTAGCTTTTTCTAATTAATTTTTCTTAAAATTAACCAACACACAACTTTGTACTTTTTTATCCGAACTACTTGGGTTTTATTTCAATATTGCACATTGTTGGTATGTAGGCCTGGACCTCATTGGAAGTTCTATCAAACCAAAAATTGTAAAAAAATTAATACTTTTTTATCATCTTTCCAGACACTTTTGTACATATCTTTTTTTTAGCACACATATACAAATTTTCAAAAAGGTTCCTGCGGAGTACCATAGATTCTTTGGGTGCCTAACACCTTCCCTTTGCATAACTAACCCTCGGTCCCAGAGCTCTGATCTTTTTTTAGGATTTTATTCGCTCTTTTTCCTAGTCCTTTGGTCAAAATAAAAGCTCGGTGGCGACTCTTTTATTATTTTTTGAGTTAACTCAATTTAATGGCTTATACTCGCAGTTTTTGCCACTACAACGCTTACAAATAACATCATCATAGTCCCTTCGATATAAAGATCATAGTCCCTCGATGACCCTCGATGTTGCCTACGAATATATGATCTCGTCCCTCGACTGTTGCCTACGAATAAGTGATGATCGTCCCTTCGAATTACTAAGGTATCCCTATAATGTTGCCTTCAATGACCATACGACGACCCTACGATTGTCCTTTCACATCCAACAAATAAAGTTACCTACCAACTAATGGTATGGATAGCCTTATTCTGAAGGAGAAGGAAAATAACAAGAACGACCATTTCTAAGTAGGTAATAAAATCTTAATTGCTTGCTCAATCAAATACTTTTCACACCTCACACTTTTCAAAAACTTTTCAAACAATTTTAATACATTCCAACAAGAATCATTACAAAGTTAAAACATTTCCGAACACTTCGTATACATTCCGACGAGAATCATTACGAAGTCAAAGTGAAATGTCTTTCAAAATACTTTTCCAAAGCACACACACAAAACAAATTAAAGTGAGCTAAGCAATTAAGAGACCGTAGATAACTACGGATGGAAAGGGTGCTAATACCTTCCCTTTTCATAACTACCTCCCTTACTCAGAATCTAACGAAGGTCTTTTCCTGTTCTTTTCACCTTCCCTTTAATGGATAAAAGAAAAGTCGGTGGCGACTCTTGCTATCCGCACATTTGCGATAAAACGCAAAACAATTAAGTTAGTTCTCCCACCATGTTACAATATGCATATATGTGTCAGTCTATTTAGCCTTTTTATCTAATATATATAAATATACATATCAACTTATATATATATATATATATATATATATATATATATATATATATATATATATATATATATGTGCCGGCCTATAAGGCTTTATAGGCTTTTTTAATAGCCTAAGTCTGACCTATTTAATTAAATAGGCTTTTGAAAAAGCTCAAGCCTATTCTTTTATAGAAATAAGTCTGGCCTGGCCTGGCCTCATATAAGCTAGGCCATAGGCCCCTGTAGACCGATCTGGCCTATTCCCACCCCTAAATAATAGTATTAAGAAAAGAAAAATAATCATAATAGCAGAACTGCATTTTGTGAGAAATACACAAACAATAAATCAAATTTATTGTTTAGTGTAAATTTATTATTATTCTCATTTTATTTTTTATTCTCTTAGTGATTTTGACATTGCAGTTCTAATCTTGCAGATAAATCTCTTCTTCGCCGTACTGAAAATTTAATTTATTAATTTAAGATTTCATCTCACTATTTCAACAAATATGTTGGTTTTTTGAATAAAAAATTTGAAATTGATTTCTAATTTATGCGCATTTCCATACTAGATTTATTTTGATCCAAAGATCCAATTCATGAATGCTCAATTTTTAAAGTTTCAACTTCCTTCTCACACCGACTATCATCATATTCATCAAGCATGATGACGTCATAAATAACTCAATCTGCCATTCAACGGCAAGTTGCTCCATTCTCCCCTTCCCCTCTCTTTCCAGTGGAAGACAATCTTATTTTTGTAGTGTCTCCATAGAATTCTACGCAACACTCATTCCCCCAAGAGTTAGGAAAAAAATTCCAAACTCTCCCTTTTTTCAGATCTACACAACTAATGCACCAAAGTGAACCATCACATCAACCTCCTCCACTACCCATTGTACTTCGACAAGAAATACTTTCTCAAACCTTCACCTTTTGCAAGCAAATCTTGGAGTACAAGGATCCATCGACCTTCTGAACAACGCCTATAATCTGGTACACTAGCAGAGCTCGCAATTCTTGGTATAGAGACTATTCATATTAAAAAAGTGCACGCAACATGCTATGCCAAGGAACATTATTGTGTGGGATATGGTCTTTGGACGAAGAAATCAAGGAGTGTTCAAACACTAAGTTCAAGGAAGTCGGGATCTAGAATCTCTATCCAATTCGAGAATCATCCAGGATAGATAAGTCTAAATACTTTTGCTTCCACAAGAGTCATGTCCATATCACAAATGACTACGTCCATCTAAAGAATTCCATATAATAGTTTATTAATAATTAGAGACTTATTTAGTACACCCAAGATGGTGAGAGAAAAGGGAGCCAAGACCATAAAAGATAACATATGAGTCAGGAAGATTTGCCTTAGAAGAAACACTCCCCTCGCCATGAAAAACCATCCTCTAAGAAAGCTATTGAGGTTGTCTTGTCGCTAAATCTCTAACACCCCTTTTCTAACCCCAAATAAATATAGCATAAATCAGAGTAAAATAGAATGCATATTGTTATACCCCCAAAATTTCCCTCCTATTTTTGAGGTCAAGATACATCTCCAGACTCAAGAGTTCCTCAAGGGTTGACCAGATGAACCTTCTCCTAGGCATTCAACCCACAACTAGGGTTTTGCTTCTCTCAAGACAGTCAAGTTCTAATTTTCCAAGTGAGCATCATGCCTCCTCATATGCCTCAAGGTATCACCATGTCAAGTTTCAAGCCTCATAGCCTAAGTTTGCTCATTCAATTGCCCAGATGGTTGAAAATCAGTTGTATTGGACAAAAAGTCAATTCTGGTCAACATACTGTCAAACTTCATCACTTTTGGTCAACATCAAGATTTTAAAGTCACATTCATCATTTGATCAAGGGTTGATCATGATTCATCAAGAAAATCAAAGAATTGATCAAAAGTCAAAGTTTCTAAATTAAGGTTTTTTGATAAAAAGTCAACAGAACTTTGACCAAGCATAACTTTCACATACATCATCAGAAAGTTTTTCACCAAATCTCATTTTAAAGGAAATTCAATTATCTACAACTTTGTGTCTCACAAGCTTTGCCCAAAAATGCTTCATTTGAGAGTTATGGGTCAAGACATTATAGGTCCTTCTAAAAGTCAACAAAAAAACATCTTTTTCCAAAGAGGTGTACACGAGCATGGAAACTTCAATAAAGATGAAAATAAAGGGAGCATTTAGAGAACATCTTAATCTTTTGATAACACGAAATCGTATCATATATTTACTATGAAATTAACCCGTTTTATATCATATTGACCCGATTAACTCCCGAATATTCCGAGTTTTTATGACTTTTTGCAGGTACCACATATCTCAGCTCAAACTAGAAGAAAACATAAAACATACAAAGCTAGCAACAAAGACCAAAAGAGAAAAGATAAATCTGCCAAAAAACCAGAAATTGTTGTTGTGACGGTCGTCACCCCCTTTGCCACGATCGTAAGACGCTTCAAGACAGGTTACGCTCGTCATGCCTTGGCCATGACCATAACACACTACTTTATGAAATATACTCGTAACACAGTGGCCACGACCATAACAAGCTATATATCAGTTTATGAAATACGTGCAGAACGTGGAAAAGCTCAGCAGAAGAGTCTTTGACTCCTGATTTCACTCAACCCACAATTCAACCCACGATTCAATCCCACTTCCCGATTATTTCTGAAGTTTTGAAATGAAGCCCACGAAGCTACTTCCAACTGCCAGTGCATTCATCCTCTATAAATAGCTTGGACTTCAAAGTGAAAGGTACATAGCATTATCAAGTTTAACCGTGCGGAAGCTCTGTCGAATTCAAAAACCAAGCCTTTCCCAGTTTTCATTTTTTCCAGTTTTTAATTTTCCCTGCATTGTCTTGTTTCCTACGTTTACATTACTGCATAATAACAATTTCCAACATTAGGAAATTGTTATTTTAGTTAGGATTTATTTATTTCAAGCCTCAAAATTCTTTTATTTTTCCCGATTCTGAAGGTCCAAATTTCCGGTTTGTGGAAGGACATAGGAATTCTGCTTTATTTCAGGTTTCCATTACATTTGATTTACAGTATACTTCAATTGTTTATTTTAAGTTTTATTAATTATTCATAATGTTTGTTTTACAATTCCTTTATTCTGTTCACTGTGAGTTAATTCTAATTGCAATGGCTAGCTAAATTCTTAGTGTCGGTATGTGATAGTTAAAGGCAGTAGGCATTTAATAGATCCTAAGCTAAAACCTTAATCAACTTAAACTCTGGTTATAACTTTTTGTGTTTAAAAATAAAACCTTTTTGTTACGAAAGTAAGAAAAGTAAATAGGTTAGGGTCGAGACCACGAAAGTGTGAGATTTTCACCGGATAGCTAAAGTTAGGCGTTCGATTTAAATACAGCGAGAGCGCTTTAAAACGAATTAGAATTAATTAAGTTTTCAAAAAGTATTTTCTAAACACTTATGGGCTAGCGAGAGCAGGCATAGGGCTTTAGACGTATAATCCAAGATAAGACCACGAAAGTGTGAGTTGAGGGTTTTTAAACTGATTATTTCTACAGAACAAGTAAGTTGACCATCCTTATACGCTTAGGTTCGATTAGATCCTTTAGGTCCACTCTATTACATACCGACCGTTTTATCATTATTCGTTTAAAATCAATTAGTTTTACTTTCCTTTACCTCCCTAAAAACCAAACGTGACAACATTCGCCTTAGCTAAACTAGCATTAATTTCCTAGCACTAGAGTGATTACAAAGTCCCTGTGGATTCGACATTCTTTTATTACTACCGCGATAGACAGTGCACTTGCAGTTAAGATATCGTTGGACACATTAGGTCGATCGCACATCATCTTTCTAAAAAGTCCAAGAACACTCTCAAATTATAAAAATTGTGCAAGTTATGGTATGAGCAAGTTTGGAAATTTTGAAGAAATGCATGAAGGAAATATTGGTCAATCTTGAGAATTTTCCAAATGGGCCTTGGGTTTTATGATCTGAAATTATTTCTAACATGACCCATGACCTATAAGCTCAATTTCACGCCCTCCTTTTATTTATTTAATTTATTTTTGAATTAAAACATTAAAATTCAATTTTAATTAAATAAAATACAAAGAAGAGGTCCAAGGCGTGTTGGGCTTGTTATTTGTATGCCTTGAGATCCAAGAAAGTCTATGAAAGTTGGCAAGAAGCCTTGTATGATTGCATGAATATTGGCCAATTTTTGAAATATTACATTTGATTTTCAATCAAATATTTTCTAATCAAATATTTTCTAATCAAGAAAAATATACTTTTCACAAGTCTTGACCTAATTTTGTTCCTCTATACATACACAACAAGACCAAATGCAAAGAACACAGTTGGTTGCACTCAAAAACCCTAGCCAAAGCTCTCAAAATTTCCAAGTTTGAGGCAAGTTTGAATCTCAATTTCCAGTCACTCTCAAGCCAAGCCAACCACTCATTCACTCTCCTGATGTGTGCAGGAGTCGATCAAACCATTCAAACGATCCCAAAGCAAGCCAGAAACATCTCACTCAAGTCGACCGGTTTTGGTAAAATTTCTTGGATCAATTTCAATTTTCATGCATCTTTAACGTATTTGATGTGTTTGTTCATGTTCAGGAAGTCATTTAGAACAGGTACAACGTTTTCATACCCCAATTTTTGACCTAATATACCACCTTACATTTGCATCACTACATCACTAACAGTTCAGAACAGAATTAATCGGGTGTAGCTTCTACAGGTCAAAATTAGGGTTTCACAAGATTTTCATCTGATTCAAGAGGCAATCAATTAGGGTTTGAGCTTCATTCACCTCAATTGATCTATATTAATCAAACCATCAACCTCTGATCTTCAGATATCAAATTTTTCCTCGTGATCTATCGAGGATCGACCAATTAGGGTTTTTATCGAGGATGAGCAATCACTGATTTTCTGATCAATGAATGATTTTTTTGATTAGAGATTGATCTTCATATCTTAAATACAACATGTTGACCTAATTTCTGGATTCAAAACATCACAGAAGTTCACAGAATTCATCAGTCAATTTCTGGATCATCTGATGAAATTTCATATGCACTGAAAAGTCAAAATTTTGACTTTTGGTCAACTTTTTCAAGATAAAACTTTTTCCATCATCAAAATACTTCAAATGATCCATCATGATCATAAAAAATCAAGAAATTTGGAAAAGTCAACAAAAAGTCAAAATTTTCAACACTTAGAAAAATTTTCAAGTGTTAAAATTTCACATTTTTTCCAAACTTCATGGCAATGTTTCACATAGTTCCATTTGGAATTAGGAAAAACTCAAAACATGAAAGTTGTAGCCCTTGAAACAAGCTTTCCAAAATGTCCAAGAACTCTCAAAGCCATGGAGTCTAGCTATACTTTTGATTTTGAAACATAGAGCTCCAAAATCCTTGATTTTCAAGTACAACTTTCAAGATTATAGGTCATTTTTGAGTTTCTTCTTCTAGAAGCCATGCCACCTAGAAAAGAAGGATAGAGCTGATAAAAAAATCAGATGGAGAGTAATTATGATGGGATAAGATCAAGTTGAAAGATTAACCATGGTTAAAAGGAAGCTTCCTTTTGCATTTATTGCAAAAATGACTTCCTTGCCCTCTAAGGCAACTTGTAAATACCAAAGCCAATCTTCTTCACTTACCATTCAGAACTTTTGACCTATAAATAGAGGTCATGTTGGCCATTTGAAACCACACCAAAGCTATGCCAAAACAAGCTTTCTCCATTCTTTCTTAAAATTCAAGCAACATAGTTCAATTTGAGGAAACTTGTATTTTTCAAAACTTGTGAAAAAACATGAGATATTTGGTGTCTAACATGTCATAAACATCATATGTAATTGGTTTGTAACTTAAAATCAACACAAGAAACACTAAAAAACAGATTTTGCATTTCATGTTTCAAACTTGCCAAAACTGCCATAACATTCGAATTTGATCATTGGCTCGAGCAAGTTGTGATTTTTTCACTCAAACATCATCAACATACTCCATATGGATGATACAGACCATTAACTTCAACCTGTAACACCTCTAACATCGAATTCAAGTTTCACTTTGAAGCTTATGCAGGTGGACTTGGTTGGAATGATCCAGGACAATTCAGAGTGAGCAGACCATCCTCACACAATCCTTGAAGTCCGTTGGTGCTATGGGAGTCATCAAAACAGTTCTGGAAACACTCCATTAACAACTTCGATCTCAGCTTCAAGAGGTAATAACACGAACTTCAAATTCCTTGATTTCTCGCTTCCAGTCCAAAAAGCTCTTGGCCGTTTTGTTTCTGCACCATCACTGATCAATAACCCTCAATCAATTGATTAATTCATTCACCATACACGATTTTAATTAGAATTTTCAGAACTAGGGTTCTTCGTGTTCGTGCAAAATTTAATCATGTTAAGCTTAAAATAAATGAAATTAAATGACATCATCATGTTCCTAGGTTTAAAATGATCAAGTTTGATGTTTACATCGAGCAATTTCATGGAGAAATGAAGAATCCATGGCTGATTGAAGATTGGAGAGGATGAAGAAGCTTGCGCGCGTTTTTTTCAAATTCAAAAATCTGGTTTATAATATTATAACATTGTTTGATTTCAATACACGAATGTATTGCCTCCCCAGCGGTTGCCAGCTCACTCTTAAGTCATTCATGCCATGCCTTTCCCAATGGTCCCGGGTTCGAGTAGCCTTGGGACCATTTTTGCCAAACTTTTTCATTTTTACTTCATATTTTTTTCAAACTTTGACTTTTTCAAAACCCAATCAAAACTCCTCATTTTGAGGTGATTGTTTGTACACTTGTCAATTAACATATATATTTTAAGATAGTGTCAAAAAATTTCAGAAAAACTTTCATCCGATTATATTTTTATCGAGCCAAAAACGATACATTTGAGTATGTTTCAAAGCACTTTAAAAGGTGATTTTTTCAAACTTTCAAAGCCCGATTCTTTTCCAAACTTCTTGCAAGTAAATTTCATCTTTCAAAAACACTTTCAAGAACATTTTTCAAAAATTTTCATCAAACTTACATCTTTTTCCATGATCGATCCGATTTAAACGATAAAACCGAATTCGTTTTTCCTCGAATTTCTTAACCGATCATGGGCCTCCCTTACGGTGTAAGTCCCAAAAAAATTCTTTTTATGTACATACATATTTCCTTGTACATACCAAATTCTTTCATGTACATATTAATTTTCCTTGTACATAATACAAACACATCTGTAAATACTCGAACACAGAAAAACTTCATCCGTTTGTTTTCATTTCACTTGTATATACACTGAATACCATTGGTATTAAAAGGAGCATTATTCCCGGTGAAACTGCTTTTAAACCAATGGGCCACCCTTATGGTGTAAGTCCCAACCCTCTTATGTACATCCACATCCTCCTGTACATAAATACTCGTTCGTGTACATATTTACTTCCTTGTACACAATTCAAACTTGTAAATAATCAATTTGTGCTGGTTTTAAAACGTTCGTTTTACACACACTTGTTTATATTTCCTTCATAAACTCTTGTAAAATAAACTTTACACGCATTGTTTATATTTCCTTCATATCACACACACACACTTGTTTATATAACTGTGTAGTTATAACATGACAGCTAGTCTAACCAATAGGCTCCCCACAGTGTTAGCCTCCTCTTGGGCTTCGTACAAGGTAACTCATTTCATCTGAGTTCAGCCTCTTCTTAGGCTTCATATAAGAAAACTCATTTCATCTGAGTTTAGCCTCCGCTTAGGCTTCATATAAGACAACATTCCCCTGCTGAGTCAGCCTCCTCTTGGGCTTCGTTCAAAAGAACTCCTCATTGAGTTTAGCCTTCTCTTGGGCATCATACAAAGAAAGAGACCAGGAAATCTCTTAACAGCCTCCTAATGGGCTTCCAATACAAAGAATCACCCGCCCTAGGATAGAACCCAGAGAGTATAATTTCCCGGTGAAATTGTTCTTAATCGTAAAAGGATGGTTTCCCGGTAAAATCCCTTTTAAAGCCAAAACCAGCCATACCCTATAGCTTCCTCTTGAGCTTCATACAAGGACCCTTGATGACCCTCGATGACCCTCGGAATGCCTCCTCTTGGGCTAACAATACAAGGACCCATGGGCTTCTTAAAAGCATCCCTCTAATCCAATCAATTTCTCCTAGAGATTTAGACGTTTATCATCTCCATGGAAGAAGTATCTCATCTATCACATCACATACAATCAAAAACTTTTCAAACTTTTTTCAAACAAAAACATCTCTTAATCTGTAAGTGGTAACGCTTGTACACTCAAGCAAAACACCCAATGCTTACAATTAAAAGATTCAATCATCTCTCAAAACATCTTTCTTAAACATGTAAGTGGTAACGCTTGTACACTCAAGCCAAACACCTATAACTTACGACGAAAGATTTTAATCAATCAACTTTTCAAAATGTATGTGATGAAATAGATTAGATACATTTTTCATTAAGATGACATTTGTCTGTGTCTCTTAATAACATCCCGTTGCTTCCACAAGCATAAGTGGGAATTACGATTGCTCTGACTTTCTCAACACCCCTTTGAGAATACATAGGCACAAGGTCTCATCCTTGGTGAGCAAATTTCTTTCTTCCTCAAACCAAACAAACCATAGATCCCTTTAGATCCAAGCTACAAATGCTCTGATTCCCATTAAGGGATATGTATGCAGAAGATCCAATGATCTTTGCGAGCACAATAATAACAAACACTAGGATCCCACATAATCTATCCTTCTTAAAAACCCAAAGGAGAAACTTTCCCAATCATAGAAATAGCAATTTAAAACATACAAACATATTAAACATATTCATATATAAAGCTATAGATAACTATATATATTTAGGGTGCTCCATCTATTCCCTTTATATAACAAACCCCCTTACCCGGAATCTCCCCAATGCGTTGCGTCTAGTTCACGCTAGTCGTAACGCATATCATATCAATTGAGGGTCTTAACAGCTTTCCCCTTTTTCATAATCATTTTTCTTGTGTTGAAAATAATAAAGCTTGATGCTCGCGGCATCTTTATAAACAAATCAAAAGAGTAAATCGTTTCGAGCCAGAGAATTCGAATTCAGATTCGATTCCCTCGCGCGTCACTTTTTAACGCGAACAAACGTGTTACATGTAAGCTTTAGGGCTTAAACTGTATCGTGCCATTGTTAGGGCAGTCCGGTTCAAAAGCTTTGAAACCCTAGATACAAGAACATTCAGGCCAAAAGGACACCACCATTGAATTCGCAGCCCTCGATTTAGGGGGATAGGGTCCCTCTTGATAATTTATTTGTCTTATTTTGCAGGTTTGAATCTTTTTATCACCGGAGAAGACGACCGGAGCTAGGGCTCCAGCGTCCCCCCGGCCTCTGACTTTGTTGACCACGAGGTTTTGGCTTTCGATTGGTTGATTCAAATACCCTGGACCCCATAAGCGCGTGCTGTTTGTTAGTTGAATTTTCTGAACTTGATTTCAAATATATATTTATTGAGTTGAATATATGAATGGATGTATAGACACCCCAGTGGCAACCCATACGCGCGTTAATCCCTTACCCTCTATCAGGTCGCTGGTTCGAACCTGCCTTTTGGCAAAAAAAATTCATAACTTCTGATTTTTGCAGGTTATAATACATAAACAATTGGAAGCGTGTTATGAACGGCACAAGCACATGTACTAGTGGCCAAATTTTGAACCTGTGACCCTCAGGTCATGAGTTCAACACTCTCCAGGGCCATTCTAATTTTTTACCACTTGTTTTTTCTTGCATTTTTCTTATTTCTTAATTTTCTAACCAATTTTAATTTCCTTTCACAAATTAATTTTTCAAAATTAAAAAGTCATAAAAATGTTTTAATTTTAGATTTAGGTTTTAAAAACCTTTATTTAATTTTTGACACAAAAACATTTTAATTTTCTTCTCATTTAAATTAATTTTCTTAATTAAATACTAATTAAGAATTATGTTTTTTCTACATTAAAATCGATTTCTAAAAAACAAAAATATTTTCCTTATATTAATTAGGTTTCTAACATTTTCCTAACACTCAAAATATTTTTTCTATTATCTATTTATTTATTTCGCATTTTAAATTATAGAAATTGATGTATAGGTCGCAAGGATATTTTTGTAATTGCGTAGATTTACTTTTCTCGCACATTTACTTTTCCACACCTCTTATTATGTACCTTCCCCAAAGCCATGTAATAGCTTAGGATTTACTTTTCCGCATTTACTTTCCGCACTCTATAACTGCATATAAACTGCTTAGATGTATGACTAATATGATTGCATGACAAGACATAAAATCGAACTTAGATCACCCTAATTCAAAGATAAAATATCTGAAGTGAACATATTTTCACACTTGCACCCCCTAGGGTATCCTCTCTTGTTGTCTTACTTATAAAATGGACATGTCCCTCGAACACAGGGGTACCATTAGCAAACATCCCTCGATTAAAAAATTATCACATATATCATAGTGCCTCGATGACCCAGAATGTTGCCTACGAATATATGATCTCGTCATTCGATTGTTGCCTACGAATAAGTGATGGTCGTCCCTTCGAATTTCTAAGGTATCCTTACAATGTTGCCTTCAATGACCATACGATGACCCTACGCTTGTTCCTTTATATCCAACGGATAGAGTTACCTACCAACTAATGGTATGGATAGTGTAATCCTAAAGGAGAAGGAAAATAACAAGAACAACCCTTCTAAATAGGTAATAAGACTCTAAATTGCTTGCTCCAGTCCAATCAAAAAATGCTTTTCACACCTCACACTCTTTCCAAATTATTTTCAAAACAAACATTTTGTATACATTCCAACGAGAATCATTACAAAGCTTTAAACTTTCAAGAAACATTTCCAAACACTTCGTATACATTCTTGAGGACTGATACAAGAATCATTACGAAGTCAAAGCGAAATACTTTTCAAAATACTTTTCTAATCACACACACACAGAAAGCAAGTTTTCAAAAGTGAGCTACGCAATTAAGAGCCCGTAGATAACTATGGATGGAAAGGGTGCTAATACCTTCCCTTTTCATAATTACCTCCCATACTTATAATCGATAAAAGGTCTTTCCTGTTCTTTTCACCTTTCCTTTATTGGATAAAAGAAAAGTCGGTGGCGACTCTTACTATCCACACATTTGAGATAAAATGCAAAACAAACAAGTCAGTTCTCCCGCCGTGTTACACATACATACAAAGGGTGTCACATGTCATTTTCCACACAATAGAAAATCAACAAAAACCAATATTAAAATGCACCGGTCATATCATAACACACATTTAAATATCATGCTACACTAAATTATGTATATCACAACGAAATATATCTTTTCTCAGATACTATCAATGATTATATTTCATACTATAATCATTAAAATTCATAACAATTAATTTATAACACAATTAAATCATATGAATCCAAACATCGGCGCCAAGGCCACATCAACATAGTATCTCAACATACAATCCAATATAAATGAGAATACATAACAATATCTCATAACCAACATGAGTTTAAATACCACGTGTTACATGACTAGAGCAATGACTCACTACCTAGAATAATGGATACGCTAACTAATCCTCTTATCTAGTCTCATGCGAAGCACCACTATTCTCAGAACCTGCACGATGTCGCATAGAACATCACATACAACAGAAGGGTGAGAATTCATATCATTATAAAAATAATTATAATTATAAGCAATATAGAATCATACATCTAATTAATAATTCTCTACACTTCATGTGATATTCCATATAACATAACATTACCAATGTACAAATCAAATAATCATTTATCCAATTAGCACGTATTACGATTCACATGCACATTCATCAATAAGGCATAAGAATCCAATGCAAAATGAATGTTACTCATGCATGTGGTACCATTTGTGAACTCAAAGTTTCGCCGCCTCTATTTCAACTCAAGGATCAAAGCCTCTTGTGGAACCAAAGTCCCACTGTAACGCCCTGTTTTAATTAATATTATATTATATTAATATTTTCGAATTACCAATCGATAATTATATTGTGATGAGAATATTTATATTAATTAATATATCTATTAATTTATCTAGCGACGTTCCGTTCGGTCCGGTAAAAATATTATTCGGATCCGATATTTTAATTTCCCAGAATTATTCTAATTGATTGAATTAATTGAATTGATGATATAATTAGTAAGTTAGGGGTGTGAGGAGCAATTGTTGAGGTTTGGGTTTTCACCCTTGGCTTACTAGTAGAAATACCATTATAAAACCTTTCTCCTCATTTTCCTTCCATTCTTGCATATGAAAACCAAACATAGAAATTGTGATGGCTAGTAAGAAAACAACTTTATAAAACCCTTTTTCTTTTGTTTTCTTCCCATTTTTCCTACACTACCAAAAATAGAAACATAGAGGAAAGAAGAGGGTTTTGGCATGAGAAGAACAGGAGGAGAAGATGAGGATGATCATGAGCAAAAGCTTGAGGTTGAGTTGTAAGAATCATCTTGGATCATCCAATAACTAGAGGTAAGGGGTTTGATTTTCCTTTCCATATAGTTAGGGTTTGATAGATATGTTGTGTATTTAGGAAAAATTGGTATTTTGATTCATGGGGTTTATAGCTTATCATTGTTTTGGTGTTTTAGTTGTTGTTGTTGTTGAACTTCTCAATGGATGGTAGAAATATGTTTGATGTTGTAATGGAGGTATATATGTTGTGTTGATGATAAGAGATGGTGAGTTAGTGATAAGAGATGTTGGGTGGTTGTAGTTTGAATTGGGAGAAAAATTGATAGATTGATTTTATGAGTTTTGTTGGGTGATTGTTGAAATGTTTAGAGGAGTTGAAAATTGGTGTTGAGGTTTGAGTTGGGTATTTGATGGTTTGATTTCCATTTCTTGTTGTTAGGGTTGGTGGAATTAGTTTGGATTGAGGAAAAACTTGATAGTTGGGTTATAAGGTTTAGTTGGTTGATTGTAGAAAATATTTAGAGAAGCTGTACTAGGTGAAGAAATTATGGAGTGAGGTTATTAGTAGTGTAGTGTATGATTTATAAAATGAAAATATAAAATGAAAATATGAAATGAAAATATAAAATGAAAATATAAAATGAAAATATAAAATAAAAATGAAAGTTGGAAATGAAAAAAAATATATATATATAAATAGCATATATGAAAGTTACAGGGAAAAAAATTAAGAAAGAAAAGAAACAGTGAAATTTCAAAGTTAAAACGAAATGGCTTTGGAATTAAGGGGGGGTTAACCATTTGGTGAGGCAGCCGCCTCTTGCTGGCTTGAGAAAAAGGGACGGATGACCCATTTTTGTGTAGAAGGATGGCATTTTGTTGCGTTTTGAAGTTTCCTGTAACTTAAAATGGTTGGTGTTTTACTGTCATATTATGAGAACCTGCATAATTTTTGAAGGAAATACATTTTGTTTGTTTATAAATCCTAAATCCCATCTAGCAAACTGTGACATCTACAAAATATAATTAGGGAATAAGATAGTCGATTAAATTTAGAACCCGATGATGTTCCGATTTTCCGATTACGGTAAATTCGGCGACGGAGCAAGTTGCTCCGAATTCAACGAAAATTGACATGCTAGCTAATTTTGACGTGTAGAACGTAGTGGTGAAGTTAGTTTTTCGAAATCGTGAGTTTTCACGGAACGACCCGAAATAGGCTAAAATACGGTAAATTGACCCGGATTGAATTTTAGTCATTTTAAGACGTATATGAACTATCCGATTTTGAAGTTGATGTTTATAAATTATGCCGGTAACTAAGAATGGTTTTCGCGACGATTATTGATGTTTTTACTATTTTTCCGTTTTTGGGAATTGATGGATTAATTGACGGTGATGTTTGCGACGGTGTATATAATTACGAATACTTGTTGTTTATGCGATGCGATGACATGTTTATGTGATGTGAATAAATATGGCGAAGTAGACTTTATGTCAATTATGATGAGCGATGATGATATGTTGTTGTGTGGTCTTTATGTATTGAGTCACATACATTTCATAAGCGAAGAGGGCTTTTACGCCAAGCGATAATGGCTTTTATGCCGAGCGAAGTTGGGCTTTATGCCAAGTGTCCCTAATTACGGACAAAGCGATGGGTACCACATGCATAACATAGTCGGGTCTCATGGAGTCCATTATGTTTATTTTGGAGTCGGTTATGTTTATGTTCGAGTTGTTTATCATTGAGTCCTTATTTGACGAATGATAATTGATTTGCGATGCAATAATATATGTCTTTGTACATGATGCTTATATTGATGTTGTTAATAAATGCTTCTGAATTGTGAATGCATGATTTTGACGGTGATGAATTATTAGTGATGAAATGCTTAAAGGCATTTGTGATGCGATGATATATGATGTGATGATATTTGTGATGATGTTGTGAAGATGGGCTTTATGCCAAAAGCGAAGATGGGCTTTAGCCAATTTGTGATGATTTGTTATGTTGCTTATATTACTAGCATTATTTAATGTTGTTGGTTGATGTTGTTCTTTAAGACTACCGTGCTAATTAGTGATGTATTAGTTTGTGACGATGTCGTGGTGACGGAGGGTTACGTGTTGTTGCGATGTTTTATGCCGATGAGGCTATAGGGATAAAGTGTAGATTATACACATTAGGATGATGAGTAAAGTAAGTGAGTTTTGATTATGTGTTGGAATTACACTTATTAATCTATAACCTTTATAATTCCGAAACTATATATATATATATATATATATATATATATATATATATATATATATCATGCCTTTAATTATATGTTTTGGAGTATCTCACCCTTTACTTGTTTCGCCGTTACCTATATATTGGTAACGTGCAGGTTATGAAGACGGAGTTTTAGCTGCTGATAGTTGAGTCAGTGTCGCTCTGATACGTAGCACTCGGGGGGAATATTGATGTTGTCTTGTTGTCGTTCTTTTGATGTTATTCTTTTATGTATAAGAATTATATTTTATGAAAACACGATTTATTAAGGAAGTTTAATAAAGAAGATGTTTTGATGTTTATGAATCAAATTATGTTTTCCGGCGAAGCTATGTATCTGAGATTTATACTTTAAAACAAATTGTTTAAAGTGAGTTGTTATTGAAGGTGTGACGCCTCAGTATTTACTTTGTGAAATTTTAAATTACTCTGATTTTTTGGTATATAAAACCTTGGGTAGATTTGGGGTGTTACACCCACCGCCTCTATTTTCACTTAAGGATCAAAGCCTCGTGTAAACCCAAAGTTTCACCGCTTCTATTTCCAATCAAGGATCAAAGTCAACACATGTAAACCCAAATTTTCACCACCTCTATTTCCAATTAAGGATCAAAGTCTCTTGTGAACCCAAAATTTCACCACTTTCTATTTTCAATTAAGGATCAAAGTTGGTCATGTATGCATGTGCAATTCATCAACAACATATGCAAATTAATATTTTCCACCAATCCTAATTTATCAAGCATATCACAACAATTCAACACCTTGCATTATTCACCAATTTCACAATAACATACATCATGGTATTATCATCAACAAAACAATACATATAGTATTTCCATCATCACACAATCACAATTAGCCAATAACAACAATACTAACTCATGTTTTTCATATTTCACCATTTCATGACACACATATACATATACACATGTCATTCTACACAAATCACATAATGATCCAAGCATCCAATTCCAGCAAACCTAGATCTATCATGAAGGTTATTTCATTAGTTTTCCAACGATTCAAACAACGCCTAAAATGGAGTTACGGTTAAAAAGTTATGGCCGTTACAAAATTGTTAGAAAATGCTGCCAATGAGTCAACGCAAGGAATTTGTGAGTCGACGCAAGGAAAAGAATGAGTTGACGCAAAAACTACATGAGTCCATGCAAGTCTGCTGAACAACCCTTCTCAACCTTGTTGGATTTTACGTGTTGAACCACCCAGAATCATAGGTCGACGCAAGTCACTAAAAAAAGTGTTTTTCTACATTTTTTCTTAAAAACCACACAAATTTCCTTCCTAAAAACACCCTATTTCATTGACCATAATTGTTACTACCAATTTTAACCACAATCTATCATTCTATCATGATAATAATTATCTTGTCCATTCAACATCTTAATTTCTATCAATTTCATGGATTTTTACACAAACCCTAACATGTGAAATTCTTAGATCTAGAAATTGAAATCAACAACAAAACCTATCATGTTACTAATCACTACCCAACCACATACAAGATAATAATAATAAGTATTCTCCCTCCTCACCTCTTGAAGATTTAACTTCTAGGGTTCTTCTTCCCCTTTTCCTCTTTCTCCTCTCCTCTTCTATTCTTCTCTTCTTTCTCTTCTTTTATGTTATGATAACAATAACTATCTCCTCCTCTTACCACCCTATTCTCTTAAAGGTTTGCTCACTTATCCACATCAATTCTAATAATTAGGCTCATTACTAGGTAATTACTATCCTTAGCCTTAAATTCCAATTATCCAAATATCATATATATTCAAATAATCCAAATATTCACCAAATCACTCAATTTAATTAATTACAATATAATATAATAATAAACAAATAATTAATAAATAACTATTAAAATTTGGGATGTTACAACTCTCCCCCACTTAAAATATTATTGTCCTTGAAAATTTACCTCAAACGGTCATCTCAGGATACGAATCCTTCATCTGGCTCTCAAGCTCCCAAGTCACATTACCATTAGCGGGACCTCCCCAAACCACTTTCACCAAAGAGATTTCCTTACCTCAGAGTTGCTTAACTCTTCTATCCTTAATACATATAGGTGATGTCTCAACTGTCAAATTATCTCTTACTTGTACATCATCTATCAGAATAACATGAGACGTGTCCGCCATAAATTTCCTCAATTGAGATACATGGAACACATCATGGAGATTAGCAAGTATAGGTGGAAAATGTATCTGATAAGCCATTTCACCTACCTTCTTAGCAATATGATAAGGACCAATAAAATCGGAGTCAACTTACGTGACTTTAAAGCTCTACCAACACCAGATATAGGAGTAACCTTCAAAAACACATGATCTCCTTTCTCAAAACTAAGATCCTTTCTTATCTTATCATGATAACTCTTCTGAAGACTCTGGGAAATCTTCATCTTTTCCCTAATTATCTTAATCTTATCCGTAGTTTGTTGAACTATTTCAGGTCCAACAACAACGCTCTCTCCAGATTCATACTAACACAAAGGCATCCTACACCTTCGTCCATACAAAGCCTCAGACGGTGTCATTCCAATACTCGAATGGAAACTGTTGTTATAAGTAACCGGATAAAAAATACCAAATCTCAGATGAATCAATGCCTTAGATGAATTCCTGTCTTAAAAAGAAACAGGCAGAGTAACGACTGTATTTAGAGGAAATCCACTCATATACAAGTACAATCGAAATAACCTGCATGCCAAAAAATAACCTAAGCACAGACAGAATAACACCATAATCACAAAATCTCTGAGTTGAGGTCAAAGTCCTAGTCCTAAGTCAAAAGTCAAAACTCCAATAATAGGAATAGTAAACAAGTCCAAGAAAAAGAATTAAGATTTTTTAGTGTTTAAGTTGGATTATTAAGTACTTTTAAAAGTAACAATAAAGCTCAAGTGAGAAAATTTAAAATGAAGAGAAAAATAAATGCTGAAGTGAGCAAATAAAAAGTGACATAAAATAAACGCTCAAGTGAGCAGAGAAAAAAATGACAAGAAAAATAAATGCTCAAGTAAGCAAAGAAAAAAAATGACATGAAATGTAAATGCTAAATAAAATGCATAAAGTAAAGAGCATAAAATTAAATGACATAAAAAATAAAGGCATAAATAAAATTAGGAAAATAAAGTCAATTGTTAATAATTAGTAAGGTTAGCTGAATGATCATCTTGAAGCTTGCGCATGATGACTTGCCAGAAGCTTGATAGAATCATAGCGACTACACGACAAGTTTCAATTGCTTTTTGTCAAGTATATCGTCCATTTTGGAACAATCAAAGATTTCAACACTTGATCAAAGATAATTGAGAATTTCAATTGGAGAAAGTTAGTAAAAACTTATCAGAAGCTTGATAGAATCATAGCGACTACACAATAAGTTTCACAAGTGTTGAACCAAAATAAAAACTCAATCAATCTTTTGGGGCTTTGTAAAACATGAAGTTTATGCAACCAATTGATCATTTTCCAATTCGGGACTAAATGTAGAGCTATGTTAAGCAATCTCCAAGTAACCTTTCTAAAGGTCGCCCTACAACGAGGCCGGTCAAATATGATTTATGTGTTGAAAAAGAAAACGAGATGAATGATATGTAGATCATCCTCTAATGTTTGTCAATACATGTAAAATAAAAAAGAATGGGATAAGATGAAGATGGATGGGAAATTATAGATCAACTTGGATTATCTTCTCAAAATTCTTTCATCTTTAAGCTCAACCACTCATCTTGGTGGATTAAGGCACTAAACATATTATTAACTCAAAGCACCAAGAATAAATTGAATAATTCATCCTTTGGTAGATTTGAACTAACAATACATTTATCCAACCTAATCAACACCCAAAGTCCATTGAATTTAAAGAAAATTTTGGTATTCAAGACTACAATCCAAGGCAAACATCAAAAGAATGGAGTAGAAGAAGATTAATCATCCAAAACAAGTCAAAAACAAGCCGAAAAACATTCTACTCGTTGTGCAAATCTATTGCACAACATCAGTTTTCAAATTTTGCACAAAAGAAGCACGAGCAATCGATTTCACTTTTGTGCAAATCGATTGCTCACTGTTTAAAACAAAAAAAAATCACTTTTTAAAAGGCCAAATCCTTGTTAAAACTTTTCCACAAACACCTTGTGATCTTTGATTCAATTGAGCACAAAAATTCCATCAATTTTTCAGAAATTTACATCAATGGAACTAAAAAAAATCTTGCTCAATGAATCCAAACACAAGAATTATGAAGAGATCACATTGTAGTAGATGAACATTTAAACTCACCACTTGTAGATCTTGATGAAAATTGACAAGAGTAACACTTCACAAATTCTTCAATTCAACTCCAAAAATCAGAATCACAAGCTTAGATCTAGAGATTTGATGAATAAAAAGAGTTTGGATGGAGGTTTAACTCAAAGATTTAGCAAATTCCAATGAATAATTTACTAAACTTTATGAAGAATAAGAGCTTTGAGTGAATTGGGAGAATTGGGGAAATGGAGAGAGTAGAGAGATTTTTTGGCAAGGTGAGTTTGGCTATCAAAAGCTTGAAATTTGAATGTGAGGTGACCTCTATTTATAGGATTTAGTATTGAGAATTAGTGGTGGTTTGGAATTTGGTTTGGGTATGGAATTATGCTTGGAAAATGAATTTGGAGCCAAATTTGAATCAAATGGTGTTTATGTCATCAAATGAGGGTGTATGATAGAGTTTAATTATTACAAGATAGTGGAATTTTGAGTGATCAAAAAAATAAATTCAAAAATAAAAAAGAAATTAGAGTTAAATCTCATAAACTTGAAAATTGCCCAATTTTTTAGATTTTCGCGCGTGCAAATCTATTGCAGTGCAATTTTATTTTTTGAAAAATTGATGCAAAACAAGCTTGGGGGAAAAACACTGAAAACTTCCACTTGCCATATGCTTTGGCTCAATACCTACAAAACACAAAATACACAAAATAATGCAAATATTTTTGGTATTTTAATCAGAGGTTAGAGAAATATAAACAAAAAACATATACAAGATACACAGTTAAGGTGCTTGGTGATCCCTTGAGAGCAAACTTAAGAATAGGAGAAGTGGGAGAACCAACCCTTGTCTGTGATCTTGATGCATTGTGATAATGAAATGATGGAAAGTCTTAGGGAAAAATTGGGGTATGACAGCTGCCCCTATTTAAATATCTTCAACCAGAAGGTGTGAAGATGATCAATCTTTATACAATCATAGTGGGAGATAGCTAAATACCAAAGTAGCCAATTTTGTCCCTTTATGCAATGCTATGAATGAATGCAATGAACTCTTTTTTTGACACAAATTTTTTGTTCATGATATGATATATGATATGAATGCATAGGATAAGGAATTATGCGGAGAAACTTGAAATAAAATATTTGTGGTAAATGGAAAGGAAGATGTGGAAAGACACGTTGAAAATCAACAAGATATTTCTGGACATATATCAGGGTGACATAGAGTAACTAGTAATACTTAGAAAAAGAGATAAAACATGAAAAGGCAAGTAGTGACATGCAAAAATGCATCGGATGGAAACTACAACCAAAATAAAGGTATGCCCAAAAGATATCATTGAAATCTATTGGGGGTTATAACATCCAACAATGGTTTTGGAGGACCTGAAAAGGATTGCAACATCCAATTACTGGCTTTGGATGGAAAATAACTCGACATTCAATTACTGGATTTGAATGGAGAAAGATCATAATATCCAATAATGGCTTTGAATAAAGTGAAAAAGACATAACATCCAATAATGGCATTGGATGAAAAAAGACCTTGACATCTAATAATGGCTTTAGATGAAGGGAAAGATCACAATATCAAATAATGGCTTTGAATAAAGCGAGAAGGACATAACATCCAATAATGGCTTTGGAAGAAAAGGGACTCGACATTCAATTACTGGCTTTGAATGGAGAAAGATCACAATATCCAATCATGGATTTGAATAAAGTGAGAAAGACATAACATCCAATAATGGCCTTGGATGAAAAAATACCTTGACATCTAATAATGGCTTTGAATAAATTGAGAAGGACATAAAATCCAATAATGGCTTTGAATGAAAAAGGACTCGACATTCAATTATTGGCTTTGAATGGAGAAAGATCACAATATCCAATAATGGCTTTGAATAAAGTGAGAAAGACATAACATCCAATAATGGCTTTGGATAAAAAAATAACTCGACATATAATAATGGATTTAGATGAATGGATAAGAGTTGTAACATCCAATTACTTGCTTTGAATTATAACAATCACAATATCCAATCATGACTTTGGATAAAGTGAGAAAAACATAACAGCCAATAATGGCTTTGGATGAAAAAGACCTTGACATCCAATAATGGCTTTAGATGAAGGGAGAAGAGTTGTAACATCCAATTACTTGCTTTGAGTGACAACAATAACAATATCCAATAATGGCTTTGGATAAAGTGAGAAGCGGAGCTTTCAAGAATAGCACTAAAAGAAAAGATAAACTTTCAGGAATGACACTAAAAGATATCCAAAAAAACCATTGGGAATAATAAGACTTCCAGGAATAGTACTGGGAATAAATAGAGACAAACATCCAGTAATGATGCTGGAGTGAAAATATAGGTATTTGTTTTGGTAGATGCCAAGTAAGTTGGACTTTGACCGCAAGGTAAGATATTGGTAACAACAAGACCTTAGGAAATGAAAATGGGGATGAAACACTCTTTCTATGCATGATTTATGAATTTTGTTATGCATGATATGTGAATGATCTATGCATGTAATGCAGACGTTTACAACAAATTATCTTGACTCTCTTGTGGAAGTAAGACTGGAACTCTGATTCCTCAACACGGGGAACACTGCCAATTCTTCTTAGAAAGAAAACATCTTGAGAAATACTTCTAACACACCTGTGAACTATATCTAATTGATAATCCTTTGAGGAAATACTGAAGAACTTCTTCGAGATTTCCCCAGATAAACTGATTATGGATTCAGTGGGACTATTATTGGGAATAAGTTGATCATGGCTTCTTTCTAGTTATTGTTGGGAATAAGCTGATCATGGCTTCAGTTCTTGAAATGACTAAGGGAAAGAATTACTTTTGTATGAGTCTTGAAAACTGATCTTCTGGCTGACCAATTCTGACAATAACTTGGGCTGAGCAACAAATCTCGAACTGATTCACAACAGGATCTGGAAGAAACGTGCCCCTGATTAGGATCACTGACCAAGTTTCTCAACATTTTGAAACTTCCTTGATGAGGAAAGATTGTTTGCAAGCAAAAATTGTTTATTCAAACATGGTAAATTTAATGCAAAGTTCATGCAAAATTTTTGAAATCAAAATCATTTTTAGAACGATATATTGATATAAAATGAATTACTAGTCAAAACGCAATAGTTAAGACATTTAAAGTGAGAGAGAAACCAAAGGCTTGATACCAAGACAAATGATTTACAAATATCTTAGGAGTCAGTTTACTCAACCTTACTGTAGTATGCTTTCAAAAGAAACCTGGCTTCAATTAGGTCTTTTAAGGGTTGTAACGTGGCCTGGTTCACGGTTTAAGAAACATAGGATACAGGATCAAAGTTTATATGTACCCAACCCATTCTTCATGATGTTCTTCAGTCCTATGTTCAGTTAATTCAGACTATGCATTCAGGTTCCAATTGATTTTGGAATTGTACTAATGATAGGGATGATGATAACTCTGAACCTGATGGATTTATGTGAAGGCACGTCACTTCTTCTTACAACATTTTATTGTTTTTGTTGATGAAGACTTTGTTCAACTCATTTCTTTTTGCTTTTATTTTTTGTTATCCCTAACTTTTTCCTGAACTGTTTCATTTGAGCTTACAATCAACGGTATGCCTCTGTTTTGTTTTGCCTAAGTTGCCTGTTGGTTTTAACTTAGCGGCTTTTTCTTTATTTTTCATCCTTTTTTTCTTTTTGGAAAGATAGTGACTGTCTGGATTAATGATTATGGGAAACCATCATCATCACTTTTGATTTGGAGAACATCTTCGTTACTTCTTTGATGAGTGCGAAAGAAAAATTGATCGGGACCTTTATTGAAAAGTGTCTTGCACGATTATCTTGTAATTGAACGCATAACCAAATTAACTGAGAACTACCCATACCCCGGTTAAGATTGCAGGTTTTTCGTATAGAAAGAAACTCCAACTTCTAGACTCAAAGAGGTTGATGACGGATTAACTTCCTTATATCTCCAGTATTTGGGAACTGAAACAATGCATGTACATCATCATCAAAGTTTTATTCAAAAGCATACCAACAACAATTATGGGTATTTCGTTTTCATCATCCTCCCTCCAATCTTTACATAACCAAAAGCTTGATAAAGAAATTAAACAAGCGAAAAATTATTGGAAAATAGTAAATGAAATTGAATTGAATCGAAACACTACAATGCTCATTTCGTTAAAATCAACATGACAATACAAACGATATCTGAAAGCAAAATTTTAACATAAACAAGAGGAAAATGCAAAGTGGATAGAAACATGGCCTAGTGACTAATCAGTAACAAGGATGAGTTATCCTGACTGAAACACTGGCTTTAGGAAGGTGATTTGAGGTATTCTGACTAAGTATTCAGCCAATTTGTTTTGGTAAAGGATTGTCAACAACATTAGGACCTTTATATTTGAAAGTGAGCATATTCTCCCTAACTAATTCTTGCACCTTGGCCTTCAACGCATAACAGTTCTCTAAATCATGACCAGCAACTGCTTGATGAAACTCACAAGGAAGGTCAGATCTGAATCTGGGGGAAGATGATTTGGAAGAGTCAAAGACCTAGTTGTAATCAGACCCCTCTGCACCATTGTAGGATAGAACTCAGTGTAGGTGATTGGAATAGGATCAAAGCGATTCCTATTGAAATTCTGGTTCTGTCCTACAGCCTGACGGTTAAGAACCTCAACAGGAATAACAACAGCTACTTGCGATTGATCAGAATATTGAGGCCTACGGAGAGGTCTTCCTTTCTCAAACAAGATAGCATTTGTTTCACCTTCTTTCTTATTCTAGAAGTTCCCAAAGGATTTCTTTGCACCATTAGAAGTTTCAGCAGCTTTAGACACTTTCCATTCTTGATTCCTTCTTCCAATCTCTGGCCGATAGTCACAAAATTAGTAAAGCTTTAAGAAACACTACCAATCATATTTTCCCAAAAGAAAGTGGATAAGGTATCCATTAAAAAACCAGAAAGCTCTTTCTCTGCCAAAGGCGGCTCTACAAGAGAAGCTATCTCTCTCCAACATTGTGCATATTCTTTGAAGGATTCTTTTTCATTCTGAGACATGTTCTGCATTTGGCGACGATCAGGAGCCATATCAAAGTTGAATTTGTACTGCTTAATGAAAGCATTAGAAAGATCTTGGAAGCACTAGATATAGTTCTTTTCGAGTCCCATATACCATTTGAGCGAAGCACCACTCAGTCTGTCTTGAAAGCAATGGATGAGGAGCTTCTGGTTGCTGGTGTAAGCAGACATTTTGCTGAAGTACATGACCAAATGACTCTTTGGAAAATTATTCCCCTTGTATTTCTCAAACTCACGAGTTTTGAACTTAGCTGACATCACAAGATCATAAACTAAGCATATATTACCAACAACAACATTGATGAAATCATTTCCTTCCATAGCTCGGAGTCTCTTCTCTAAAGTCAGATATTGTTCCTTGATGTCTTCAATTTCACCAAAATCAACTCGACTCACACTTCTAGGACTAGAAACAAGGTATTCAAAGAGAAAATTCCCATAAGCAGCTTGTGTAATGGGTTGATGAGAAGTAGTATGAATGATTGGCTGAGGTTCAGTGAAAACCGGAGCTTGAAAAAATGGTCAAGAAGACTGGCCAACCATTGGAGTAGTTGCAACAGGAGGAACATAATTATGAGGTAACCCAAATTATGGCCAAGCAGTGGCTGGATGCTGGATAGGTTGAGGGTTAACAACAATCATTGAGATTTCAGAGATCACAGTCCTTTGAGGTGGTTGTCCTCTGGAAATCAGAACTTGCATCATCTATGTGAACTTGGACAAGCCTGATTTCAACTTATCGATTTTCGTTATGACTTCCATGTTGTGTTGTTCTTGGTTTTCCATTCTCAATCTGATAGCAGCTCTAGTTCCGTAATTATGTTGCGGAAACAGCTTGACGGTTGACTGATAATTGGAGAAAGAAATAATTGGAAATGAGATCTCTGGGCAACCTGGATGTATACAAAATGATGCAAGAGATGTAAATGATATGCAATGGCATGCAATGGACCACATTGTAGCAGGATCGCATGTTCAAAGGTTCGACATCATGAGCATGGAGTCAAAGGTACTACCCATAAGGTGAATGTCATACCCAAAAAATTTCCCTCTTACTTCTCAAGACATTTCTCATATCCATACTCAAGGATTTCACAAGGGTTGACCAGACAAACCCTCTCCTAAGCAGTTAATCCAAACTAGGGTTTTTGCCATTCTCAAGTCAAGATGGACTTCTAACACTTCCAGTGGTCATCATGCCTCATCATATGCTTCAAAGAATCTCCATGTCAAGTTTCAAGCCTTACAAGTCAAGTTTCCTCAGACAATTGCTCAGATGGTTGAAAATCAGTTGTATTGGACAAAAAGTCAACTGTGGTCAACATACAGTCAAAATTCATAATTTTTGGTCAACATCAATATTTTGAAGTGATATTCATCATTTGATCAAGGGTTGATCATGATTCATCAAGAAAAGTCAAGAATTGATCAAAAGTCAAAGTTTCTAAATTGGGCTTTCTCAGACCAAAGTCAACAGAACTTTGACCAGGCATAATTTTCAGATACTTAATTAGAAATTTTTCCACCACAGCTCATTTTGAAGAGAATTCAATTCTCTACAACTTCATGTCTCACAAGCTTGGGCAGAAAATACTTCATTTGGAAGTTATGGATCAAAACATTACAGGTCCTTTTAAAAGTCAACTTTTTGTAAAGAAGTGTACATGAGCATGGAAACTCCAATGAAGATGAGACCAAAAAGGATGTTTAGACGACATCTTGAGCTTTATCAAAAGTCCAAGAACACCCAAAAATGTTAAAAATTGAGCAAGTTACACCTTGCACAAGTTGAGCATTTTTTAGGAGGTGCACAAAGATAAATACTTGACAAAACCAAAATTTTTGCAAATGGGCCTAACTTTTCTTGATTCAAACATGTTCCTTACCTGAATTGGAACCTCCAAGCCCAAGGCCACGAATTTATCTTTTATTTTCTATTTATTTTGGATTTTTAATCATTTAAAACCAATTTAATTAAAATAAAAGATAGAAAATCAAAAATTAATTGCAAAGTGGATTTTTCTCTCATTCTTGAGATCCAAGCAAGCCATACAAGCTGTCAATTTTGAAAATGCATTGATTGGAAAAAGAATTGAATGAGATTTGATCAAAAAAAGGCAATATTTGGTTTCATACCAAATCAAATATTTTCTTATTGATTGGCATATAATTTCTTCATAATTCTTGACCTAATTCACTCTACTATAAGTACATGTTGCATCCACAAGCACAAAAAACGAAATTCTTGCCTCCAAGAACCCTAAAAAAGCTTCAAAAAACCGTTTGATACAAGGAAGTGGCAGCCAGGTTTTTGGATAAATTCAAGCCAAACAAAGTGTTCCAACACATTCCTTGATCCTCTCTGAAGCTTTTCGAATCATTACCAGCCAACAACAAGCCCAGAATCACGAAAACACGATTTCGGTTTGAACACACTAACTCAAATTCCATTTTTTATTTTCATGCATATTTAACATGTTTTGATTGTTTGTTTGTGTTTAGAATGGAGTTTCGAAACTTTCTGCATAGGTTAATTGGAGTTTAGACACAGGAATCATGACTTGCCATTGTTAGGGTTCGTGAGCTCCAATTGGGGTTTTCTGAAATAGGAAAAATTGGACGAAACTAAGGACTCCATCATGTTTAGGGGATCAAACCGAGTTGATCCATGTCCCCATAACAGATTTATATTGCATATTTTTGGATTTTGATTTTTGCAGGTGCTATAGCTACGGTCAATCCGTTGGTAAAAGCTTTAGCTCCGAACCAAAACCGTAGCTAAAAGTTTAAATATTTAAACGAGGAAGATGAAGATCTTGGCGCGGTTTTTGAAAGTTGGTTTTCAGAAAATTAACTCGTATATAATTATTTCGTTTCATTCCACTAACACGAATGCAGGCTAGCTCAGATGGCAAAAGGCGCACGTGTGTGAGAGAGATGTCCTGGGTTCGAACCTTGGCTCCTCACTTTTTTTTTTCACTTTTCAAAACTAACACTTTTTTTCTTATTTTCTTCATATTTTTCCTTTTAATTTAATTTCTTTTCAAATAATTTTCTAACACATCAAAAAATCACCAAAAAATATTTTCTTTTTGCATTTAGGACAGAAAACAATTTATTTAATTTTTGCCATAAAAATTAATATTTTTGCATGCATATTTTAATTAATTGTTAATTAACCATAAAATTGACTTTTAATTACTTTTCCTTACTAAAACCAATCCAGAAAATTCCAGAAAAATTGTTTTATCATCTAATTAGGAATACTAACCTAAAAACTTTTTCCTAACTCAAAAATCTTTTTTTTACTAACACATTTTCTCTTATGCGAATTTCTTTTCTTTTCCGATTCTTATGTATCTGCTTCCAGGTTGTAATAGTTAGGATTAATTTCCTCGCATTTCTTTTTTCCAATATTATGTAACTGCTCATGGGATGTAATAGCTTAATTAGGATTTACTTTTCGCACTCCTATATTATGTAACTGCCCCAAAGCCATGTAATAGCGTAGGATTTACTTTCCGCAATTTATTTTCCGCACCCATATAAACTGCTAGCCCATATAAACTGCTAGTAACTAGGCGTGTATGGCAAGATAAAAAATGAACATAGATCACTTCTAATTTTAAGATAAACTATCTGAATTCAATACACTCTCTTCACACATGCACCCCCTAGGCTATTCTCTCTCGTTGCCTTTCGAATAAATGGTCAAGTCCCTCAAACGTAGAGGTATCCTAGCACCGTTGCCTACGAAATATATCATCATAGTCCCTTCGAATTAAAGATCATAGTCCCTCGACGTGGCCTACGAATACATGATCTCGTCCCTCGATTGTTGCCTACGAAAAGTGATGATTGTCCCTTCGAATGTGCTAGGATACTCCTACAAGTTGTCTTCTATGACCATCTGATGTCCCTTCGAATGTCCCTTTTACATCCAACGAATAGGGTTACCTACCAACTAATCGTATGGATAGCACTATTCTAAAGGAAAGTAAAATAACATAAAAACGACCGTTCTGAGTAGGTAATAAGACTTTTAGTTGCTTGCTCTATCAAAATAATTTTCACACCTCACACTTTTGTCAAAGTTAAAACACTCTTTTCAAAAACGAAACATTTCCAAACACTTCGTATACATTCCAGCATGAATCATTACGAAGTCAAAGCGAAATTCCTTTTCAAAAAAAATTTCAAACACACACACAGAAAGCAAATTTTAAAGTGAGCTAAAGCAACTAAGAGCCCGTAGATAACTACGGATGGAAAGGGTGCTAATACCTTACCTTTTCATAACCTTCTCCCTTACTCAGAATCTAAGGAAGGTCTTTTTCTATTCTTTTCACCTTCCCTTAATTGGATAAAATAAAAGTCGGTGGCGACTCTTGCTATCCGCAACATTTGCGATCAAAAGCAAAACAAATCCAAAGTCAGTTCTCCCACCGTATTACAGAAATGGCGACTCCGCTGGGGAGACACCCTAAAGAGAGAATACCTTAGGGATTTTAGGTTATCTTTACTGCTTTCTGTTTGACTTGTATGCTTTACTTTTAAAAGGTTGCTTGGGTATTATACTTGTGGGGATCCTACACCCGGATCCAGATTTCTTTAGGTAAGTAGCAATAAATCGTCGCGACCGTTAGGCGTATACCAAAATGGTCAACATGATGGCTACGTTAGTGCGACACTTTGGATGTCCTGATGCTCCTCATGCTCAAGTTGAGGAAAGTATTTGGTGTCTGCGTGGTGTCATCAGCACTAACTCAACTTTTAGAACCCTAATTGACCCATCTTGGCCATTAGAAGGTAGTGAGATGGTCGGCTTTGGTGCAGACTAAGGTTGGTTGATACTCGATGCTACACTCATTAAGATCCGACTTTCGGGATGTTTCGGTCGACCACTTGGTAGTCGTTTGAAATAAAGCCTACGAGAAAGATCAATGATATGAGATTCCTAGAACCCGGTTACTATTATAGGACAGGATGAACCAACTCAAACTTTGGTAGGGTAGACACCTATACCTCATGCAAGCCTTAAACCTAGGGCTATTGTGTGATTTGCTTGTGCTTATTAAACATGACATCATAGCATTGCATATCATCTCTAACTATTTCAAGGACCTAGGGATTTATCTTTGCTCTGTTTTGTAGGGATTATGGCTTCCAAAAAGACTATCTGAATCAACTTCATGGGTGTACCTTCTCAACTCAAAGAATTGGTTTTAGAAATTCCCGATCATGCTCAGTTCATCAAAAGTCATGGTTATCTACTTGACCTGGTTATCTCCGGTTTTGAAGAAGATATGATGCACGTCTTATTCCAGTTCTTCGATCCGAAACACCATTGCTTTACATTCCCATATTATCAGTTGGTTCCTAGTTTGGAAGAGTTCTCTAAGCTACTTGGGATACCTATTCTTGATCAGATGCCATTCACCGGTTCAGAAAAAGCTCCTAAGTACGAAGACATCGCATCAGCGTTACATCTGAAACGCTCAGACATTGAAGCTAATTGGGAAACAAGAAGTGGAGTTAAGGGTTTACTTGCCAAGTTTCTAATAAAGAAGGCTCGAGAATTCCTAAAGGCTATGAGTTTCTATGCATTCGAAGACATTGTGGCCTTGCTAATCTATGGTTTGCTGCTATTTCCTAATCCAGATCAGTTCATAGATGTGAACTCCATCAAGATATTCCTCACTCGTAATCCTGTGCCTACTTTACTTGGAGACATCCTGCATTCTCTCTACACTCGTACCATCAAGAGACAAGGAACTCTCATGTGTTGCATACCATTACTTTCCAGGTGGTTTATTTCGCACCTTCCTCAATCAGTATTGAAGAACGAGCAAAGACTGAAGTGGTCTCAAAGGCTAATGTCACTCTCTCATTCAGATATTCGTTGATGACTCTTTTCTCAAAAGGACTTCACATTCATTGAGCATTGCGGAGAATTCCCTAATGTACCACTCCTTGGCATAAGGGGAGGTATCACCTACCACCCTTCTCTAGCTCTACGTCAGTTTGGTTATGCTCGAAGAGATGGTCCTCACGATATGCTTCTCCAAGATATTGTGTTCGACTACAACCACGATCTCCAGAACTACCGTCGAAGATTTGTGCACGCTTGGGGCATGGTAAAGAAGACTGATACCAAGACTTTGGGACATAGAAATTCCATTCCTTGGGAACCTTACCTCAAATGGGTGCGACCTCGAGCTCAAAACCTCATGATTCCATTCACGCCTGTTCTACCAGTGATCATGGAACCTGTCGCTATAGGTGACGTATCCTATACTGTTCCCCATCCCGACATGCCTACTGATTTTGAAGACTTGAAGAGATCCTGGATTCAACTTAAAGAAGAAAGGGACACGTTCGAAGCCCAGTGCTTTGCCAGCGAGACGAAGGTACTAGAGTTGACCAAGTTACTTCACGAGGAGCGAAACATCAACGCCTACTTCAACACCAAGAGGAAGCGCCCATGGGAGACTTAGAGCTTTAGGATTTTTGTTCTTTTATTTTCAAAACTATCTTTTGTACTAAAAAAAAGAGAGAAAAGAAAAAAGAAACTAATAAAATTTTGTTCGTGCTTGTTTTACAAATTTAAATTCCTAAGGTCCTTGAAAATATTGCATTGCATTGCTTAAACATCGCATATCATAGCATGACATTTCATAACAGGTACATTGAAGACCAGTTTTCTTATTTTCTCGCTATTTATTTTAGCAGAAATGGCTCTTGAACAGACTGTCAAAGATCTCTAGGCTCAGAATGCTCAGTTCCAGGAAATGGTCACCCGCTTGGTCCAAGGCCAGGAAGACTTAAAGAAGCTCATCACCAGAAAGAAGAAAGTCATTGGTGTCCTCAACATGGGAAGACGTCATAAAGGTGGACCTAGAGTGGTCAGCCATTTAGAACTCTCAGACAAGAGCGTTGAAACTGATGAGAGTATCAAGAACAACGAAGAAGGCCAGCGTGAGTCTGAAAACAGAGAAGAAGACTATGAGAACGAAGAGTATTCTCTTGAGGATGACAAATACAAATAACTTGAAGACCGTCTGAATGCTGTGGAAAATCTGAAGATGTTCGGGCTGAATTTTGATGATCTGAGTTTAGTTCCTGGTGTACTGATTCCCCGTAAGTTCAAGGTTCCTACTTTTGCCAAGTATGATGGCATCTCTTGTCCGAAGTTGCATTTGAAGTCCTATGATCAGAAGATCCATCCTCACACTGATGACAGGAAGCTGTGGATCCACTACTTCCAAGAGAGTTTATCCGGAGCTCAGTTGGAGTGGTATTATCATCTAGAGAGTACCCACATCCATACCTGGAATGACTTAGCAGATGCTTTCTACAAGCAGTACTAGTACAATGCTGAATTGGCACCCACTCGCATGCAACTACAAAGCATGTCTATGGGTCGTAACGAGAAGTTCAAAGAGTATGCTCAAAAATGGAGAGATCTAGCAGGCAGAGTTCAACCACCCTTGTCCAATAGGGAGTTGGTTGATATGTTTATGGGAACACTGACAGACCCATTCTTCAATCATCTGATTGGAAATTCTTCAACCGGATTCACCGAGTTGATATTGACAGGAGAACACATTGAAGCTGGACTCAAGAGCGGAAAGATTCAGGTAGAGTCATCCTCAAATGCTGCAAAGAGATCTTTTGGTAAGAAAGAAGCCAATATTGTGTATGGTAAGAAAGGCCGTGTCAAAATTGATCGTGCTCAATCTGTGGGGGCAGTTGTGATCTCTAATCCTACGCCAGCGCAACCTTAACGAAACAACGCGCGTAACCAGAACACGCCACGAAGATAGTTTACGAAGATCAACATGCCATTGTCGCAAGCATTGTAACACATGTTGAAAGCATAGCTGATTACCTTGAGGGATCCTCCTCAGCACATCAATAATTCCTCTCTGAAGTACAATCTTAATGTTAAGTGTGCATAACACTCCAACAGCCCAGGGCACGACACCGACGACTGTTGGGCTCTGAAGAACAAGATTCAAGACATGATTGAAGCTAAGGAAATTGAGTTTGACCCTCCTGTCAAAACTCCGAATGTGATCAACGCACCAATGCCTAACCACGACAAAAGTTCCAATGCTATTGACAAGAACTCTTATGTTTTTTATGTGAACGACTTGACTATTCCTCTGATGACTATTAAGAAGAATTTGCTGCAAGCCGGTGTCAATCCAGGATGCCCGGAGAATTGTCGTTGGTGCCCATTAGCACCTGACGGATGTGCTTGGTTGAGAAGGCGTATTCTGTAACACCCTGTTTTTAATTAATATTATATTATATTAATATTTTTGAATTACCGATTGATATTTATTTTGCGACGAGAATATTTATATATATATATGATAATATATTTGGCGACATTTCGTTCGGTCCGGTTTTTATTCCGTTCGGTTCGGTAAAATATTATTTGGATCTGATATTTAATTCCCCGGAATTATTCGAATTAATTGAATTGATGATAGAATTAGATAGGGGTGTGGGAAGCATTTTGTTAGAATTGGGTTTTACACCCTTAACCTTACTAATAGGAAAACAACTTATAAAACCATTTTCCTTCCTTTTCTTTCCATTTTTCTCACAAAAACCAAACTTAGAGTTTGAGAGAAAAGAGAGGGTTTGGAGAAGAAGGAAGGCAATAACAAGAGCAAGAGAGGAAGCTAGTAGAATCAACCTTATAAAACCATTTTCCTTCTTTCTTTCCATTTTGTGAACACAAAACCAAAAATAGAAACTTGGAAGCTTGAGAGAAAAAGAGGGTTTTGGGGAAGAAGAAGAAGAAGAGGAGGAGCAAGATCAAGCATGAAGTTGGGATGGTGTTGAAGCATCTTGCAATCAAACAAGCTTGAGGTAAGGGGTTTGATTTCTCTATCTCATATGATTAGGTTTTGATAGTTGTATTTTGGATTTGGGGAAAAATTGATAGTTGGTTTATAGGGTTTGGTTGGTTGATTGTTTAAGTGAAATAGATTAGAAGAGTTGGAATAGGAGTAGGGATTATGAGGTTGATGATGATTAGAATCAATGGGAAGGGAAAAAGTGAAGTTGGGAATGTTAAAAATGGAGTTTTCACACAGATCAATCAACACGGGCCGTGTTAATTCACACGGGTGCCCGTGTTGATCCCTTGAAACGAGGAATGTTGCTGCCAGGCCAATCAACACGGGCCGTGTTGATTAACACGGGTGCCCATGTTGATTCACTGACTTAGGTGATTTTTGTGTTTTCTGATGGCTTTTCAACACGTGTCGTGTTGATGCACACGGGGGCCCGTGTTGATGCAGCTGTAACCTCCAAAATTCTGATTTTTCGCACTTCTCTTGGAACCCGATTGTGTTCCGATTTTCCAATTTCGGCAAATTCGACGACGGAGCAAGTTGCTCCGAATTCAACGGAAATTGACGTGCTAGCTAAGTTCGATGTGTAGAACGTAGTGGTGAGGTTAGTTTTTAGAAATTACAAGTTTTTACGAGATGACCCGAAATAGGCTTAATTACGGTTTAATTGAATCGGATTTCGTTTTAGTGGATTTAGGACACGTATGGATAATCCGATTGCGACGTTGATGATTATGATTAATGCCGGTTATTAGGAATGGCTTTCGCGACGATTATAGGGGTTTGACTATTTTTCTGTATTCGGAATTTAGTGAATGAATCGATAATGATGTGGTGTGATAAAACATAATTAATACTTGTTAAGATGCAATGCGATGATATATGTCTTTGTACATGATGAGGTGCTGATTATATTGATGTTGTTAATAAATGCTTCAGATTTATGAATGCATGACTTTTGACGATGATGAATTGTTTGGTGATGTTTTGCATAATGCAAATATGATGCGATGATATGTTTATTTGATGTGAATAAATATGGCGATGTGGGCTTTATGCCAATCTTGATGAGCGATGATGATGTTTTTGTGTTGTGTTGTTTTATTGCCGTGTCACATACATTGCATTGGCGACGATGGGCTTTTATGCCAAGTGACGAGGCTTTTATGCCAAGCGACGAGGCTTTTATGCCAAGTGTTCCTATTTATGGACAAAGCGACGGGTACCACATGCATAACATAGTCGTGTCTCATGGAGTCGGTTATGTTTATGTTTGAGTTGTTTGGCGTTGGGTTTTAATTAAATTGACGATGTTAAATTGCGATGAATATAAATGATGAACTTTGTGACGATTTAATTTAGATGAAATGCTTAATGCAAATATGATGTGATGACGTTTGTGATGATGGGATTTATGCCAAAAGCGACGATGGGCTTTATGCCAAAAGCGACGATGGGCTTTAGCCAATTTGTGATGATTTTGTTTATGTTGCTTATGTTATTAGTATTGTTTAATGTTGTTGTTTGATGTTGTTGTTTATGATTGTCGTGTTAATTAGTGATGTATTAGCTTGTGACGAATTCGTGGTGACGGAGGTTTAGGTGTTGTTGTGATAATTTGTGCAGATGAGGCTAAGGCGATTAAGTGTAGATTATACACTTTAAAATGACGATAAGAGCAAGTGAGTTTTGGATTTGTGTTGGAATGCGCTCATTAACTTATATCCCTTATGATTCCAAATATATGTATATATATTATCATGCCTTTAATTATATGTTTTGGAGTATCTCACCCTTTACTTGTTTCGCCGTTACCTTTATATTGGTAACGTGCAGGTTATGAAGACGGAGATTATAGTTGCTATTAGTTGAGTCGGTGTCGCTCTGATACGTAGCACTCGGGGGGGAATATTTATGTTGTCTTGTTGTTGATTCTTTTGTTGTTCTTCCTTTTCTATATATAAATCATACTTTATGAAAACATGATTTGATGAGGAAGTTTAATGAAGAAAGTGTTTGGAATTTTATGAATCAATTTGTGATTTCCGATAATGCTATGTATCCGAGATTTATACTTTAAAGCAAACTGTTTAAAGTGATTTGGTTTTGATGGTGTGACGCCTCAGTATTTAATTTATGAAATTTTAATTTACTCTGATTTTTACATATTAAACCTTGGGTAAATTTGGGGTGTTACATAATCAATGCATGATGGATAACCGAGAAGTGCTATTTCTAAATCCTTCACCTGTGGAGAATCTGTGTGAAGACATGTCTAAGAATCTGAAGATCAAAGATGTGAGCGAAGCCGTACCAGAAGTCTGGGATACCTTGGGGCAGACAAGTGGAAAATTTGATTACATTGTGAAGTATACTGTTCCTAAAAGCTACAAGATTCCTATTGAAGATGTCAAGGCAATCGGATGGGTAGACGATTTCCCAGAAGACTATGCTGATGTAAACACAATAAGGATCTCTTCTTTCGATCCTGTACCTAGAGTGGCACCTCTCATCATTACTTCTCCCAGACCAGTTCCATACTCCTCTGATAAAGCTATACCGTGGAACTATGGAGCTGAAGTTTATTATCATGGCGTCAAGCAAGACCCACTAACCATCGAAGACATTACAGTTGAAGCTACCATTCTTGACATTGACAACATCACCGGATCAAGCAAAGTGACCAGAACCGGAGGAGTGTTTTCTCTAGAGATCTCTCCACCAAAAGATACTGCGACTCCAGTTCTCATTCCAGCTATTGAACCAGTTCCCGATGCGCGAGGGAAAGAACCAGTAACTCATCTTGCTTAGACAGAAGTACCAAAGGAAGTTGCTGAAGATACCTCCAAGCAAGAAATGGAGGAAATTCTAAAGATCATCAAGAAGAGTGACTACAATGTTGTGGAACAGTTGGGACAGACTCTGTCCAAAATCTATATGCTTGCTCTACTATTGTGCTCTAAGGCTCATGCTAAGGCCTTGGTGAAGTTTCTGAAGAATGCTCACATACCGCAAGACACTACTACTGATCAATTTGAAGTTTGTATAGCTAGCCTGGCTGCCAACAACGGTCTAGGATTCTCTGATGTTGATTTGACTTCTGTCGGAAGGAAACACAACAAAGCCTTGCACATCTCTGTTGAATGCAAGGGCATTACATTGTCTCATGTTTTGGTAGATATCGGTTCTGCTCTGAATATCCTGCCGAAGAGTGCTTTCGACCGACTTGATGATGAAGGATTGGTCTTGAAGCCCAGTGACATAATTGTGAGAGCTTTTGATGGTTCTAAACGAACAGTACTTGGAGAGCTCATTCTACCAATTAAAGTCGGTTCCCAGACTTTCGACTCCATTTTCTTTGTCATGGTGTTAGCTGGCAATTTCAATTGGATAAATTGGCAGAAGTAAATAATATTTCGAATCAACCTGGGAAAAGAAGTCAATATTAATGATGAGTATTGGTGAAGAAATATAAGACCTTCTGTTGTAAAAAAGGGATTCTTCGATTGCCAATGATAGATAATATTTCGATTAGAAATCCTTAGTGTTTAAAATATGAGGAAACTCCTTTGGTAAATATGCCAGTGTTGGAACGGTCCAAACAGAGGATTAAGTCGAAATTCAAGTGAATATAGAATTCAAATTTCAAATAAGACTAAGGATTCGAATTTTAAATGAGAGCGCCATTTTAGAGGACGCGTGGAAGCCAGCGAACGAAGGAGGTCTGCATGCTTCAAACGTGGCGCAATGTTAAAGTAGGACCGTTAGGGTCAATACACTATAAATAGGTGTTTTTATGTTAGATTTGGTGTGTTCGTTTTATGTACTAAAAAATCTCAAACACTCAAACTACCGTAACTGAAGGGAAACGAGTCAAGGAGACGAAATGTACGTTATGAACATCATGATCCTTTACAATTTAAATACAAGTTCTTTTATATTCGTTTCAATTTTATTGCACTTTCATTCATAGAATCTTTCGGTTTCCTTTCATGTTTCTTGTTTCACTTGCCTTTAAACACATTTATTTCATCAGAAACTGCACTTTTACTTTATCTTTTCGTTCAAAACATTTTACGTGTCCAGAAACTTTTATCTTTTAAAGAATCTTTATCCTTACATTCAATTATCAAAATTTAAGTTTAAATTCGAAGTCTTTCTTTATACAGTCAGTATATTTCCATAGACAATCTTAGAGAAATCTCTTAAGAGTTAATTGAGATAATGGGTTTGAACATAGGAATCAATTATGACACATGTGTCCTAGGATCAATCTAGTCGATCCTGCAAGTAACCAATAATAATCAGTAAATTGGAAGACTAGCGGTTGTTTACCAAAAATCACTGTAAACACATGGACATCCGTCCAGCTGACTCTTGCCTACTTGGACGCCCTTGGATACATGGGGCAGGCGATGTTACCTCTACCTTGCATCAGAAGCTGAAGTACCCAGTGAAGGGGAAGATTGTTACAGTATACGGTGAGGAGGAATATATGGTAAGCCATCTGCAGTCATTCTGATACCTTGAAATGGAAGGTGAATTCTTCGAAACTCCCTATCAAGCTTTTGAAACAATTTCAAGAGTCGTTCCTGTTGACTCTCCAGTCGCTCCTGAAGTTACACAAGTTTCGCCTAGGATGACCTCACTAAAGGATGCTCAAGTTGCGGTTAAAGAAAGAGGTAGTACTGTGTGGGGGCAGCTCCCCAATCTTCCTTTCAAATCTGACAAGACTGGTTTAGGCTTCACCACCAAAGGCCAAAAGATGATACGCCGCGAACGCGCCGGCCAACTTCCCTTCCGCATCAGCAAGAATGGAGTCCATGCTATAGAAGACAACGACAGCGACTTCGACATCAACAATTGGATCTTCCCAACTCCCGACAACGGGCTCAACAATTGGAAGGCCGAAGACGTCATACCAATCTCCTTTAGACAGGAGTAATTGCTTTTTGTTTTCTATTATGCTTTTCGTTTTCTACGCTTTGAACAATAAACTTTAAAGCCTAACGCCTTGCCCGGGGCATCACGGCTCGTTTGTGAGGGTTATTATCTGTCATTTGCATATTTTCATTCAATAAAATCATTGGACTTTTGCATTTAAGTGTTGTTTTTGTCCTTTTCTTTTATTTCACTACCCTTTCAAAAGCTATGTGTTCTTACACACACCCACGTCATACACTGCAGATTCACTCTGAATCTCGTTGATAACAGCTTTTCTATTGCTAAATATGACTTCGATAATCCGATCTACCAAGCCGAAGACGAAGGTGAGGAAGATTGTGAAGTGCCGGAGAACTTGTCGACGCACAAGAAGAACGGGTTATACAGCCACACGAAGAGCCAGTCGAGGTTGTGAATCTGGGTACTGACAAAGACAGAAAAGAAATCAAGATAGAAGCAGGTCTTGAGAATAGTGTCAAAGAAAGATTAGTCCAGATGCTACGAGACTATATCGAGGTTTTTGCTTGGTCATACCAAGACATGCAAGGTCTAGACATTAACATCGTGGTACACCGGTTACCGACAAAAGAAGGTTTTCTCCCAGTAAAGAAGAAGGTCTGTCGCATGCATCCTGAGATGTCAGAGAAAATCAAAGCCGAAGTCATGAAGCAGTTCAACGCCGGTTTCTTAGTTGTTACTTCTTATCCACAGTGGGTTGCAAACGTGGTACGCGTACCTAAGAAGGATGGCAAAGTACGAATGTGTGTGGATTATAGAGATCTGAACAGAGTGAGTCCGAAAGACGATTTCCCACTGCCTCATATTGATGTTCTAGTCGACAACATCGCTCAACATAAGGTTTTCTCCATCATGGATGGTTTCTCCGGTTACAATCAGATCAAAATGGCTCCTGAAGACATGGAGAAGACTACCTTCGTTACACAGTGGGGCACATTCTGCTACAAAGTCATGTCGTTCGGACTGAAGAACGTTGGAGCCACTTATCAACGTGCCATGGTGGCATTATTTCATGACATGATTCATCACGAGATAGAGGTCTACATCGATGACATGATAGCTCGATCACAGACTGAGGAAGAACATCTCGATCATTTGCAGAAACTGTTTGATAGACTAAAGAAGTACAGACTAAGACTTAATCCCAACAAGTGCACCTTTGGAGTCAGATCCGGTAAACTCCTGGGGTTTGTTGTCAATGGTAAAGGTATTGAAGTTGACCCTGCCAAGGTTAAAGCTATTCAAGAAATGCCAGCGCCCCGCACCGAGAAAGAAGTCAGAGGTTTCTTGGGACGATTGAACTACATTGCCAGGTTCATTGCACATCTAATTGCTACTTGTGAGCCAATCTTCAAGTTACTGAAGAAAGATCAAGTGGTAGAATGGAACGACGATTGCCAGATCGCTTTTGACAAAATCAAGGAATATCTGCAAAATCCTCCTATCCTGATGTCGTCTGCCAAAGGAAGACCTCTTATCATGTACTTAACAGTATTAGAGAATTTAATGGGGTGTGTGTTAGGGCAACATGACGAGTCTGGTCGAAAAGAGTATGCAATATACTACCTTAGCAACAAGTTTACCGATTGTGAAACAAGATACTCACAGCTCGAGAAAACTTGCAGCACTTTGGCTTGGGCTGCTCGCCGGTTAAGACAGTATGTGTTGACTCACACTACCTTGTTGATCTCCAAGATGGATCCGATAAAATACATATTTGAGAAACCTGCTTTCTCCTGAAGAATAGCAAGATGGCAAATGATCTTGACCGAATATGACATCCAATATACTACTCAGAAGGCGATCAAAGGAAGTGTAGTAGCCGATCAATTGGCTCATCAAGCCGTAGATGACTATCAGTCTATGCAGTTCGAGTTTCCAGACGAAGATCTTTTGTTAGTTACTGATTGTGAAGAACCAAGCCCAGACGAAGGACCTGAACAAGGATCCCAATGGACTATGGTCTTTGATGGAGCCTCAAACGAACTTGGCAATGGCATTGGCGCCATCATTACATCTCCTATAGGCGGACACACGCCTTTCATCGCCAGATTATGTTTCAGTCGCACTAACAACATGGCCGAATACGAAGCGTGCATCATGGGTATTAAAGCTGCTATTGATTTAAGAATCAAATTCTTGCAAGTGTACGGAGACTCAGCCTTGGTGATCAGTCAGATTAAAGGCGAGTGGGATACGAAACATCCGAATCTCATTCCATATCGAGAGCATGTTTTGAGCCTGATCCCTTACTTCGAAGATATCACTTTCAATCATATTCCACGAGAAGAGAACCAGTTGGCAGACGCATTAGCTACTATGTCATCTATGTTCAAGGTCAAATGGGACAACGAGGCTCCCCAAATCATCATCGAAAAATTTGACGAACCAAAGATCTTGTTGAACTTGATACAGAAGAGAAACCTTGGTTCTACGAAGTGAAGAGGTATCTTGAGACTCAGGAATATCCCGCAGGGGCATCTGTCAATGACAAGAAGTTCTTGAGAAGATCTGCATCCAAATTCTTTCTTAGCAACGGCATCTTATACAAACGCAACCACGACTTGTGCTTACTCCGCTGTGTAGATCAGAAAACTGCATAATGTATCATGGAAGAATTACACGAAGGCGCATTAGGTACCCACTCCAGTGGACATACGATGGCTAAAAAGATTCTGAGAACAGGTTACTATTGGTCCACCATGGAAGCTGATTGTCATCGCTATGCTCGGTCTTGTCACAAATGCCAGATATATGCAGACAAAGTGCACGTACCTCCAGTACCATTAAATGTTCTGACCGCTCCTTGGCCTTTCGCAATGTGGGGCATTGACATGATCGGAGAAATCAAACCTACCGCTTCCAATAGACATCGTTTCATCCTTGTGGCAATTGACTATTTCACCAAGTGGGTAGAAGCAGCCTCGTTCACATCTGTTACCAAGAATGTTGTGGCTCGATTCATCAAGCATAATCTTATCTGTCGGTATGGCATCCCCGAAAGGATTATCACAGATAACGGTACCAACCTCAACAACAAAATGATCTTCGAACTGTGCACGCAGTTCAAGATCAAGCATCACAACTCTTCTCCATATCGGCCTAAGATGAATGGCGCAGTGGAAGCCGCCAACAAAAATATCAAGAAGATCATACAGAAGATGACAGTGATTTACAAGGATTGGCATGAGATGTTGCCATTTGCTCTCCATGGTTATCGCACTATAGTACGAACATCTACAGGGGCAACCCCTTTCTCTCTTGTATACGGTATGGAAGCAGTCCTACCAATCGAGGTTCAGGTACCCTCAACCAGAGTCCTCTAGGACGCAGAACTAGGTGAAGACGAACGGATCTAGACCCGCCTCGATCAGATCAACTTGATTGACGAAAAAATGACTCGCATTCATCTGCCACTGACAGATCTACCAAAAGCGAATGATCAGAGCGTTCAACAAAAAAGTCAAGCACCGAGTTTACAAGGTCGGTGATCTAGTAGTCAAGCGCATCGTCCTTCCACAAGGTGACCCCAGGGGCAAATGGACTCCCACCTATGAAGGACCGTTTGTAGTCAAGACAGTATATTTCGGCGGAGCTATGATACTTAGCACCATAGATGGAGAAGACTTCCCACACCCTGTGAACGCAGACATAGTCAAAAAATACTACGCATAAACGAGACCCGCTAGGTCGACTGGCCTAGGCAAAAATAAAGGCATCCTGGCGAACCAAAGAGGTTCGGGCAAAAGTTAAGGATATATACAAAAATGTACACCCGGCAAGTCGAAAACCTGCAAGGGCGGCTTGGGCAAAAAAGGGTATCCCGGTAGACTGAAAACCTGAAAGGGAGGTCTAGGCAAAAGTTAGGGATTTAAGCGTATGACTATATCTCATCCAGATCACCTACTTACAGCATTCAAGATTCAAATGGCGAAAATCAATTCACTCACTTTCTACTGACAGCAAAGAGATGAGATAGTCGAAATATATGAGCACTAGCATAGTTAAAACTCGACGAGATTACTTCCGCATAGATTTTTACTTTCATTGTATACACACTGCTTGGTCATACGCCACCTTCCAAAATTAATGCAGATTCTTTCTTTTACGGTGTTAATTTTTATTGTTTCTTGCATAAAGTCCAATGATTGCTTTGAATGATTATATGCATTTGACAATAAACATCTGTTCACAAACATACGAAAAGCGAACAAACAAAAATAATTACTGCAGGTTTTAGGAACTGAGATGACGACTAAAGTCACCAATGCATTCCTCGAGAGATAGTTCCACAGAGGTATTTATCCCCAGTAGAATATCTCCCAATGATTATTATTCCCCGACAGCAGCAGTATCCAGACTTGAAACTTGGTCAGATAGTGCATCGGAGGAAACTTACATCTCTCTTATTCCCTAGCCAGAGGTTTCAACAAACTTTAGATTCATCACCTCAAAGGAATCTTCGAACCTCGACTCCAAACAATAATCATATATTCCCCAACACGATCTACGCACAAGATCCCCAACGGAGTACCTCCCCAGCTTTTATTTGTTCCCAACAACATTAATATCTAGGCTCGAAACTAGGTCAGATAGTGCATCGGAGGAATCAAGGACATCTCTTTCTCCTCTAAATCAGGGTTTTCAGCAACTTCATCCCCAAGCAGAAGTCAGAAATCCTTGGCAGGACGTACTCATCTTCAAAGATGGATATGTTTTGAAATACCACAACATCTACATTCATACATTATTCATAAAAAATCATGACACGTGCATATATCATTCACGTACTTTGTCATATGCTCGCATGCATCATAATCTGCATAAGACTAACTATATCCTGTCAAAGTTTTTATTTTCTCCAGCAAGTAAAAGATATGTCCCAAATGGAAGGTCCAGGATTAATACCCGAAACAAGACGGGGAACCCTATCTGAAAGACCATACAAATCTTTTCTGAACGGAAGGTCAAGGATTAATACCCGAAACAAGACGGGGAACCCTATCTGAAAGACCATACAAATATTTTCCAAATGGAAGGTCCAGGATTAATACCCGAAAAGAGACGGGGAACCCTATCTAAAAGACCATACAAGTTGTCTTCTGACAACAGGCATTGGATCAACACCCGAAGCAAGACGGGAAAGCTATCCATATTCTGCCAAATATCTACCTTAGAGTAGCCAGGACGAAGGTTTATTCTGACTCTCTCTTATTATCAACAGCAACTACAGAGTCTAACGTACGACTCAGTTGCCCCGGATGGCATCTTTAAGCCCATCTCCGACCACTTGTCGACATCTCTCCACCTTCAGAATGCTGCATATTTGGTTAAAAAACCAATACAAACCATTAGCTTCATTCAAAGACCTACATGGAGTCTAACGTACGGCTCATTCCTCAACATCATTCTCTTCGGATGGCATCTTAAGCTCATCTCTATGCTTTCTTCTTATTTTCAAGAATACCTACAGAGTCTAACGAACGACTCATTCCCCAGCATCATTCTCTTCGGATGGCATCTTAAGCCCATCTCCGTTGTTTCTCCTATTTCAAATGACGTTTGTGAGTCTAGCGTATGACTCAATCTCCGACACAGCTTCTCCAAATGGCATCTGTAAGCCCATTCCAGCGCATCATCAACCAACAGCGAGTGCAAATTTTCAGGTGTACTCGAGTGTTCAATCATCTTCTACCTTCAGGCCACGAAAGGCAAGCATGTCAATCTAACCCTTCCAGTACAAGAAGATTGAACAGGGGCAACAGTCATACCCCAAAATTTTCCCTCTTACTTCTCAAGACATTTCTCATATCCATACTCAAGGATTTCACAAGGGTTGACCAGACAAACCCTCTCCTAAGCAGTTAATCCATACTAGGGTTTTTGCCATTCTCAAGTCAAGATGGACTTCTAACACTTCCAATGGTCATCATGCCTCATCATATGCTTCAAACAATCTCCACGTCAAGTTTCAAGCCTTACAAGTCAAGTTTCCTCAAACAATTGCTCAGATGGTTGAAAATCAGTTGTATTGGACAAAAAGTCAACTGTGGTCAACATACAGTCAAACTTCATAATTTTTGGTCAACATCAATATTTTGAAGTGATATTCATCATTTGATCAAGGGTTGATCATGATTCATCAAGAAAAGTCAAGAATTGATCAAAAGTCAAAGTTTCTAAATTGGGCTTTCTCAGACCAAAGTCAACAGAACTTTGACCAGGCATAACTTTCACATACTTTATCAAACAATTTTCCACCACAGCTCATTTTGAAGAAAATTCAATTCTCTACAACTTCATGTCTCACAAGCTTGGGCAGAAAATACTTCATTTGGAAGTTATGGATCAAAACATTACAGGTCCTTTTAAAAGTCAACAAAAAGTCAACTTTTTGTAAAGAAGTTTCCATGAGCATGGAAACTCCAATGAAGATGAGACCAAAAAGCTGTTTAGAGGACATCTTGAGCTTTCTAAAAAGTCCAAGAACACCAAAAAATGTTAAAAATTGAGCAAGTTACACCTTGCACAAGTTGAGAATTTTTGAGGAGGTGCACAAAGAGAAATACTTGACGAAACCAAAATTTTTGCAAGTGGGCCTAACTTTTCTTGATTCAAATATGTTCCTTAGCTGAATTGGAACCTCCAAGCCCAAGGCCACGAATTTATCTTTTATTTTCTATTTATTTTGGATTTTAACCATATAAAACCAATTTAATTAAAAGCAAGCCATACAAGTTGTCAATTTCGAAATTGCATTGATTGGAAAAAGAATTGAATGAGATTTGATCAAAAAAGGAAATATTTGGTTTCATACCAAATCAAATATTTTCTCATTGATTGGCATATAATTTCTTCATAATTCTTGACCTAATTCACTCTACTATAAGTACATGTTGCATCCACAAGCACAAAAAACGAAATTCTTGCCTCCAAGAACCCTAAAAAAGCTTCAAAAAATCGTGTGATACAAGGAAGTGGCAGCCAGGTTTTGGATCAATTCAAGCCAAACAAAGTGTTCCAACACATTCCTTGATCCTCTCTGAAGCTTTTCCAATCATTACCAGCCATCAACAAGCCCAAAATCACGAAAACACGATTTCGGTTGGAACACTCTAACTCAAATTCAATTTTTGATTTTCATGCATATTTAACATGTTTTGATTGTTTGTTTGTGTTTAGAATGGAGTTTCGAAACTTTCTGCACGGGTTAATTGGAGTTTAGACACAGGAATCATGACTTGCCATTGTTAGGGTTCGTGAGCTCCAATTGGGGTTTTCTGAAATAGGAAAAATAGGACAAAACTAAGAACTCCATCATGTTCAGGGGATCAAACTGAGTTGATCCATGTCCCCATAACAGATTTATATTGCATATTTTTGGATTTTGGTTTTTGCAGGTGCTATAGCTACGGTCAATCTGTTGGTAAAAGCTTTAGCAACGAACCAAAACCGTAGCTAAAAGTTTAAATATTTAAACGAGGAAGATGAAGATCTTGGCGCGGTTTTTGAAAGTTGGTTTTCAGAAAAATTAACTCGTTTATAATTATTTCGTTTCATTCCACTAACACGAATGCAGGCTAGCTCAGATGGCAAAAGGCGCGAGTGTGTGAGAGAGATGTCCTGGGTTCAAACCTTGGCTCCTCACATTATTTTTTTTCACTTTGCAAAACTAACACTTTTTTTCTTATTTTCTTCATATTTTTTCTTTTAATTTAATTTCTTTTCAAATAATTTTCTAACACGTCAAAAAATCACCAAAAAATATTTTCTTTTTGCATTTAGGACAGAAAAATATTTATTTAATTTTTGACATAAAAATTAATATTTTTGCATGCATATTTTAATTAATTGTTAATTAACCATAAAATTGACTTTTAATTATTTTTCCTTACTAAAACCAATCCAGAAAATTCCCAAAAACTTGTTTTATCATCTAATTAGGATTACTAACCTAAAAACTTTTTCCTAACTCAAAAATCTTTTTTTTACTAACACATTTTCTCTTATGCGATTTTTTTTTCTTTTCCGATTCTTATGTATCTGCTTCCAGGTTGTAATAGTTAGGATTAATTTCCTCACATTTCTTTTTTCCAATATTATGTAACTGCTCATGGGATGTAATAGCTTAATTAGGATTTACTTTCCGCACTCCTATACTATGTAACTGCCCCAAAGCCATGTAATAGCGTCGGATTTATTTTCCGCAATTTATTTTCCGCACCCATATAAACTGCTAGTAACTAGGCGTGTATGGAAAGATAAAAAATGAACATAGATCACTTCTAATTTCAAGATAAACTATTTGAATTCAATACACTCTCTTCACACATGCACCCTCTAGGTTATTCTCTCTCGTTGCCTTTCGAATAAATGGTCAAGTCCCTCGAACGTAGAGGTATCCTAGCACCGTTGCCTACGAAATATATCAGCATCGTCCCTTCGAATTAAAGATCATAGTCCCTCGACGTGGCCTACGAATACATGATCTCATCCCTCGATTATTGCCTATGAAAGTGATGATCGTCCCTTCGAATGTGCTAGGATACTCCTACAAGTTGCCTTCTATGACCATCTGATGTCCCTTCGAATGTCCCTTTTACATCCAACGAATAGGGTTACCTACCAACTAATGGTATGGATAGCACTATTCTAAAGGAAATTAAAATAACATAAAAATGACCGTTCTGAGTAGGTAATAAGACTTTTAGTTGCTTGCTCTATCAAAATACTTTTCACACCTCACACTTTTGTCAAAGTTAAAACACTCTTTTCAAAAACGAAACATTTCCAAACACTTCGTATACATTCTAGCATGAATCATTACGAAGTCAAAGCAAAATGCCTTTTCAAAACATTTTTCAAACACACACACAGAAAGCAAATTTTAAAGTGAGCTAAAGCAACTAAGAGCCCGTAGATAACTACGGATGGAAAGGGTGCTAATACCTTCCCTTTTCATAACCTTCTCCCTTACTTAGAATCTAACGAAGGTCTTTTTCTGTTCTTTTCACCTTCCCTTAATTGGATAAAAGAAAAATCGGTGGCGGCTCTTGCTATCCGCAACATTTGCGATCAAAAGCAAAACAAATCCAAAGTCAATTCTCCCACCGTATTACAGTGAACTAAAAGTTTTGTCACCTGCAGATCAAGATTCTAAAAGGAAATCCCAATGTCTAAATTCCTCCATCGGATATTATCGGTCTACCAACTTCTTGGGAACCAATAATATTCTCAAGAGAAACTCGTCTGAGTGCAGTATCGCGTATCAATCAGTCATGATTGCTCTTGGCTAATCATCGCACTACACCTAAAAAGGCCAAGATGGGTTAAGGGTTCTACGGCAAACTCAACTTCACGGTCTCCCAGGTCAAAAGGTGATAATGTCGTACAACTGGCTTGTTTAACATTACCACCCCCAAAAGGGACTCCACTGAGCGAGGGATCTCATGCCAACATGCTTAGGACTTCTCTAGAAATGTCAACATGACTATACCCTCTTCCTAATCTTAAGTTTTCCCTAGTCCGGGTATAAGACTCATAAGAGATCACCAAGCACCCTGAAAACCAGAAAAATCTAGAAAAATATATATACAACAAATATAACTCATATATACAAATAAACAAAGATAGGGTCAACCCACTTAGAGATGGACCAGCAAGAGGTCGATCTGTCCCCAGTGAAGTCACCACTTTTCTGTAGCGGCAAAAACTCTGAGAGTAAGTCATTGACTGACTCAACTCGTAAAAATAACAATGAAGTCGCCGCCGCACTTTTATTTTATCCAAAGGACTGGGAAAAAGAGCGAACAAAATCCTAAAAGAAAATGAGATCAAGGTACAAGGGTTAGTTATGCAAAGGGAATATTTTGAAAAAGATGAGAAGATTTTGAAAATTAAAGAATGAGAGGAGATGAAGAGGCTAACCTATCTAAAAAAAGTAAAAAGTGGGGCTAAAGAAAGATATAACTGGGTGAGAAACCAGTACTTGACATAAAGAAGCCAATACCATATTTCCATCCTTTGGATTATCAAACCAAGTAACCTAATAAAAAAACCAAATCTTAGATGAATCAATTCCTCAGATAAATTCTTGTCTTAAAAAAACCGGGCAGAGTAACGACTGTATTTAGGGGAAATCCACTCGTATACGAGAACAATTGGAATAACCTGCATACACAAAAACTAAACCAAGCACAGATAGAATAACACCATAATCATAGAATGAGCTTAGGTCAAAGTCCTAATCCTAAGTCCAAATTCAAAACTCCAAGCATAGGAATAGTAACCAAGTCCAAGATAAAGAATTAAAAAAATTTAGTGTTTAATTTGGATTATTAAGTATTTTTAAAAGGAAAAATAAAGCTCAAGTGAGCAAATTCAAAGTGATGAGAAAAATAAATGCTCAATTGAGCAAAGAAAAAGTGACATAAAATAAACGCTCAAGTGAGCAAAGAAAAAAAATGACAGGAAAAATAAATGCTCAAGTGAGCAAAGAAAAAAATGACATGAAATATAAATGCTAAAATAAAATGAATAAAGTAAAGAGCATGAAAGTAAATAACATAAAAAATAAAGGCATAAAATAAAAGAATGAAAATAAAGTCAATTGTTAATAATTAGTAAGGTTAGTTGAATGATCATCTTGAAGCTTGCGCATGAAGACTTGCCAGAAGTTTGGTAGAATCATAGCGACTACATGACAAGTTTCAATTGCTTTTTGTCAAGTATATAATCCATTTTGGAACAGTCAAAGATTTCAACACTTGATCAAAGATGATTGAGAATTTCAATTGGACAAAGTTAGTGAAAAATTATCAGAAGCTTGGTAGATTCATAGCGACTACACAACAAGTTTCACAAGTGTTGAACCAAAATCAAATCTCAATCAATCTTTTAGGGATTTGTAAAATATGAAGTTTATGCCACCAATTGATTATTTTCCGATTCGGGACAAAATATAGAGCTATGTTAAGCAATCACCAAGTAACCTATATAGAGGTCACCCTACAACAAGACCGGTCAAATATGATTTATGTGTTGAAAAGGCAAATGAGAGGAATGATATGTAGATTATCCTCTAATATTTGTCAACATATGTAAAATAAAAAAAGAATGGGATAAGATGAATAGGAATGGGAAATGATAGATCAACTTGGATTATCTTCTCAAAATTCTTTCATCTTTAAGTTCAACCACACATCTTGGTGGATTAAGGCACTAAATATATTATTAACTCAAAACACCAAGAATAAATTGAATAATTCATCCTTTGGTAGATTTGAACTAACAATACATTTATCCAACCTCATCAACACCCAAAGTCTATTGAATTTAAAGAGAAATTTGGTATTCAATACTACAATCCAAGGCAAACATCAAAAGAATGGAGTAGAAGAAGAGTAATCATCCAAAACAAGTCATAAAAGAAGCAAAAAAAAACATTATGCTCGTTGTGCAAATCGATTGCACAACAATCAGTTTTCAAATTCTGCACACAAAAATCTCGAGCAATCAATTGCACTCTAGTGCAAATTAATTTCTCACTGTTTAAAATAGAAAAAACACTTTTCAAAAGGCCAAATCCTTGTTCAAACTTTTCCACAAACACCTTGTAATCTTTGATTTAATTGAGCACGAAAATTCCATCAATTTTTGAGAAATTAATATCAATGGAGCTAAAAACAAACTTGCTCAATGAATCAAACCACAAGAATTATCAAGAGATCACATTGTATAAGATGAAGATTAAACTCACCACTTGTAGATCTTGATGAAAATTGACAAGAGTATCACTTCATAAATTTTGCAATTCAACTCAAAAAATCTAAATCACAAGCTTAGATCTAGAGAATTGATGAAGAAAAAGAGTATGGATGAAGGTTTAGCTCAAAGATTTAGAAAATTCCAATGAAGAATTTACTAAACTTTATGAAAAAGATGAGCTTTGAGTGAATTAGGAGAATTGGGGAAATGAAGAGAGTAAAGAGATTTTTTGGCAAGGTGAATTTGGCTATCAAAAGCTTGAAATTTGAATGAAAGGAGACCTCTATTTATAGGATTTAGGATTGAGAAACAGTGGTGGTTTGAAATTTGTTTTGGGTATTGAATTAGACTTGGAAAATGAATTTGGAGCCAAATTTAAATAAATGGTGTTTATGTCATCAAATGAGGGTGTATAATAGAGTTTAATTATGACAAGGTAGTGGAATTTTGAGTGATTAAAAAATTCAAAAATAAAAAGAAAGTAAAAAAAGAAATTGGAGCCAAAGCCCACAAACTTGAAAATTGTCCAATTTTTTCAGATTTTCGCGCGTGCCAATCGATTGCACTGTAATTTGTTTTTGAAAAAATTGGTGCAAAACAAGATATGGGGGAAAAACATTGAAAACTTCCACTTGTACGATGCCTTGCCTCGATACCTACAAAACACAAATTACACAAAACAATGCAAATATTTTTGGTATTTTAATTAGAGGTTAGATAAATATAAATGATTTGGAGTGTTGATCAGAATTTGGATGTCCGGGACAATGCAGAAGATCCTTCAGGCGATGTTTGAAGATGGAGGGGTGGTATACCTGCAAGGCACCCCGATGCTAAAGTAAGCAAATGATCAAGGTGAAAATGAAAGAATATTAAGGTAGTTAGAGTAAGAAGGAGATATCTTTCCCTCAAAGATATTAGGGTTTATATAATAATCTTAGGAATACTCTCATTGGTTGCTATCTTTGGGCCTAGACATGCAGATCCGTGGATATAGCCATCCGGGCTGACCTGGTCAAACCAGACACTAATGCTCGAAACTAGCCGTTATGTCGACCAAGGGAGGCCATAACGGGCATAGTCTTTGACGAGGAGAATCAGTTTGGTCCGCTCGAAGTCTATCAAGTGGGAGGGTTTTGGCGGCGTGCAGAACAGGAAAATGATGCCCTTAAGAGGTCATTTGGACTGACTAGCTTGTTGTAGGGTCTGAAGATCTGATCGACCTGACACTTATAAGGGCAGTCCAGAACAACAGCCCCTAAGTCGTTGTGTTTACTAGTAGAAGCGATGACTTGAATTCGAGGGTTCTTGCAAAAATCATTTTCTCGGGAAAAGAGAACGTTGACGAGGAGCTGAAAGGTTGAGGAATTTGAAGAGTTTCGCTCACATGGTCTTGAGCCGTGTGTATTAAATGATAGCTGTAACACCCAGAATTTAATTAATTATTTAATTAAATTATTAAGAAATTATTAGTTAGAATTTAGTCGAAGAAGAATTATCGGAGTAATTATAAGGGACATTAACGGATTTATAAGTCGGTTTAAGAGGATTAAGTGAATCACCAGTTTAGTCGGAGAATTATTATTATGAGTAGGAATTAATTAACTAGAATATTAGTGAGTTAATTATAATGTGAGAAATAGAATGAGAAACATTATCTAATTGGCCAATAAAATATATGATAGAATAATACTTGAATTATTAAAGGAGTAGAATAATTAATTTAATTAATAATAGAGTATGATATAAAGGAGTATTTAAAGGAAGGAAATAATAGAGAATAGGGTTTTGTACGGGAGAAAAGAAAACCAATTGAAGAAGGAGGAGGCACAAGGGCAAGGATAGGATACCGGAAGTGCACAATCGGAACCGGAAAATAGAAATTTGATTGGAGTTATAACCACCGTCAAATCTAAGGTAAGGGGTGGGGTTCTAACTTTCTAAACGGGAAGTTGATAAATCGTATGTGGGGATAGAATTGTGTAAAATTATCTATGTTTGAGTAGACCGTGTGTGGATTAAATGATTGATTTATATTAGTGTTGCTAGAGATAATAATGGTTATGTAAAATTATGGCACGATTGAAGTTAGTGTTACAGTTATGGATGGTTTGTAGAATGGAATTGAGACGGACGCCAAGGGAAACAAGGGGAAGAGAAGACGGGGGGCCACCAAAAGGGGTGAGGCAGGAGCCCCCTATGACATGGGGAAGTGAGGCGGACGCCTCCAGGGAAGAGAGAGACGAGGGCGGGCGCCTCCCTTTGTTGGAGGAAAATGGGGACACTCGTCCTCTTTCTGGTGGGGGCCACTCAAACTAATTTATGTAAACCATAAATATTCTTGTTCCAGCAGTAGCTGTAAGTGGTTACCAGTGTACCTTAGTGCAATTAGCAGTGTATGGGTATAATTATGGGAATTATGTATGACATATTAACAGTACAGTATAAAATATATGCACAGGGTATGGTAGAAACGATAGTTAAAATATACATTGAGGTACTGTAGCATGGAATTACCATTCACATAAACCATGTAGGACATATAATTGGTAAAACTAATAGATTATAATAAATGACAGCAAGATGTAATATTTGATAGTAGTAAAATGTATTAGGATGAAGTTGATAATAGTAAGAGTGGTATTGAGTAGCATTAATAAAATAGTAGGGTTATTTAAATAGTAGCTTTGGGAAAATCAGAATAGTAGTATATATATTAATGGAGGATTGTTAGAAGTAAGGGAATGAAGTATGCTAGTAGCAAGCAGGGACTATTAAAGTGGTAGAAGTTAGTTGCCATCATAGGGAATAGAAACAGTACCGAATTAACCGAACTTGTAAATTAAGCGGTATAATTAAATGTCCGGAATTAATTAAAAATGGCCGGAATGATTTGTATACTTTAGTAGATGATTATGATTGTTTATTTTTTTGAATTTGTGTGAAGGTATCGTGTTGTTGATTTGTTTGCGAAATAATTAGCGATGAATATGTTGCTGTATGTTGAATTATGTGAAGTTGCAGGATATTTTCAGTGACGATAATTACCTCTGATTATTGGTAATAATAGAGATATAGGCGTATGCCTTGTGAAGTGAATTTATGTTGTTATTTATATGTTGTTAGCATCGCATTTCATTTTGCACTTGTAAAGGCCTGTATTGGCGGAATTGTGAAGAAGGCTTATGCCTTGTGCCTCTGATAACTGGCAATTAGTGAAGGGAGTTTACTCCACCGGTACCACATGCATATGCATTGTTGTGTCTCATTGAAATCATGTCATTGTTAATTTGTGAAGTAAATTATATGTTGTTGCTAACGAATGAAGTAGTGTTGTGTTGTTGTTGATTGGGAATTTATTGTGACGTGTTAATTGTGTTGTGATAATTTTATATGATTTAATCCTAATATATTATTTATCATACACCTATTTATATTGGTAGATATCTCACCCTTTCTTTTGTTGGTCGTTGCCTTTATATTGGTAACGTGCAGGTAACGAGGAGTAAATAGTCTAGTAGCTTATGGCGTCGTCGCTCTGATACGTAGCACACGGGGGGAATGAACGCATATTTGATTTTATATTGTTTTCCATTGCATTGTTGAAGTTAATACTTTGAGATTGTTTCCTTGAATTAAGTTGTTTCAAAGATGCTATATTCCGTTTGGAGTTCTGAAACATTATAAATCTGCTGCGTAGTTTTTGAATAAATATGAAGAATTTTTGAAGGATAAATAATTATTATAAATTCCTTGAATTAATATGTGCTATGTATCCCTTATGATATGCTTTTAAGTTGACGATTTTGATTTATGAATGTAACGCCTCATATTTGTGAAATTTTTGGAACTCTGATTTAAATAATATTCGATGGGTAGATTTTGGGTGTTACATTAGTGGTATCATAGCAGGTCGGTATGTCCGGCCAGTGTTGTCTAACGTTGTTTACTTCCTTCGTACGCGACAAGTGTGTGGAACACTGTCGGTACTTGTTGCTTTTTGGTTGACTGTTTGCAGGAATTAAGTTGAAGCTAAGTGGGGGAGAGGCTTTGCTTATCGGATGTGTTTGGTTGAGAGATATCAGATTAGTATGCTATTGATGGATACAGTGAAAACGTTGTAGGAGCTTTATTGTTTCTTGAATTCGAAGGTAATACAGATTTAAGATTTGGTTGTTTGAGAAGTTTGGATGTATTGGAAAAGAATAGTTGCTATGAGATAGAATTTAGTAAGTTGATTATTTAAGTAGGCCATGTTGTGGAATTATTGGGATTGATTTAAAAGTTGTAGAAGTTGTTGGAGTTGTTAGGATCTTTAAACTGTGAGTGCAAGTTGGAAAAAGAATACTATTAATGTTAGTGACGACGGTTTAATCTCTATTATGGTTGTCGACAATCTATTGACAAATTAAGGAACTGATCACCCTTAATCTCTTGTTGATAGTAGACGAGATCATGTTGGATGATATCAAATTGTTTTGCTATCTTAATGGTAAGTAAGTAGGGGATGCTACGACAAGAGTATTGTTAAGTGAGGATACCATGTTGTACGAGAAATTAAGCGAGTTGTAGTTGTTACTATTTGGTAAGATGTTGTTTCAAGTATTGCTAAAATGGTTGGAAATATGGTAACGATTACGTTGCAAGAGTAATTGAAAGATTGAAGTATAAGTGTTGGATTTAAACTGTGATTGGGTTGTTGAATCGAAGGATTGGATGCAAATGTGATGTTAAGGATGGTTGTGTCAGATGGATTTTCGAGGACAAAAATATCCTAAGTGGGGGAGAGTTGTAACACCCAGAATTTAATTAATTATTTAATTAAATTATTAAGAAATTATTAGTTAGAATTTAGTCGAAGAAGAATTATCGGAGTAATTATAAGGGACATTAACGGATTTATAAGTCGGTTTAAGAGGATTAAGTGAATAACCAGTTTAGTCGGAGAATTATTATTATGAGTAGGAATTAATTAACTAGAATATTAGTGAGTTTATTATAATGTGAGAAATAGAATGAGAAACATTATTTAATTGGCCAATAAAATATATGATAGAATAATACTTGAATTATTAAAGGAGTAGAATAATTAATTTAATTAATAATAGAGTATGATATAAAGGAGTATTTAAAGGAAGGAAATAATAGAAAATAGGGTTTTGTACGGGAGAAAAGAAAACCAATTGAAGAAGGAGGAGGCACAAGGTCTAGGAGAGGATACCGGAAGTGCACAATCGGTATGCTTTTAAGTTGACGGTTTTGATTTATGAATGTAACGCCTCATATTTGTGAAGTTTTTGGCACTCTGATTTAAATAATATTCGATGGGTAGGTTTGGGGTATTACAATGGCAGACCTAGGAACTAGGACGTAATGATGATTCCCCTAGGCTCCCTAGGCGTCTGGAGGCCCACGCGCGGAGCAGTGGTCTATATAAGAGGGGCAGACTCTTCATTTATGACTTTTCTCCACTCTGTTATTTGTTCAACATCATCAGTCCGGGGAGATAATTTACGGTGATTCAGGGTCATTTATGCCGTCTACCGTCGCGTCAGTAGTCTCGATCATCTGTTCTCAAGTTGTTACCACCCTTAATCGGTACGTGTTAGGGTCTTTTACTCGAATTTATATGTCAAGCTTGAGGATTTCGATAGTTTATAGAAATATATGCGGTTAGGGTTTTAGGTTTATAGGAATTTCACTGGCGGTGAGCGGTTCCTCCGCCTCCTTTCAGCTCCTTATACCGTTGTGAGCTTCTTCTTCGTTTTGACAGTGTTGTGTACTCTTGGAGCGATTCCGCTCATGGTTGTTGATCGAGTTTGGAGAATTTAGATCTAAGTGTTGGTCGTCGAGTGAGGGTTTCTGAACGAGGGTGGATCCTCGCTCGTCCAAGCCCTTTCACTTGATTAGCGGTGGAAGAGTGGATTAGACATTTATGTCGAGCTCACCTTTTTCCTTTGCTTTTCAGGTATCATGGCGAGTGTCAACGAAGATCTCTGAGAGGATCTCGATAATACCGAGCAAAGTTCTTCTGAGTTTACTTCCACCGAGGAGATTGCCTTGTTGGAGTTGATCGGTGAGGATTGGTCAACGCCTGAAGGAATGGGGCCGCCGATCTTCGAAGTCGAAAAAGATGATTCTCATGTCTGGACAGCTTCCGACGTGTGGGCCTAAGCGTTGTTCTTCGTGAATCATATCGACGAGGTTTTTGGCAAGGTGGACTCGTATGCGACGGCCGGGGGTATCGAGGATGATGGCGCGGATCAGAAATATTGGGTTGTATATATTCCAACCAAGGATAAGAGGATTTGTTCGAGGTATGATGCCCGTCAGATCCCAGTGTTTGACAACTGGTTCCAAGAGTTGGGTTTTTGAGTGTCTTTAACTGACTTTCAGGTGGGCATTTTTCGTCATCTTCGTCTAGATCTGTCCCAGCTACACCATAACGCTTTTGTCTTCTTACGGGCGTTTGAAATCATTTGCGAGTACTTGGAGATGGGCGCAGCTCTCGAGTTGTTCTTTTATATTTTCTGCCTTCAAAGGAGCTTGTAGAAGGTCGACGGGAAAATTCGGTGGGGATGGGTCTCCCTAAAGCAGCAAAATGGGAATCCTTTTAAGGCGTATCATAAATCCATCCACTTCTTCAAGGATGGATACATGCTCCTCCAACCGGTATTTAAACGAGCACTTTGCAATGTGTTTTGAATAGCTCCTGGTTTCGAGGAGGATGACACCCCCAGTTTAAACGAGGAGGGGGAGCAGAAGCATGTGTTTGTCAACAAGTTCCGTTTTTTATGGACGAGGAAGCATTTTGATAAGAACCCTTATTTCTATGTCTGGACAAGGGAGGACTTGGGCGAGGAGAATCTGGCCAGTTTTGAGGTGTTGTCGAGGTTTGTCGAGGGCTTTCCACGAATTCAGCGTACTGAAAAAGGGGAAAGCTGCTCTTGAACGAGGACGGAGAGAGGATCTCCGAGCCTGGCTTGATAAATGTGAAGGATCTCCTCACTTGCGGGGATCCTAGAGCTTATTTGGGTAGATGTTTTGTTTCATTCTTTTGTTACGTGTTCTTGTATTCATTCTATATTGACTTGTTTTTATTTCTCTGTTGCAGCTAAGATGAATTCGGCCATGGAATGCGTTTCTCGACAGGCGATGAAGAATAAAGGAAAAGAGGTTGGATCTTCTCCGACTGAGACAGGGGCGGTTGTTCTGGCAGCAGGTTCGGGGAAATCATCAATGGGTCATGTGGTTGGGGAGTTGTCGTCTCAACAGGTGTCTTCGAGGTTGAAGAGGTTATGAGCTGATGTAGATTTGAGGAAGGATAAAGAGAAGGGGAATTAATATTCCTCCGTGTTGGCATGATAGGAAGTACTTTGAGAGCACGAGTGTGGTTCTCCCTCATGTCGAGAAGCTCATGCTCGAGGAACTGGACCGACCGACCAAGAGAACGGCGCTGGCCAATGATGCTGGAGCATTGATGCAGACTTTTGAGATGGTTCCCTCCTATGCCGATCTAGGCCAACCTCCAAAGTCCAAACAGCGCCATCTTAAGGCCAAGCTGAAGGAGGTCGAAAATAGCAGAAAGAAGGCCTGGCGAAAGCTATCGGACAATCTCGACAAGGTTATCGAGGAGCGTGATGCTGCTCTGAAGGACAAATAGATACTTGCTGAGGAGAATGACCGTTTGAAGATGGAGTTGGCTTCGGCTGAGGAAGAGCCCGAGGAGTTTGTAGAGGTGAATAATTGGGCAAAATTTATTGGTCGAGTGCAGCAGGCCTACGACGATGCATTGTTCACTTCAATGGAGAGTTTTGACAATATTGTGGCCCAGATGCGCGTTTTGAACCTGGGCGTAGAGCTGGTGACCGCTGGAATGGGATCCCACTATCATGTCGAGGGGGTGAGATAAAGATACCATCCTTCATGGTGGTGGAAGATACTCCCCCGTAGATAACTCTCGAAGAAGCTCCGACTCAGCCTGCCGAGTGATCCTTCTTGGCCTGCGTGCCAAGTTTTTTAGATGTGATTTATTTGTTTGGGCGTGGCCCATTTTATGTAATGATAAATTCAGTCTTTATGGTTGTTTTACTTATTATTTTTGTTGGAGTGGAGTCTCCTTTATAAGTCCAGGATAAATTCGGCCCTTGTGGTCGATAACTTAGAATTTTTTGTTATGATATGTTGTATGTTTGTACTATTCTTTGTATATGGTATGCTCGTTTGATGCATGTCTTCACTAGTGTGAGGAGACTAGTCGAAGGGAGCCAGTTTGATTGTTGGACTTGGTCCGAAACTCTAGTCCTGATTGAGGACCTGAGGTTGGTGGCGTGAATGTACCATAGCAAGTTGGGTGTTCTACTGACAAGGTACTTAGACAACGGGACTCGTTTGAGTCCCCCGTGCCGAGGCGGGGATCTATCTCGTTATTTAAATTGGGCGAGTATCCTCTTAATTCCGTGTTTATCGCGCACTAATGGAACTGGGGCATGCACTTGGTGTCGAGCTATTGACGCCCAGATAGTTTTCTGAGACGTGTCAACTGTGTGTGCCTTAACTATAATATTGTTTAAGTTTTTTGGCATTCCATGATCGAGCAAGTTGTTCCCCTTTGAGGTTTTCTATGTAGTAGGATCTTGTCCCCGTTTTGGCATAAACATGATAGGGGCCTTCCCAGATTGCTGCGAGCTTTCCTTCAGTGGAGCTCTTGAGATTCCATTTTAAGACTAAGCTTCTGACGTCGAACTCGCGCGAAAGGACATTGGCATCATATCAAAGGGATATTATTTGTTTGAGTGAGGCTTCCCTTAGGGAGACTCTTGTTCTTATCTCTTCGACGAGCGAAGATTCGGTTCTTCTCGATGGTTCGACGATCTCTACAGGAATGACCGCCTCGGTCCCTTATGCCAACCGAAAGGGGGCTTCCCCGGTGGACGAGTGAGGGGTAGTTCGATAGGCCTAGAGTATATTGTGTAGCTCCTCGACCCACTTTTTCTTTATTTCGTCTAATCTTCGCCTAAGTCCGCGTAGGATGACTTTGTTCGCAGCCTCGGCTTGCCTGTTAGTTAGAGGGTGCTTAACGGAAGAAAAGTGTTGCACGGTTCCCAAGGGAGCAAAAAAATCTTAGAAGTTTCTATCTGTGAATTGTGTCCCGTTGTCGGTCACTATGGCTTGTGGTATGCCGAATCAGGCAAGTATGTTCCTCTAATAGAAACACAGGATGTTTTGGGCGATGATTTTGGCCAATCCTTCGACTTATATCCACTTGGTGAAATAGTCTACGCCTACTATTAAATATTTGTTTTGGTTGTCTCCCACGACGAACAGGCCGAGGATATCCAGCTCAAACCGTGAGAAGGGCCAGGGGATGAAAGAGATTTAAGCTCGTTCGGGGGAGCTAAATGCATATGCCCCTGTTGTTGGCACTTGTCGCATTTCTTCACGTGTTCTTTGGCATCGAGCTGCATGGTCGGCCAATTGTAACCTGCCCTAAGGGCTTTTCTGACGAGAGACTTGCCCCCTAGATGATGAGCGTTGATGCCTTCGTGTATTTCCTTTAATATGTAAGGTACCTTGGATTCTTCGATGCATTTAAGAAGTGGGATGGAAAATCCCCTCTTGTAGAGTTTGTCTTCGATAATGACATATGAGCATGCTCTTCGCCTGACGATGCTCTCTTCCTTAGGCTCATCGGGTAAGATCCCGCTCATGAGGTATTTATGGACGAGTGTCATCCAAGAGACATTGTTGTCTATGACAAGCACGTTGATGAAGGGGCGTCTTTTCTCGATGCTCGGTTGTGGGAGTATTTCCTGGATCACCGACTTGTTTCCTCCCTTAGTCTTTGTGCTGGCCAACTTGGATAGAGCGTTCGCTCGAGTATTATGCTCGCGAGGAACATGTTGCACGTCGACGGAGATAAACATTTTCAAGTTATCTTGGACGCGGGCCCAGTATTCATCCAATTGATCATTTTTGACTTGGTATTCACCCCGTACCTGGGAGGCTACGAGTTGTGAGTCCGTGAAGATCTTGACCTCTCTGGCTCCCATATCCTCGGCTAAACAAAGACCTGCGAGGAAGGCCTCGTACTCTGCCTGGTTATTGGAAGTAAGGAACGAGAGGGATGAGTGATACTTCGACGATGATCCCTTCTCTGTTTTCTATGATTATGCCACCCCGCTCCCGGTCGAGCTAGAGACGCTATCGACAAATATTGTCCATTTGTTTGTTCCTTCGTGGGATGTGGGGAAGGTCATCTCTGCTATGAAATTTGCTAATGCTTGGGCTATGAGGGCCTTCCTACTTTCATACCGGATGTCGAACTCGGACATTTCTAAGGACCATTTGCTTAAGAAAATATCAAATATATGTAAATCCAAGCATACTTATGCTTAAGAAAAATAAATATACGTAACAAAGTACCTAAAACCACCCTTAGAAGTAACCGGAGCCAGACCCCAAACGTTAGTATGCACGTAGTCTAATATTCCCTTGCTTTTATGCTTGCTTGTAGAAAATCGTAACCTATGTGCTTTGCCATACACACAATGTTCACAAAATTCTATGCATGGCTTTTCCATGTTCTTCAACAAACCTTTCTCACCAAGCAGTGATAGACCCTTTTCATACATATTCCCAAGGCGCATGTGCCACATCCTCGTACATTCAGTCAGGTCTTTACTTCTATTGATTCCAACTGCCAAATCACCCGTGACAGTTTCTCCCATAAGAGGATAAAAATTCCTGTGACGAACCCCCTTCATCACAACCAACAAACCACGAACAACCTTTAAGACTCCATTTTCCAAGATTATTTTGCAACCATTTTCCTCTAATACACCAAGAGAAATAAGGTTTTTCCGAAAATTAGGGACATGTCTCATGTTCCTCAAAGTCCTTACCGCTCCATCATGCATCTTGATTCGTATTGTACCATACCCCATAATTTTACAGGCATCATTATTCCCCATTAAAACTGCACCACCATTTGTGCTTTGGTAGGTAATAAACCACCTCCTATTTGGGCACATATGGTGTAAAGATCCTGAATCAAGCATCCATCTCCTGGAGATATCATGGTCTTGCTCTGAAACCGAGAAGCAATCATCCTCGCCATTTGAGACATAACTCACCTCCTGCAAATTTTGTTGTTTACCTCGGGAGTTATTTTCGTTATCGGTATACTTCTTAAATATTACCCTCTTATCTGGACAATTTGCCTTAAATTGCCCAAACTCACCACATTTAAAGCATGTTCTTTTCGCAGGAGCTCTAGATTTTGATCTAGACTTGCCGCCCCTGCCCTTTCCTCTTTCATTGTTCCTCCCCCTACTAGCAAACAACCCCTGTGCTTGTTCATTATTTTCTCCACCATTACCAGACATCCCACTAGTAGCAACCTTTCGGAGATCATTCACTAATAACGATGTTCTAGTCTCGTCCATGGTTAGAGTATCACTCACAATCATCAATGTTTGAACTAGATTTTCATACTTCTTGGTCAATGAAAGAAGTAACATGAGTGTCTGGTCTTCTTCATCAATCTTTACATCTATATATTTTAAGTCTGATATAATCCTACCAAACTTATTGACATAATCCCGGATTGAGGTGACTTCCTCCATCTGGCATGTATACAATTTGGATTTTAAGTAGATCCTATTTTTAGAGTTTTCGTCATAAAATTATTCTCTAACTTTGATCACACCGCAGCAGCCGTTGCTTCTTCATTAACCAAGAAAGCAACATCCCTCTCAAGGCATAAGATTATCGTTGCCCGTGCTTTAATATCTAGCTCTTCCCAATCCTCATCTTTCATACTCACAGGTTTTTGTTCTTTCCCCGCTAACGCCTTATGCAACTTTTATGATATAAGCAGATTTTTCATCTGCATCCTCCAATAAGAAAAATCATTTTTTCATTGAACTTCTATAATTCATATTTCCCAACCTTAACAGTTCCGCTAGTAGAAGCCATTTTCTTCAAAAAAATAAAGATTAATAGCCTTCTACCCCCTACCATATGGCGTGTTTTGATTTTCCCCCCTTAAAAAATAATTTAGTAGCCAGACCTTAACAAATAAAGATTCCAGCTCCAAAGACTCTGATGTAGTTTTTTAGAAAAGATTCTATTATTTTGCCTATGTGGCAATCCACATGGCTTTTCTTTTTCTTTTTGAATTATTTTTTAAATCCAAGTGGCATTTTTATTAATTATCATTTATTTAATTTTTTTAAACATTATTTTTTTTTTACTTTTTTATAATAATTTTTTTACGTTTTATTAAATTATTTTTATTATTTATTACTTAAATTTTTTTACTTTTTTTTAATTTTTTACGTTAAATTATTTTTATTTTTTTAATGAATTTTTGTAATTATTTTATTTTATGATATTATTTTTATTTAATTAATATTTCTTAGAGCAAAGATATTCTTGAAGGAGATCCTTACTTGAAGCAAAGATTAAGACTTAGAGACTCATATATCACAACTCTTAATGTGTTGCAAGCATACACATTGAAACAAATTTGTGATCCGGATTACCATGTGAAGTTAAGGCCACATTTGTCAAAGGAGTATATGGAATCAAGCAAACCAGCATCAGAACTTGTTAAACTTAATCTAAAGAGTGAGTATGCTCCTGGTCTTAAGGATACACTTATTTTGACAATGAAGGGTATAGCTGATGGCATGCAAAACACTGGTTAATTAAGCTCTATATTATGTTTATTTGTTAAATTGGAGATTTGTACCTGCATCCAATAACTATACAACTCTATTATTCAATAAAGATTTTGGTTTTGGACAAGGTGTTAATTAAATAAAAATAATAATTACATACGAAATATTAATTCTAAAAAATATTAATTAAATAAAAATAATTTCATAAAATAAAATAATTAAAAAAATTCATTAAAAAAATAAAAATAATTCAGCGTAAAAAATATAAAAAAATTAAAAAATATAAAAATAATTAAGTAATAAATAATAAAAATAATTTAATAAAACGCAAAAAAATTATTATAAAAAAGTAAAAAAAAAATAATGTTTAAAAAAATTAAATAAATGAGAATTAATAAAAATGTCACTTGGATTTACAAAATAATTCAAAAATAAAAATAAAAGCCATGTGGATTACCACATAGGCAAAATAATAGAATCTTTGCTAAAAAAATGCATCAGAGTCTTTGGAGCTGAAATTTTTATTTGTTAAGGTCTGACTACTAAATTTTTTTTTTAAGGGGGGAAATCAAAACACGATCATATGGAAGGGGATAAAAGACTATTAACCCAAAAAATAATATTTTACCACTCTAAATTTTGACGTTTGCTCTAATGCAAATTGTTGAGCCGCAACGGATATTTTTGCTTCTATTTACGATATGAAATATAACACTCACTGAAAAATTGAACAAGACTTGTATGAATAAAGTTATCTAAAGAAGAAAACACTTTATTACACTCTATATATTTTTGTTGTTATTGTTCTATAAAATGTACGAAGAATTTATAGTGACAAACAAACTAAATAATTTGTGGATTTAAATTAACCACAAATATAAGCCTCCTCTCACTTATATCCTTCCTATTACTCCTCAATATTTTACCAGAGTAAACTTTCTTTAGTATTAACTTATTTTATTTCATATTTAGCATTATCAAATATTATTCCCACAGTTATCTACTGAATTTGGCGGAGAAAACGGTGGATAAAACAGTAAATCACAATGTTTTTGTCACTTTAGTGAATCAAAGTTTCATAAGTAATTTAATAATAACTAAAAATTTGTATTGAATTATAGGTTAATACTTCTTTAGCTTCTTCTCAAGCACGATTATGGAATGTGAGGGACCAGTTAGAGGAAGCAAACAATTAGATAGTGAAAGAAGTGTAATTAGCAAGCAAAATTCAAGTCATGGTGAAGAGGGTGATTTGTGATAAAGGTGATCTGATTTTCATTTTGTTGGAATTTATAAAAGGGAGCCATAAGATTCATATGTTGATTGAATGTAAAAGAAAATAATTAGTTATTGATAGAAAAATATTAGTCAACCCTAAGTAATGATTAATAATTTCATTTTATATTAAAAGATTGATCATATGTATATATTTTGTGTTAATGTTGGAAGATATTTTTGCCATTAATTCTTTATTTTGTATTTTTTGATTTTATTTTGTATCTAGTGATAAAATATAATATTTTATTTTAAAAATATAGTTTGGATTAACTTTTTTCTTCTTCAAATTAACAATATATGTTAGGTTGGTTAAACTCTTACATGACTTAAAGTATTATTTTTTTAGTTCGGGTAGAAAGTCCGACTTAACAAGTCATGACTTGTGAAATTCTGGTGCAGCAGTCTCAGATGTCCTATAAGTATGTCGAGATATCTAGTGTGACATTTAAACAAATAGACAAGGTAAAAATAACAGTGCAGAAAAAACATAAAGAACACAGAAAATTGTTCACCCAGTTCGATGATACCTACATTTGGAGGCTTCCAACCCAGGGATGAAATCCACTATCAGCAGTATTAATTCAGAGCTAAACTACCCCCAGTTTACAACTCCTCACTTAATCACAATCCAATACAATTTCTACCTAAGAACCTCTTAGTTATGAGAAATCCCCCTCACTCCCCCTCAATCACACGCGGTGATTATAACAAAAACACAAGACTTGAAGACACTCTTCAAACACACATGATTAGAAGATACACTTTTGTCACAAACTACTTAAGACTAAAAGCAATATGCTTCTAACTTAGAACACACTTTGGAGTTGCTTCACAGCTTCCTCCAAGAACAATAACTCAACTCATTACTTCACAACTTCTGAGTGAGAACAACTTTCCTCTTGCCTACGGGCTTTGAGGTAAACTTAGTGACCATCCCATAGACTGGGTGGTATACATACGGCTAACCCAAATGATTACATCCTTAATAAATTTGGATAGCTACCTAAACTAGGTTATAAACTCCTTATTTATAACCTGGTCCCAAACTGGACTTTGGCCTTCAAACAACAGCATATCAACTGTAACAAACTACAGAAAACCTCTACTACAAGCAACGTCTTCAATATTTAATTTCCTGATTATTATCCTTAACTTTTGATTGAATCTTTTGGACCTTCACATACGCCTTCAAGAATACGCCACATAGGATGCATAATATTCCCTGAATATTCTGCATAACTTGAAACATAATTGTAACTAATTTATCAATTCAGTAGGCGTGATGTTAAATGTTTGATGTTAAGACATCTTCTTTGACATGTTGTTCCAATTGTTGATTTAATTCAACACAACATGTTCAGGCATTCCAATAGGACTTTTTGTATATATTCAAGTTATACATCATATTGTACATTACATTGTTGTTGTTATTATTTGTTTTACGAAAATTAATGTCAATCCTTAAAAACAAGGAACTTACAATCTTCCCTTTTGGCAAATTTTGGCTAAAACAAATAATTATAATCAAACATTACAACAGAATAGAAACAATAATTATAATTAACAATTAAAACTTCTTAAGTAGAAACATCCCTTGTCTTCTGCACACAGCTACAGATCTTGAGTTGCAGGTAATGTATGAACATCCCATATGACATGTTCTCTTTTCCATTGAACCAATACCAGGCGTCCAAGGTAGGAGAAGGAAGAGACTCGGTGTTGGATTGGGAGATAGACTACCCCTAAGTAGCATAAGAGACATTTCAGAAGGTATCATGAAATTTCTCCATGTAACTCAGAACACAAGTCACAATTGTGTTCATAACTCAGATCACAAGTCACAAAAAAACTCTAAGCAGGAACCTGATAGACATTTTGGTATGGTCTGTCTTTTGGATAATGTGATATAGACATAATCTCACTCTCTCCTGTTTCAATTTTTTTGTGACACAACCTCTCTCCCCCTTTTTAGCTAAAATTTGGTAATGGGAGCCCGCGCAAAACTAGATCCAGGCACAAGAATCCCAGACTCGAACAAACCTCATGATGTTGAAGACAACAAATACTTACTTGATATTAGAGGTAGAGCAGTCCTCTATAAATAGGTCATCTGATGTTTAGGAATTAACAAATTTTGGTCCTTAGTCAAGGTGACAAAATTTTAGGTTGAATGACTGCATTAACAATTCATGTGCATCGGCCAAACTAGCTCTGACTATTTTTGATAGTTTCTGGATGTTTCTGTTGGATAGAGTTAGTTCCAATAAATGCATAGGTTACCTCACTTTTGTACATCATTCAGGTACATGTGATTTCTACCTCTTATCTCACCAATTCATATTGTTTCTTTTTGAGATATCATAGCATGTGACTTTGACCATATTCCTTCACATGGCTTTAGTAATAGAGAGTAACATTCTGGTTTTATGATGTCTATATTGCTGCAAGATTCCTCTACATATGTCCAATTATCTCTTTCTTCAACTCAATAGACAGAACTGTGGAGTTAGATTATTAAGACTCACAGTTAAAGTAGTGTTAAAAAATCATGTGGGACATCCACTATAAAACCTATCTTCCTTGGTTCTGAGGTCACAATTATCTCTTAATTGCTCCTCCAAAACATCAAATAGAATATCTTCCCCAGGACATTCCAATCCATAGCAGTATAGACTTACCTTCACACTTGCTATTTATGGCAGAAAATAATTTCTCCCCCTCAGTAACAGTTTGACCTTTTAGATGTTCACCTCTCAACCTCCAAAAGTGAAGTTATCCAAACTATCACCATCTTCATGGACAACCCTGTTTATCCCTTCACTTTAAACACGTTTGTTAAGGTCCTCTCAGCACTCTTGATTTGGAATTTCCCACATGTTCCAAAATAAGAATCCTTAGTTTGCTTGCTCCACAAGTTTCATATTGCCACAATGATTTGTTACTCTTAGTGGAAGAAACCATATTTTCAACCATACGTATGACCAGAGATATGTCTTCATAAGATAAGTCTGAATCTTATCTGTCTTTTCTCAACATCTGGTATCTTCAACACTATGATGTTGCACCATCATATAGAACATCTTTACCTCCTCATCATATACTTCATCATTCTCGATTCTGAGCATCAAGAAGACATACCCTCTCACATCCATTCGGATATATGGACTTTATGTTGTAGACTTGTACACCTTTATCAAGTAAATATCCAGCTCCCATCAGGATATATGTTATTGTTTGTATACATGTCTTCATTAGATGTCCATCTCTCCATGCATTTGTGATGATTGTCATACTCCCAATAACTTTTGAGTCATAAAATTCAGCTCATAATTTTGTATTAATACTTCAGACAAATACTCAGCTCCTGACAGAATATTTGTAATTAGCATTCAAGTAATACTCTAATAAGTACTTAGTCTCCCGTCAAAGTACTTATCAGTTTGTCAAATAGGATTACCTACTCACACTAGGTAGCCTGAAATTTTTCTGTATCACACCTGTGATACTTGTTGAAACTTTGACAATACATCCAATCATGGCAGCCAAAACATTCCAGATTAAGTTAGTGGCTTGACCTTAAACTCACTTCCAAACAAAAATACACACTTTCATGGCTGAAGACACTGAGATGATGTTCCAACATCTGATACGACATCATCCATTCTTAGTATAGTTTTGAGGGTAACATCCATACTAACTCATACTCAACACTTGTGGGGGGAACACAAGAAAATATACTAACAATAACTGATCAATCTTCAGGATCATACTACCAACATATATAGGGGATAACACAAGCCACATCTCAATACGATTTTCGTCAGACCTCCTGTCTGACTTTGAGATGATGGATGTCATTGTCTGTACCTACAGAAAAGATTCCCTCTACTAGGTTTTTGAAACAGACTTACCTAGGCATGTCAAAAATATAGACTTTTCAATGAAGTCTGTTTCCCTTTATTCTTCAAAACAATATCCTTCCAAATAATATATCACAACATCATGTCTGACATCATACAGAGGAAAGTCACAATAAACCGATGAGCATTAAATAAACATTTTGGTTGGATCACAATACTTCTCTTCAAACAGAATCTGTTCTATAGCCACAAACAGGATTCCATAAATTTAGTTCCTTTGATCATAAGGATCTTCTAGAGACTATCTCACTTATATGCATAAGGGTCTGGTGGAGGAACCTTTATGAGTTCTTTTCAAACACATGGAGCTCAACTTCTATACTCCCATAAGCCTTGGTCAGAAATAAACTAACACATGGAGTAGATGACTTGTTGATCGTGTCCTATTCAACTTGCACAAATCAGATGCCTCCTTTTCTAGATCAGGAGTAGGTTCCAAACAAAAATATTCAAAGCACTTTTGATCAACGCCCAAAGCATCAGCTCTTCAACTAGTAGTTGCATATCTGCTGAAGTAATGTTCTAACATCCCATAGAACATCAGTTCCATCTTCTTGGAACATACCATCCTTTCAAGGTCTTCAAACAATATGAGGATCATTGATCAATTGATTCTCATCAACTTCATTAATAAATGTGACTTGCAGATGATCTCAAGTAACTTTGACACTTTTAATACAATTGGAAACATCTGACATATATTCTGTTGAGGAAAAAACAACCATATAATCCTTCTCTTACTTTAAGGGTTATATCAAAAGCCATGCATCGGAATACACAAACACCTCAACAGTATTCATAAATAATGCTTACACCATAATCCAAGCATAAGCATGGTAACTTAGGATTGGAAATAAATCAATCCTACATACAGTACCTTCTCACCAAGCTATAGCTATGAAGGTAACAGACAGAAACAATACCATAACCAGGAAGATGGTTTACCACAAATAAGCTTAAGAGTTAACTTATCAATATCTTCACTCCCACGTGAAGGTTTTGACAATTTTTCTCTTTTGCTAAATATAAGCTGAACAATGATATTTATATCAATCCAAGGTCTTTACTCCCGCATGAAGGCTTTGATATTAACATTCTTCTATTCAAGCTTCATCTTCTTCTTTCATCAACAAGGTACAAGAGTTCTGGTCAGGTTTGCCTTTAGTACACACTAGTCTTCCATAGATAGGTCCATCCTCCACTTCAAGGGACCATATAAATAAAATATGAACCAACCTTGTTCAAATAATTCTTCAATACAAACCTTTTATACATAACCAGAAAGTATTTTCCTAGGATCTCATCCAGAGACAAACAGGATGCCTGCTCTAATACCAATTGAAATTCTAGTGCAGCAGTCCCAGATGTTCTATAAGGATGTCGAGACATTTGGTCTGAGATTTAAACAAACAGACAAGGTAAAAATAACAGTGCAGGAAAAACATAAAGAACACAAAGAATTGTTCACCCAGTTCGGTGCTACACACCTAAATCTGGAGGCTTCCAAGGCAGGGATGAAATCCACTATCAGCAGTATTAATTCAGAGCTAAACTACGTTGTTTACAACTTTTCACTTAATCACTACCCAATGCAATTTCTACCTAAGAACCTCTTAGATATGAGAAACCCCTCTCACTCCCCCTCAATCACACACGGTGATTATAACAAAAACACAAGACTTAAAGACACTTTTTAAACACACATGATCAGAAGATACACTTCTGTCACAAACTACTTAAGACTAAAAGCAATATGCTTCTAACTTAGAACACACCTTGGAGTTGCTTCACGGCTTCCTCCAAGAACAATAACTCAACTCACTACTTACCAACTTCTGAGTAAGAACAACTTTCCTCTTGCCTACGGGCTTTGAGGTAAACTTAGTGACCATCCCACAGTCCGGATGGTTTACACATGGCTAACCCTAATGATTACATCCTTACTAAATTTGGCTAGCTACCTAAACTAGGTTATAAACTCCTTATTTATAACCTGGTCGCAAACTGGACTTGGGCCTTCAAACAACAGCATCTCTGTTGTAACAAACTGCAGAACAAGCTGCAGAAAACTTCTAATACAAGCAAGGTCTTCAATATTTAATTTCCTGATTTTTCTCCTTAACTTCTGATTAAATCTGTTGGACCTTCACATACGCCTTCAAGAATACGCCACATAGGATGCATAATATTCCCTGAATATTCTGCATAACTTAAAACATAATTGTAACCAATTTATCAGTTCAGTAGGCATGATGTTAAATGTCTGATGTTAAGACATCTTCTTCGACATGTTGTTCCAGTTGTTGATTTAATTCAACACAACATGTTCAGGCATTCCAATATGACTTATTTTTGTATATATTCAAGTTATACACCCTATTGTACATTACATTGTTGCTGCTATTATTTGTTTTACTAAAATTAATGTCAATCCTTAAAAACAAGGAACTTACAACTTGTTACAACACATACTCCTTAGTCGGGTACAAAACCGACTTAACAACTCATTTTTAACCGACTTAACAAGTGTTTTTTTTACTAGTGTAAAGAATTTAGTATAGTGGCTTTGTTAGTTGGATGTGGGAATATGAAGACTTTACTATTTATGTAATACATTAGACATCAATGAGAAAACATAAGAAATTTGCTGCAAAATCTAATTGCTTTCTCATTATTGTCCGAACAACTTTAATATTTTTCGCAACCATACTTAAAAATCCCCTATTTATTACTTTCTAAACTCACACATCTATTATTTTGTTAAATAGCATTCTATATAAATACGATCTTATTTTATTACTTCGACATTATTAATACATTTATTGAGAAATTATCAATATAATAACAAATTAATTTTTTCATTTAAAATTTCTCAATAGTCATATTAAAAATATAGCACATAGAGTCTAACGGAGATGACATGAAACCTAAATTAAACACATTGGTGCTAAATTATCACAAGTTTTGTCATATACACAAACCAATTTTAAATCGAAAGAAATCGCATTTTAATTTATATATCCAAACCCTCACTTCCAACACCTTTGATTACAAATCACATTTTAAAATTTTGTTAAAAACAAGAAATAACCTTTAAGTTGAAACTAACATTTGATTAGGGTGATAGGTAAGAAAAAGGTCCCAAGTTGGACCATCTACCATTTTTGGTATAAAAAAAAAAAGTTACATAGTAATATTTTACTAAATATAGGAATGACCCGCTTTAAATTTAAAAGTTAACACTTTAATTAGTTAAATTTAGAAATATTTTTATTTATTTGAAGTATTGAGATTTTAAATTATATAGTTTAGTTCAAGACTTAAAATGTTTATAATATTGAATGGTATTCACTTTTATATATATATATATATATATATATATATATATATATATATATATATATATATATATATATATATATATATATATATATATAGTGGGAATCAATTTACTCTAAGAGTTAATTTTTTTAAACTACTCCATAATCTTTTTCTTTAAATTAGATTTAATCTAATGGTTAAAAATTACACTAAGCATTAACTATTAGATTAAATTTAATTTAAAGGCAAAGATTGTGGAGTAAGTTAAAAAGAACTTACTCTTGGAGTAAGTTGATCCTCTCTCTCTATATATATATATAACTTTTATGATATGATTTGAGCCAACTTTTAAATCACCCACTTGATTGGTTTGAATTTTGACACCAAAAATTTAAGATTTTTAATCCCGCTTAAATTAATGAAGATTAATTTGGTACGTTAACATGTTCGAAATTCAAACAAATATCTCGATTGGCTTTTATGTGTTCGAATTATGCATTCTAATGTCTCAATTCAAACCAAATTTTTTAACTAAGTAAAAAGATCTCATACAAACCTATCATAGTTTTCTTGATTATATTTATAATATGAATTTGGTTTGCTTTGAAGAAGTTTAATCATCCTTGTATTCTAAGGACTTGAACAAACGAAAGGAGCATAAACCTTCGAAGGTTGGTGAAGGTTTGACAGTCAAAGGAAAATTCTTACGAAAGGATGGTAAGTTTAATAAGAAGAAGGGTAAAAGTCAATCGAAGTCTTATATTGGTGAACCATCTCGTATTCGATGTTATCAATGTAAGACGGAGGCTCATACAAGAAAAGTGTGCCCTGAACGCCTGAAAGATTATGGAGGTAAAGATAATGGAAACGAAATTATTATTCAAGATAATTTCGACTCATCTGATGTTCTTATGGTTTCAAGCAACGACTCAAGTAAGGAGTGGATTATGGACTTTGGGTGCTTTTGGCATGTGACTACAAGCAAAGACTTGTTCGAAGAATTATGTGAACAAGATGGTGAATCTGTATTGTTGGGAAACAACAAAACTTGCAAGATTGCATTTGTTAGATCTGTGAGATTCAAGCTCCATGATGAGTCAATAAAGTTATTGACTGAAGTCAGGTATGTACCTGATTTGAAGAGAAATTTAATTTCTCTTGGTGAATTCTATAAGTAAGAATATGTGTTCCAAGGAGAGAAAAGTATCATAAGAGTCATAAAAGGGTCGAAGGAAGTCTTAAGAGGTGTGAAGAAACAAGGCTTGTATACCCTTGAGGTTGAAGTTGTAAGTGGTTCGACAAATGTTGCATCCACAAAATCTTTGTCGAAGACAGAAATTTGGCACATGAGATTGGGCTATGTTAGTGAAAGGGGTCTGATCAAATTGGCGAAACAAAATTTTCTTAGTGGAGACAAAGTCGAAAAGCTAAAATTTTGTGAACACTGTGTACTTGGAAAATCTAGCAGAGTGAAGTCCAACAAAGGCAAACAAAGAACACATGGATCTCTTGATTACATTTATGCTAATATTTGGGGGTCTACAAGGTGTCCATCACATTCAACAACAAGGTATTTTTTTATCCATAGTAGATAATTATTACATAAATTTATGGGTATTTATACAGTAGACTAAGAATGAAACTTTTGAGAACTTTAAAAGCTGGAAGACTCTGGTCGTAAAATCAATCTGGCAGAAAGGTCAAGAAGTTGAGAACCGACAATGCCCTTGAATTTTGCAATGAGGCTTTCGATAATTTTTCTGCTACCTTTGGTATTTCAAGGCACATAACTACTACAGGTACTCACAACAAAATGGTTTGGCTGAGAGGTTTAATCGAACTATTTTGGAGAGAGTTAGAGGCATGTTGACTAGTGATGGGTTAAAGAAGTTAGATATGAAGACATCTGAAGAAGATTGGTCGAGACATCAACTAGAGAAGTACATGGATTCAGTATAAATCAAAACTCCAATATTTAGCATTGTACTATGATATCATCTTTTGATTTTGCAAAAAAAGGAAATTTACTAATGTCATATTTAGTCCTATTTACTACATTAAATTTAGGCATGTATGACATCCATTTAATTATGTCAGATGCACTCACATCATTATAAATTCTTTCATTAAACCAATTTATGAAATTATTGTTATCCTCTTTCAATAATCACTTGTCACTTATTCGGAAACTTTATCTTTGATAAGTCTTTTGTGAGCAGAAAAAGTAAGATTGAGTTCATCAAGATTATTCAATATATAGAAATGTTCTTCAAGAACTACATCCCAAGCCATTGACTTAACATTTAAACTTTGAGTTCCTCTACCTCCATCACATCTGTTAGGATGGCGAGACTTTGGAATTCCTATAGACTCTATTTTCGACAAATAGTTTGAACATAATTCAACAACTTCTTATGTGATGTACCTTTTAATGATTGAAGCTTTTAGTCAGATATAATTCTTTGTATATCCTTTAGATATCTCCATGTATATCTCTATTGGATACATACACCTTAAATAAACTGGACCACGAAATCTGATTTCTCTGACTAGACGAATAAGTAAGTGAACCATAATGTTAACAAATGATGGAGCAAAATAAATTTCCAATTTACAACAAGATTATTGAAGCCTCATCTTCTAATTCATCTGATTTTTTGAAATCAAGAACTTCATTACATATAACATTTAAGAATAAGCACAATTTGGTTATAGTTACTCTTATATTTTTTGGAAGGATGCCACAGATAGGCATTGGTAGAATTTGTTGCATCAAGACATGACAATCATGATATTTTAAACAAATTAACTTGAAATCTTTCATTGACACAATTTTATTGATGTTTGATAAGTAACCTTGGGGAACATTGATACCATGCAATCACTCGCAAAAACCTTTCTTTTCCTTTTTAGATAGAGTGTGACATCCCAAAGGAAAATAAGTTCATTTTTCTCTTTCTTCTAAAGCTAATTGTTGTTGTATATGTAACACCCTTCTAAGCCCCACACGTAATTCACGGGTATTTTAATTAAAAATCACCATGCAAGGGTGCCACACTTCAAAATAAAACATCATAAAATACAACCATGCTCTGTAACACGGGTTACAACAATAGTAATAACAAATTCTTAGAATATACACCTTTATGGTGTTCCATGCAACATCAACACATCTTTTAAAAGAACAATGTGGGGTTATCATCAAAATAATATTCTCAATTGCCAACTCATAACATTTAGTCTCATCAAAATTGGAATTAAAATTAGATCAACATCTAAAATCCTTATAAAATATGCCAACATAAACGAAACATAAAATTCAATCAAGCGTTCCCAACCCAATGTTACTTATCAGAGCAAGACACCTATAAATAATAGAAACTAACAAATACTCCAAAAGATCCATATTCAATACTTCAGCAAGTTACTCATGAGTATCTGCGCGTTACCCACTCGGAGGCAACATTATAATAGAAAGAGTGGATAATCATAATTCATTATAAAATCTATAAGGAAAAGATTAGTAGTGCAACCAACACCATTATTAAAACAACATAATATCATCATCAACAATTCATGATTTCACACACACAATCTTCATCAAAGAAATCAACATATATTCAACTAATCATCATAACCAATCAACATGTCTCACGTCATTGACAAATCTATGTAATGTCAAACAAATATTATGCACGACACCTACTCAATGCAAGTGGTACCAATTATGAAAATCAAGTTAATTTCCTTCCATGATCCCCACCATAATATTAATTCCCTTTTGGAACCGAAGTACACCAAAATCGCTACCTTCACCATAGGTAGCACTTCCCAACGCTTTGAGAGATGAGTCAATCAGAGTCGCGAAACTCCAGTTACGACACATTTAAGTTTTCTACCATACGGATCGCCCAACGACAAGGTGATAAACCCCTTGTTTGGAGCTTTCTTGGAACTCTCCCAACTAATATCTCAGTTCCCCCAAAACCCCATCGCCTCAAGCTCACCTGACGAAGCAAGGGTGATTTCCTCGCCTGAAGCTCACATCTGGGTTGCCTGGAAAATCTTGTGATTATGCAACCTCTCAAGTTCGAATCGTTGCGGCCACAAACCCCTTTTAGGTTGGATTTACAACTCCATACTCATCCAAAAATTCCATACAATAATCATAGTTCACATATTAACAACATCACAATAATATACATAGCTTGGAATTAATTCATGGCATGTCAAACATCATCTACAAATTCATCATAAAAAATTCATCACCAATTCATCGCATATAACGAAACCTAAATTTACTATTCCCTCATACCAATCATAATAAACCATAAGTACACCACTTACCTTGAATTCATAGAAACTTCGATCCCTTCAAGCTCTATGGACAAATCTATTCTGGGTCCCTCTCTGAGCCCTAACATTTATTCACGTTCTCCCAAAATTTTCATGTCCACGCAGAATAATTTCGTCATCCCTTATTTTATTTGTTAACCTTAGACCCTTTCAATGATCTTCCCATTATATCATCACTTACACACACACACACACTTACTCTTATGCCCTTATTCTCATTTTCCTTTTAATATTCTATTTAATTATTATTATTATTCTAAATAACATAAACTATAATTATTTAATTTAAAATAATTTAAGTTAATCTCTACATCCCATTACTATCCCTACAACATATCAACATAATTCACACAATAATCATAATAAATCACAAAAACATAAATCTAGATTTTTGGGGTGTTACAGTATACCCATCTCCACCATATATAAACGTGAATTATTACTATCTTTAGTCTTTCCTGGAATGTTTAAAAGTGTTCCTATCAAACTAATACACACATTTTTCTCCACATGCATCACATCAAGACAATGTCTTACATCGAGGCTAGACCAATATGAAAGATAAAAGAACAACGATCTCCTTTTCCAAATATTTCTCTCAACGAGACCATTTTTATTCTTTCCAACGACAACAATAAGGTGTTCTTATTGTTCATAAACTCCATCTCCTATTAAAGGTTTAGAAGCAATTTCAAACTCTTGCTCTCTGTAAAAAGCCTTATGCAATCTACAATAAGGATGATTGAGTTTTAGAAATTTCTGATGCCCAAGGTAAACGGTCTTCTTTCCAAACTTAAGCTGGTGAACATTTTTATTCGATTCACATATAAGACACACTTGATGTCCTCTGACACTATATCCACCCATTTACCATATGCATGAAAGTCGTTGATTGTGCCAAATAACATTGAACACATCTTAAACTTTTCCCAAGAATATACATCATCAACGTCAATTACTTCCTACCATAAAAGTATTAAATCTTCAATTAATAAACTTAGATAAACATTTATGTCATTTCCATGTTGTTTTGGTCCAAAAATCTCCATACTTAACATCATATACTTGCGCCTCATGCACAACTGATCAATAAAATAACAATTGTACTATTTTGCCTCTATAGTAATAATGAGGAAATTTCCCCGAATGTCGATCTCAAGGACTGCATATAAATATCGAGTTTGAATTATGTTCAATTAAACAAAAGCTAGCGTTTTGGTTTGAATTGCAAGTGAATAAAATAAGAAGAAATATAAATTGGCTATTTCACATGTATGAGAAGCATACTAGGGTAAAGTGTATAATTTTCCATGTAACAACCTTGATTCCTGATTTCTTCAACAAGTTCATAACATTCAATTACTAGCCCTTTAGGTTATTTTCCCCTAAGTTCTTAGTGGGAAAACCTTTGAACATTCATCATAAATCCTAAGTCCTTAGAGAATTATAATGAAATCAAGCATTTGTTTTATCAAGAGTTAACCAATAACTATAAGGTATCCTTAGTCCTATGTGATATCTACTATAGTCTAATCATACAAAAACCTTAATAATCGCAGTCTAGCTGATTCTTAACCGTAAATCAATAATTGTTGGTCTGATAAAGAACACATAAAAATCAGGGACACCCACTAGCATTGAGGAGTTTAGATACTCATATTGTTCAAAAGAATTTCAATAATGTAAAAATTATACATTACAAATAACTAATGAACTTTATTCTTCAATCGCTTCTATTCATGAAAAATCTTCTTCCTCAAATAATCTCATATGTTGCTTTCTTCAATCGTCAAAATTCTTCGTTGCAAAAATTCTCCAAATTCATCGTGAAAACTCATCTAAATATCAAACATTCACTTAGGTCGATCGCAAATGCCCAAAACACCCTCGCAGGCCAACTATTGAGAAAAATAAAATAAAATACTAAAATCAGCATTACAACCCAACACGGGTCGTGTCAGGAAACACGGTCGCCCGTGTTGGCCTTCTAGTTTCTTTATTTTCTTTTCCAAGCCATGGGATATGCAACACGGCCTATGCCAGGTGACATAGCCGCATTTGTTGCACCCCTGACTTTCCACTCTTCTTCAACTCATCCCAGGTCTTCCTCCTGACACGGCTCGTGTCAGGTGACATGGCCACCCGTGTCAGGCCTCCTGTAGCATGATTTTTGCACTTCCTCTAAAGCTCTGAGTTTTGAACTTTTTCGTATTGATTTGTCCTAATTTATTTCTCTGAGCCTAAAAATTGTAAAACACATAACCAACTCATAAAATGTAGATGCTTGACAAAATAAAGAAAAGATAACTAAAATCAACGGTAAATAACGATGTAAAAGCCATTGATCAAACTCCCCCAAACTTAAACTTTTCTTGACCTCAAGCGATAATTGTAAGAGCTCATGAAATTCACAGCATATTGGTACTCATACATGAGGCTTATGTTCCCATTTTTCAAGAGTTAGTTCTTCCAGTGTTGACATGACGCGAAGAGTTTTTGTAAGAACCTTTTAAACTTGAGCTTCCTCTTCGGATACCGCTCTAACTATGCTTTGTACTGAAGTCTCTTTCCAATTTTCCTCCTTTTTCATTTGGACAATAAAATTAAGGCAATAAGAATTATGATAATCATCACATGCACAAGACTAATTAAGATTTTTTTAGGTACCAAATAGGAAGCATTTGCTGCTTTTAATTATCGATGAAATTTTCAAAACTTTGCAGTTTATATATTGTCCTTATTAGGACGACCATTGGGGATCAACCCCCATTGGGCTGAATAATTAGGTGGGGGCTACCCAACTTAGCGGGTCAGTTTCTTTTACCGCCTTTTCTTTATTTGGTGCTAAAATTATTTATTTCTCAACCACTCATACATGCATGTGAATCTAGATTATGCCAGACTATTAAGATAAACTACTCAAGAAATACTTATCAAGATTCAAGTACTATGGCACAAACCTACATGTTAGATTCATATCGCTATCTTATTATTCCAAACTTCCTACCTTCAAACAATTATCCCTTTATATCTATATACTATTCTCGATCTCTTTGAAATAAACGCTCTTGTGCAAAACTATTTCGGGGTTAAAATTTGGGAAAAACTTAACACGTGGTTTTTACAAAGAAAATAGCCTAAAACAAACAAATAAACCGCAAAACAAAACAGTAAACCCCCTCCCCCAACTTGAACTAAACATAGGCCCCGATGTTTCAGAACAAGATCGAGAAGGTTGACTCACTAAGGTTAATGCAACATCAACTGCTGACTCCTAGATTTAACTAGTAAGGACCCCTTTTATTACCCAAAGACAAAACAAAACAAATAGCAAAAAGAAAAACAAAGTCATTAAAAACGTGGTTTGTCTCCCACGAAGTACTTCGTTTAACGTTGCATGGCTCGATGATTCATTCCCCTTTATTATGGGGGTACTTCCACTTCCACACCTTTTTGATTATCCTTTCTGCAACCCGGAACTCATCTAAACTAAAAGTATGGACCACTTTGTGCTTCCAGTCAATGTCAACTTCCATATCCTTACCATGATGTTTTTATTTCTTTCTATTCTTCACTTCTTTAATGAAATTAGGAATTTTGATAGAAGCATAAGATAATGCCCTCTGAGAGATAATGCCTGAGACTTTTTCTATAAGTGGTTTTGAAATTTTTCTTTCTCCTTCTAATTTTTCATACCCACCGAAGCTTGTTTATTTCCACCTCCGCCTTATTTCTCGATTTCCAACACTTTCAAAATTATCTCCTCATCAAATTATTTTAGTGTTAGAGTGCATTTCTTGATGTCTAAGTTGCATCGAATAGTACACAAAAATGGTCGACCAAGAATAATAGGAGTCTCTTCATCTTCAAGAATGTTCATGATCTAAAAATCAACTGGAAAGATAAAATTTTAGATTTCCACCAGTACATCTTCAGCTACCCCATGTGACTCTTTGATGGTGTGATTTGCAAATTTCACTTTTGTACCTAACTCACTCACCTTTCCAATGCCAAGCTTTTTCAAAATAGATAATGGCATTAAACTTACACTAGCACCCGAATCAACTAATACTTTCTTGAAAACTTTGTCTTTTATCGTGCAAGGTATTGCAACAGATCCAAGATACTTCTTCTTGATTAGGAATCTCCTCTCTGGCAAGAATTCTCACACTTTCTCATTCTTTGGTACAGACCATTCTCTCGTCGATCTCTTTTTCGAAAGCACATCCTTCATGAATTTCTAGTACATGGGCATTTTTTGAGTGCGTTAAAGAAAGGCATGTTGATCTCTAACTTTTTGAACAATGTGACAAATTTCTCAAAGTCTTCCTCTTTTGGCTCCTTTATTGCAACTCGAGAGGGATACGGTAACTTAATCACCGATTTAGTCTCCTTTGTACTCTTTTCTTCAGGTGGCTTCATAGGTGGTATGTCCTTTTCTGGATTTTTCTTGTTTTCTCTCACTTCCAAATCTACCTCTATTATATAGTCATCATTCGATACATTCTCTTCTTCATTTCCTGACCCCTTCTGACTTCTTGTTGTGACATCATTAACATTCTCATGACTTTTTTGACTGCCTTGTGCTTGCAGAGATAATTGTTGAGTTATTTGTCCCACTTGATCTTGCAATTTTTTTATTAATGTTGTGGTGTTCCTGTGTTTTCACCTTGTCTCTTCTTGGAATTGAGAATTGTACGCAACCATTTTTTCAATAATTAATTCCCACTCTGCCTTTTGTGGAGCTTATTGTTGATTTTGGACATTTCCTTGTTGATCTTTCCAAGAGAAATTTGGATGATTCTTCCACCCCAGATTGTAAGTATTCAAGATAATGCACAGTAACGTGTGATCCACTACAAATTTCACAAATCACATTTTGTGCCTGCTGAACCTGAGCTACCTGTTTAGTACCTATGTTCATAGCTTTCAGCTTTTTCTCCACTTCTGCAGCAACTGTCTCTTCAATTCTGAGTTGTTTATTGGCTTCCAACTTCAAATCAATCACTCCCTCTGGTTTACTTGCCACCCTGTCATACAACTCCAGATGTTCATTTGTAGCAATTGCTTCAATGATCTTTTTAATACCAGTGGTTGTTGTAAAGTTGGATGAGTCACCGATAACTGTATCAATAAGTTGTTTTATATTTATTCTGAGGCCATTTACAAACATCTGCATTTGTTCAGTTTGATCCATATTATGAGTATGAAAAGCTACCAATAACCTTTTGAAACTCTTATGAGCGTCGCCTAATGACTCCCCCTACTTTTTGCTTAAAATTCACAATATCATATCTTCTGCAAATATAAATAGAAGTAGGAAAGTACTCATCAAAAAAAATCTCCATCTTTTCCCACGTAGTAATACTCCCAGTAGGTAATGAGTAAAACCACTCTTCTACATCTTTAGATAAGGTAAACGGAAACATTATAATTTCTTTGCCTCATCAGTATGCCCATCAATCTTCAACGTGGTACTCATGGCCAGAAACCCCTACAAGTGTTTATTGGCATCTTCATTGATCTTTTCGGGGAAATATATTTTCTCAAGCTGAGTGATTGTGCTCGGATGCAGTTGAAACTTTGGCACATTCACTGTTTGATTTATAATTGCCAACCTACCACCCGGTGTATTCTCCCCACTATAACCCCAAGAAGTCTTTCACGTGCTGGTGGCTTTTCACCCATCTTTATTTCTTCTTCTGACTCTGAAGAGTTATTTCTAACTCTACATCAAAAGGAAATTCAGCTGAGGTCTTGCCTCACATAAAAATGTCAGAAGCAGATTAGTAGTAACAACAATAAAATAATAATAATTAAAAGTGAAATGAAATTTTAGTTTGCGAGCAACAAAATTTTAATTTAACTGAAATTGAAACTCTATACATTAGCAGTCTCCGGTAACGGCGCCAAAAACTTTATCGGTAAAATAACAAGCGTAATATTTTGCTTATGTAATAATAATGAGGAAAGCTCCCTGTATGTCAATCTCAAGGACTGCGTATAAATATCGAGTTTGAATTATGTTCAATTAAACAAAAACTAGTGTTTTGGTTTGAATTGCAAGTGAATAAAAATAAGCTGAAATATAAATTGGCTTTTTCACAGGTATTAGGAGCATGCTAGGGTAAAGTGTATAATTTTCCTTGTAATAACCTTGAATCCTGATTTCTTCAACAAGTTCATAATATTTAATTATCAGCCCTTTAGGTTATTTTTCCCTAAGTCCTTAGTGGGAAAACCTTTGAATATTCATCCTAAATCCAAAGTCCTTAGAGAATTATAATGAATTCGAGTCGTTGTTTTATCAAGAGTTAACCGGTAACTATAGGGTATCCCTAGTCCTAGGTGATATCTACTATAGTCTAATCGTACAAAAACCTTAACAATCACGGTCCAACTGATTGTTAACCGTAAATCAATCCTTGTTGGCCCGACAAAGAAAGCATAAAAATCCTGTACAATTAAATTGAACATGTAAACCAATTGTATTATGTAATTAGGAATTTATAGTCGTTACAAAATCAAATCAAGGACACCTCTACCATTGGAGGGTTTAGCTACTTATATTATTCAAAAGAATTTCAATAACGTAAAAGATAGACATTACACATAACTGATGAACTTTGATCTTCAATCACTTCAGTTTATGAAAAATCTTCGTCCTCCAATAATCTCATATGTTGCTCTCTTCAATCGTCAAAACTCTCCGCCGGCAAAAAGTTTCCTAATTCACCGTGAAAACTCATCTAAATAGCAAACATTCACTTAGGTCGGTCAGAAATACCCAAAACACCCTCGCAGACCAACTATTGGGCAAAATAACATAAAATACTAAAATCAGTGTCGCAAACCAACACGGGCCGTGTTAGGCAATGGGACTGCCCGTTTTGGCCTTATGGTTTCTTTATTTTCTTTTCCAAGCCCCATGATTTGCAACATGGCCTATGTCAAGCGACACAGCCGCCCGTGTTGCACCCTTGACTTTTCATTCTTCTTCAACTTATCTTAGGCCTTCCTCCTGACACGTATTTTTTAAATTTTTATTTAACAATACATGTTAAGTGACGCATGTTTTTTTATTGAAAAAATTGAAAAATGTTGATGTTGGGATTTAAAGCTTGCAACCCTTAATCTATCACCACAGTTGTTATTATGAATCGTGAAGAAAAGTCATTTAAAAAATAAAAAATTAGGCGCATTAAAAATGAGATATTACTACAGTTGACAAAATGGCCATAGTGATAAGATGTTATCAAAGGTATATTTTGTAGTAGTGCCTTATTGTTTTTGTAATTTTAAAGTTTGTTTTCGTGCCTCAGATATTCCTCTAATTTGCAAAACATGGAACTAATGTCTTTATCATTTTCACTTTGGCATTCTCCATCTTCTAATGCAGTGTCTTTGGCATTTGTAACTTTTAGAACATAACTTTTATTTTTTTTGTCACCTTCTTCATCATGTGCTAGCCTCACCAGATCCATCTCATGTTTCTGCAATCTATCAAACAAGTTAGTCAATCCATGAAAGACAAGTCCCTATATTAAAAAATTTCAATGACTTTGGGTTGCCAACTACAACTTAAGCATCTAAGAAATTTTACAACCAATTTCTCATTTTGAAAACCTTTCCCCAAATTTCTCATGTGATTCACAATTTGAATGAATAACTTCATATCATAAATGTTTTCTTTAGGTTTCATTCAGAAGAGTTCATCCTCGTGAGTTAATGTGTTCATCCTTGCATTTTTTACCTCAGTTACTCTTTCATGGATAACTTGAAGGGAGTCTCATATTTATTTTGCAATCTTGTAGTGAGAAACATGCAAAAACTCATCAAGACCAAGAGCGACAATGATGATAACTTTAGCTTTCAATTTGCACGACACTTTTCTCTTTCTTTTTTGGTCCAATTATCTTCATCTTTGTTTACCACAATACCATTAACTTGACGTGTGGAAAAAAAGGACCATTTTCACAGTATTCCAAATATTATCACCCATCCCCTTGATAAAGAATATCATCTTCTCTTTTCATAAAATATATCCTTCTCCATTGAAGGATATGAGTTTGCACTACTAAAAAAAAAATATTTTGTAACATCTAATAAGTTTGGTCATTTAATCAAGTAATAAATCATATTTAGTCACATTTATTTATTTATATTTATTAAAACACTTTTCACCATGGTCTAGCCTAACAGTTATGGTGATAGGTTAATGAGCGACGTGCTTTGAATCACAACACTAACAATTTTTCATTTTTCGTTAAAAAAAGATATATTCCCTTAAATTTTATATTTATATTAAAATTAAAATACTTTTCGTTAAAATATTTTTATATTTATTTATATTTATATTTATATTTATAAAACATTTTTATATTTATATTGTCATGTTTTGCATCTGTGGTGAAATGTGACGTTCATTTTTACAATGCCATGGTCACTTTTGAGTGCAATATCTCATGGATAATTTAGTTTTCACAGTCTCACAAAAAATTTAATTTTTACAGACAGTCACAATTTTAACAATATCATGGATGCTTTGTATGTAATATCTTCATTCATTTTTACTATCTTGAAAATTTTGACCTTAAATATCAATGTTAAGGTTCAAGCATATCACTTACTTGATTAAGTGAAACTTATCATTAATCTTTAAACCAAAATTTTCAATATACTATATTAACTTTTGAAAAATGGAATATGAAGTTTTAAGGCATGATAGTTAGGTTTATCTTTTTCATAGTTCAAATATATTAAATATTTCTCCACTATTTATGTTAGAAGGCGTGTTGAGTTTTAATGTTGCTATTTTTTATTTTGATTGTGATTGAATGTTATATTTTGTTGAGATAGTAATAGGTTTTAGTTGTGGTTTAGTGTTATATGTTGTTGTGATTGTACGAGATTGAGATTGTTTTTGTGTTATTGAGATATTGTTGTTGTAGTTGTTTCATTGTTATTGTGTTATTATATTGAGGTTGTTATTATGTTGTTGACAATGTTGTTGTTGTATTGTTGTATTATTGTTATATCTTTTTTTTCTTCATATTGTTGAAAAATGACTTAGTAAGTTGTTGTATTGAGAATGTTTTTGTAGTGTTGTACTGTTAAATAATTTTACAAGCATTTGATATAAATTTAATAATGTATTATGGGTCGTAGTTGGATGAAAGGTGATAGATTAGACCCGATATATGAGAAAAGAGTTCTTTAACTCCTTGAATACGCGGAACAAGATCTTTCTTGGAAATGATAGAATTTTTTATTTCCCTTGTGTTATATGAGAGAATATAAAAAAGTTTTAAAAGAAAGAAATATTTCATCACTTATGTTGTCATGAAATTTATCAAAATTATACAATATGAACGTGGTATGATGAAGTAGATAAAAAAATAAACCGTGACGTCACAAAGACATGAAGTTGATGTAGATATGGATAATCCACTAAAAGATGTGATTTGTGATATTAGAGAAGTTTCTTTTATTAAACCCTATATTTATGATACTTTATGTAGTGACATGAATGCGTAATTATATAAAAAGTGCACAGATTTTACACAATTGTCTGTAGTGTTAAAATTATTTAATTTGAATGTAAAATAAGGGTGGATGGATAAAAATTTCATAAAATTGCTTAGGCTCTTGAAACAAATGCTTCCAAAAGGTAAAAAATTGTCTGACCGTAGTTATGAGGCCAATAAGATATTGTGTCTAATGAGTTTGTAGTATATCAAAATCTATTGATCACACCATGATGATTGAATCAATACAATAAATAATACGTAAAATTGAATCAATACCCGAAATATGATGAGTCGCGCTACAAGGTGAAGGACAATTGTGGTGATGATGATGATGGTGTTAGCAAGAAGCGTCCTCCTAACTCCTGCCAAAATGTTATGGTACCTGCCAATAATTTCAAGGTTCAAAAGAATGTTAGCTAATGTGAAATGCGCAAAGAATACTAGATGACATACATATGAATGAAAGTATGATATACAAATTTGGCATATAGCTGATTCTTTGCAATGGAAGAAAACTGATTCGTTATTTCCAGATTTTGACATTGATTGAATGGACTTCTTTGGTCAAGACCGACCCAACGAACTTGAAGGCCTAAAGCAAAGTTTAGATTTTGTTAAAAAAAAAATAAAGTTGTATTGTAATAAAACTTGTACTAATTCTTTTGGGCTAAATGTATTAATTTTATTTTAAATAAGAGAAATTAATAAATTCCTTAAATGATTAATTTCTTTAACTAAATGTCTAAATAATATAAAATTAAATATATTAATTTTATTATTAATTAATATTAAAAAAATTATATTATTTTTACCATTTTAATAGTGTTAATTAAATTTACTAAAATATATTTATTAAAATTAAAATTACATTTAATTTTCTTTAATAAAAAATAAAGCATAACTATATCTATACTATTTTACATTGATATTATTTATTTAAAAAATATTTATGAATTTTAAAATAAATTATATACATTTGTTATATTAATGACCAATGTCATTAATGTATGAGAAATGTACCGTTGAAAGAAAAGAAAAGAAAACACATTCCAACAAGTATTGAACCATTGCTCTAAATGATGCAAACATGCTTCTCACGGTATATACTTGTTAGTTAAATTATTTGAAGGCCTAATTTATGCCCAAAAAATTGAGACCCAAGGCAATGGCCTTGCTTACCTTGCCTTTGGGCCGTGTCTCTCTTTGGTAATACCATGATTGTCATATCTTGGTGCAACAATTTTTACAAATGGCTATTCGTGACATCTTACTAAAAATTGTAAGGTTAATTAAAACTAGTTTGTTCTTATTCTTTAATGTTATAACTAATAAAGTACTTGATTTCAAAAAATCAGATAAATTAAAAGAAAATGTATGATGTTTGTTTCTAAGAAACCTCAATTGTTATCACTTAACTAGTAGGCTAGAAGCCCTTTTCTTTGCCGCATGTCTATATGAATCCAATAGCCAAACAATCAGGTTTATGCAACACAAAATTAATATAAATCCTTCTCGCTCTAATAATGTGTGAGCAGCCATGACTCTTTCTTTGACACTAACTTCTTGAGATAACTAAAAAAAGGGTGTAAAGCTAGCTCTCCCTCTGCATCGGAGAACCTAATTTCAGCCATACTAATAGAAAGTCACTTTTATCTTTAGATTTGTTAGGATTAGACAAGCTTTAGGCATAGACAACCTAGCTTACTCATTTTGATAGTCTATATTATGACAATGTTATGTATGTAATTACGATATTTATTAGATATTATTGGAACTAACCATAGACTTTCTATTATCTTAGTCAACCCATTCATAGGACCACCACCTACTGCGTTCCTGCCCCAATCTTTTCTTTCGTCTAACACAATTGATTAGTTATGGGGAATCTATGATTGAGACTTGCAACCAATTTGATTGCTTTAATTAGTCATGCTGTGGAGAATTCCCAATGAGAACCAATTGCTCCACGCCTCAGATCGTGGGGGTTTGTCAATGTGTATAATTATATTTCTTATTCATTGAGTAAAGGGCCACATTAGATTGTATGCTCAATTCATAATCATTTGAACTGTTACTAATATCTTTGCGGATTTATATAATTTCATATCCTTTCTTTTTTGAATTATGTCATGCTCGAATATCAACACCCCTCTCACACATTAAACTAAAAAAAACTAGAGAATTGAAAAACAAACATGAAAAGATGCAAATCATATATCCATCTTTATCTTCATTCTATTTTATGCTAACCCTATCTATTTTATGTTAACCCTACCTATTTTATGCTAGTCGCTAAATGTGTGGAGATAGGTCGATCACATCGAATGTGTCTTATATATTCGAGTTCAATTTTAACAATATTTAATAAAAATAAATTTGATAGGTGTTAAAATAAGATGATAATTTTCAACAATGTAAAACAAAATACTTTTACAAAATCCAAATTTAAATCAAGGCAAACAAAAATGCTCACCTACTACTAGTATTATTTATACTATTATAAAACTCCATTTATTAAATTAAATCCTAAAAGTAGTAATAAATAACGGGGCCATTGCGTGGACGTAAAAAGCAATTTCCGTTATGATAAATGAGGAAAAACAAAACTCAATAATTTAATATTAAATTTAAAAAGACAAAAAAACAAAAAACTCAACTCAAAGACATAACAATATTGTTAACAAGTCCAAAACGGGGTTGTCAATAGCCATCAACAAGAACAACAAGAACAAGAAAGCTTCTTCTGTACACAAGCTCGTACGTCACAAGTCATTTCTCTCTCAAATACATACACAAGGATAAAGACAAAAACACACATCAAATTTAAATAATAATAATAATATCATTTCATCGTAAGTAAATAAATAAATACATAATTATTAATTCATAACACTTGTGTGATATATTTTCTCCTTAAATGTTTTGATAATAGTAATTTTTTTAATTATGCCATATACTTCTTTCGTCTCAAATTATAAGCCATTTTCTAAAATTATGAGTCACTTTAAAATCTCAATATCATTAATGACTTTTTGTTTAATATACTTTTTATTATTTATTTCTCTTTCTTTTTTCAATTTTTTTAATTTCGATTTTCAATGTAATTATTGAATAATATTTTTGTAAAGTCATACATCATTTCACTTTCCCATAAAATAATAATTGTATTTCTTAATTCGTGTGAAAATGACAAAGGGTCCTATAATTTGCGACGGAGGGAGTAATTATTATTTTGCATATTTTTAATAAATTAATAAGATTACTTTAATAAAAATACAATATCTCATTACGATATAATTGTATTTTTTAATCTGTCTACAAAAATCTTAAACGATATGCAATTTAAAATAGAAAGAGTAGTAAGAGATTTCTTTTAACTTAATTAGAGGTTTTAAATTCGAACTAAATATATTATAGAAGTACTCCCCCTGTCTCATAAAAAATGTCTAATTTGCACCTTTTTTTTCATGTGTCAAAATAATTGTCTCTTTAGAATATCAATACAACTTTTATTTTTTTCAATATTACCTTTATTATAACACATGCATGTCTATATTTTCTCTTACTTTATGTCATATTCTCTCTTCTATGCATAATAATTAAGAGTATTTTAATATAAATATATAATTTTATTATTAAAATCAATATACTCAATCATTTTCAAATGAAACACTTTTATAAGAAGAAGAAAATATTAAATTTTTTTTAAGGATTAATTGGGCGAAGAAAATATCCGAATTAATGTTTTAAAAAATTTAGTAATATGGTATGTGGGACCCATTTGAACAGTTTAATTCGGCCGCCAGCTTTGTCGTCTCTCTTGTCTCCGTTTACATCTTCCTTCCCTCCGTCGTTTGACTACTACTTTCTCTCTCTACACCTGTCTCTCTCTCTCTTTCTCTCTCCTCAAACCTCTCTTTCTTATCTTTCTCATTTCTCTCATTCATTCATTCATCTTATACATACCTCATCATATATGTGAATCAATCAATCAATGTGATCGATCTTTCTCACTCTTTCTCTCTTTCTTTTTCACCTTCTTTTCTTCTTCTTAAACCGACAAATCAACCCTACCCTCTTTCTTCACTTCTTTTTGTTTTTCTATGTGCCGCCATAAAGGTTCGGTTATGGTTATGGTTATTCTTCTCTCTGTGTGAGGATCACTGTAACTTTTCAAGCTTGTTTCTTTAGATTTTGTTTTCTTTTTTTGTTTGAATCACTTAGAAAGAGAAAAACATATACACAAACATGGCTGGAAGTAATGAAGTCAACCTTAATGAATCTAAGGTAACTACTTTTCTTAGTTTTGGGCTTTTTATGTTTTTTTGTTCTTTCTTGTTCTTACTTTATTTGATTCTACCATTTGTGTATTCTGTGTTTTTTTGATTCTTTTCTTTGTTTTTAGAAGTGATTTATGGTGTGTTGTTGATGTTGGGTTTAGGGTTTGAAAGGGGAAAGTTGTAATCTTTAACATAGATTGGGAAGGATTGTGGTATATTTGTTGGGGGAATATCTCTGAGTTTGAAGAAGTGTTGTCTCTTTGTTTTTATTATCCTCTCTGGGTTTTGTTGATAATGATGGTCCCTATAATAGGGTTAGTTTCAATTTTTATTTTTGTACTTTCTATTTTTTTCTTACATGTAGGCCTCTTGGGTTTCTTGTTCTGGTAAGTTGGTAAATTTTAGTTTGATTTTGTGTCCAAAGTTGAAAATTTTCCCCCTTTTCTCTAAATTTTGTATGCTTCTTTCTTGCTTATATCCCTTTTCATGTTCCTTCTTTCAATAGTTTCTTGCTTTTATAAGACTCTATTAACTTACTATTCTGTCAAATGAAATGCATAGTTCAAATGGATAAGGTGTTCATATTAGAAGAACTATAGTGTTGAATGAAATGCACATTTGATATGGATAAGCTTTGACAAGGTCCTAATAACATGTTACAATCTTTGCAGAGTGTTGTTCCTCTTAATACTTGGGTGCTTATCTCCAATTTCAAGCTTGCTTACAATCTTCTAAGACGAGCGGATGGAACTTTCAATAGAGAGTTGGCTGAGTTTCTCGACCGCAAGGTCCCGGCCAATACGATTCCTGTTGACGGAGTATTCTCTTTCGATCACGTTGATCGGAATACAGGACTCTTCAGTAGGGTTTATCAACCTGCTCCTGAGAATGTTACTACTCAGGGCATTATAGAGCTAGAAAAGCCTTTGAGCACAACTGAGATTGTCCCTGTCATAATTTTCTTCCATGGTGGAAGCTTCTCTCATTCCTCAGCTAATAGTGCTATCTATGACACTTTCTGTCGTCGCCTTGTGAGCATGTGTAAGGCTGTTGTTGTTTCTGTAAACTACCGAAGATCGCCTGAGCATCGGTTTCCTTGTGCTTATGAAGACGGTTGGAATGCTCTTAATTGGGTTAAATCAAGGACATGGCTTCAAAGTGGAAAAGATTCTAAAGTTTATGTCTACATGGCAGGGGATAGTTCCGGTGGTAACATTGCTCATCATGTTGCAGTGAGAGCTGCCGAGGAAGATGTCGAGGTACTCGGTAACATTCTTCTCCATCCGCTCTTTGGCGGGGAGAAGCGTACGGAATCGGAGAAGAAGCTCGATGGAAAGTATTTTGTGAGGTTACAAGATCGCGATTGGTATTGGAGAGCTTTTCTACCTGAAGGAGAAGACAGAGACCATCCTGCTTGTAATCCATTCGGACCTAATGGTAAAAGCCTTGAAGGTCTAAAGTTCGCCAAAAGCCTTGTTTGTGTGGCAGGTTTGGATCTTCTACAAGATTGGCAATTGGAATATGTGGATGGTCTCAAGAATTACGACCAAGATGTTAAACTTCTTTACTTAAAGGAAGCAACTATTGGTTTCTACTTCTTGCCTAATAATGATCATTTCTATTGCCTCATGAACGAGATAAACACCTTCGTGCATCCTAACTGTTGATAAATCGCCACTACTGCTACTACTTAACCATACATGACTAAAAACCTGACTTGTATTTTTTATGTCCCTACTTTACAGTGGTGGTGTGTAGTTATTATAATATCATGTAGTGTTGTTACTCACTGTTTTAACATCTACGGCGGTAAATCCAAGCTTTCTGTTATCGGCGGACTACTTGCTGGTACACTCTGCCTATATCTTTTGAAGGGTAGCACCGGTTTCTGCATCTGAGGTATACCGGAGTTTGGTTGTGCCACTGTATTCAAAGCTTGTCCCAGTTTACTTGTTCGACCTCGAAAGGAGGAGGGAAGATACAGGATAGAGCATGGTTGATGAATTTGATTAAGTGAGTGTTTTTATGTTGTATAACTATTATATAGAGTGGGAACTTTTGAGTATAGCCCATCCTGTTATGAACTTTGTATGTTTCTTATATAGTAATATAAGTGTCTTGTTTGTTTGGTTTTTTAGTTTTATCTTTGTCCAAAAAATGGTGAAGTTGTAGTGTTCTTTGTTGTATTTTCAGTTTCTTGACACAGAAGTTACATACTATGTATTTGGTTTTGTTGATAACCAAAGTGTAGTAATCAGTTGGTTAAAATGATGAATTTGAGTTATTCAATGGTTTTTTTCCCTCACTCATCTTAGTTATATAGGTGCAACCTAAGATTCAGTTGAAAAGGTTGACACCAAATGTCCAATGTGGAAAAAAGATGTGTTTTCTTGTCATGCGTGATTTTTAATCATTTGTTATAAAGGAATAATGGAACATGTAATAGAACATGACAGGGGTGGGTAGGATAGGAGAACAATCCTTAGTCCTTTGTTCATTCATTACCTTAAAGTCAAATCCCATCCACCAAAAGGACACAAGATGCTTTCATAGAAGAGTGTTCACCAAGAGTTTGAATCATGAATTTCTCCATCTTTCAACAACAATACGTTAATCCTTTTTCTTATTGTTTTTGTCACTTGCTCATTTTTTGACCAAGAAATTCATCTCTAGAATTATGCTGAGAATATTGTATATGTACCCTAAGAAAAGTACAATGGATAAACTTGATCAAATGCATTGATTCAAATCTATCAAGAATATAGTTGTATACTTGTATGAGTCTCTTTTTTTCCTTTAAGCAAAAAGCTTCATTGAAAAATATTTAAAAAAAAAACATTACTTTATTCTATTCTATTCTATAATCTATCCTATTCTACATTGTTATTCCATTTCATCATTTAATAAAACTATATTATATATAATTTTTCTTTATTCTGACTAGTATTCGGGGACAGCTAAGCTTTGACAAAGACATGAAACTCTTGTCTTTTAGTACTACTGATTTTCTTGGGATACTTATCTACTTTGTTTTTTTGGGAGCATTTGTATAATAACACCACAAACTTATTCAAATTAGGCACAAAGACTTTTGTTACAACTTTGAAGTTTGGTTTTCATCTTTCTTTGCAAAGATTATTCTGCTTTAATACTTGATGTCTTATTATGAATAGTCCTTAGTGTATAATCTGTTTGTCTTTGAAAAAATATTCCCTAATACGACAGAGAAGGGAGTCATTATCAATAAATGAGGTTTCTTTAATTTGGATTATGGACAAAATTTGATTTGTTATTCTTGGTACTTTGCTTTATTATTTTGTTAATTAAAAATGTTTGATGGGTCATTACTTGTGTTATGCGCATTCACACCACACCAACAATGCTTACCATTATGAGGAATCTTCTACTCAAGCGTGTCGTTAGTGCCTAATTTTATATTAGTATATTGTATTTGTATTAATACTTAAATTATAAGTATAGTTTTTCCACCTCATGTTGGCTACCTACTTTTAGCTTTATGCTTTCAACTCAAATCCGTTTTTGTATAGTTGGATTCTCACGGGAGAAGTGAAAAAGATAAAAGCATATCAATAGGTTAGTGATAAAAATTAAAAAAGAATTTTTAACTATTCATAATTATTTAATATATTTTAGAAGTAGGAAACACTAAATATAAATATTTAAGGATAATCAAAACATTTTTTAGGAGCGTCTAATAAAATTGATGAATGTTTATCATTCGAAACTATGTGCGTAATATATTAGTTGATCATTAGAGATATTATGAAAAATAAAACTTATAATAACTTGGACCACACTTGTATTGTCAAACACAAAGTAATGTAAAATACTATGAAATCAACTTATATTGAACAAGTAGCATATATGATAGGATACTTAAATTCAGTAGAAGATTAAGAAATTTTTTTGTCTATGAAGAGCCAATAGATACACATTAGCTAGTGATAGATCTCCGAGTGTCAAGACTTTATATGAATATTTTGAATGCGAGGACTTTAAAACTGTCGTAAAATAAAATATTTGGAAACATTAGTGGCAGATTTTTCTACCGCAAATATCATAGCCATTTCAAACTCTACTGTTGAACAACGACATCATAAAGCCACCGCAAAAGAAAGACCATTTCAAATTTATGGATATCTCAAAGTTTTAAATCTTATAGACATTAGTGGTGTTTTTTCTGCCACAAACACCTCTATTATGTAAGTGATGGTTTTAATCAATTTTATTAGAATAACGACGCTTCCGCCGCCGCAAACACCGTATTTAATTTGTTTAAACTTCACATTTATGTGCAAATACTATTTATAAATTTTTTGTTTACATTAACATCGATTTTTGTCCACTGCAAATAGTTACATTTTGTTTTTTTTTCTTCACATTAGAGGCGATTTTTGCCTCCGCAAATGAACTTATATTATTCTTTTATTTCACGTCAAAGGCGGGTTTTTTTCATCTTCCAATTGTTTTATATTATTTTTTATTTCACATATTTGAGGCGATTTTTGACTGCTGCAAATTATATTATCTATTAAAAACCATACTGATGATAAAACATCGTCGCAAATATAAAATATTTTTATTTAAAAAAAGATTGTATTTGCATAAACACACAACAAATGACTACAAATTATTATATTATATTTTTACATCATCAACATCAAAAACCCATCGGAACGTTGTAGGAGCTTAAGAAATCATCAATAATATTTGTCGAAAAAGAAATGTCGGTATTCTTGTAGTGTTAAGAAGAGTATTATTCATATTATAGTTTATTAGAGACCATTTATAAAAATCAAATATGTAACACTTGTGTGGATGGAGAAAGATGCCCTTAAACATAGAATGAACTTAAAGATCAGAAAACAATGTAGATTTCCAAAATCTTCAATATGAAATAAGACATTTAACTATTGTTAACCATATCATCAACACACAAAAGAAATAAAACAATAACACCATTTGTTCTATGAATAAATAAATAAAAATCATACCGATTTTGAGTAAAGGAGAACTCAGATAAAATAGAATAAAATTTCTCATGCCATGTTCCTGAGTGTCTCTTTCAAATTGCATAAAGAGAATTTAAGTTTGCATATATCCTTAGATGAAAAGAATATACCTAAAGAGAATAGAGTACCAATATTTTTCATTTTACACATTCATATGATAAATGAATCACCCATTAGAAGTAACTAAAGAGAGTAGAGTGCCAATATTTTTCATTTTAGTAAACTAGTGAAAATGTCTCATCGTAATCAAGTTCTTATTCATGCTTTCTTATTAAGGCAATCAAAAGAACCTTGAAATAATTAAGGGACCCATTAGAATTCACTTTTAAAAAAATACACCTATTTGAACCCTATAGGTTTCACATTTAAGAGGATATGTGAGTGCCTCTTGAATAGTTTGAAGCTCCTCATTTATTGTTTTATCCACCCACATATTTAAAAAATTATGAGTAATATATATATATATATATATATATATATATATATATATATATATATATATATATATATATATAACGAAAATCATAAAGATAAGTGATAAATCATATATGTTTGGTGCATATCTCTAAGGTGCTCGAGATATGCGACCAGAACAACGTGGTTCAACATGTACAAGATCAACTAAAAAATCAATATAAAAAAGGGGATATAAAATTTGTTGTTAGTATTTTCGAACATATACATGACATGGTCTACATATTGAGACATAATTTCAAAAGTAAAAAGAATATCCATATCACTTATGGCAAGAGAAAGATAATGAAACATAAATTTATTACAAATTTTTTATAAATTCCTATAAATGCAAAAGTTATGATTAATGACATCGTAAATAATACACAAAACCTTTATGATAGTAAGTGTACCTCATAAATTTAAATTGAAGAGATTGTGCTCCAAACTTAAGTATTTAAATGTGGGTATATGTACAAAATATATGTTGATTCTCTATTTTTAGAATTGGCTTTATGTTTGGTAAAATTAATATAGCAGCAATATGTTAAATATGATTTATAACTTGTAAGAAGAAAGCAGATTGGAGTTCTATTTAATGAATAAACATGTTGTGTTGAAGTGTTTCAACATCTGGAACAACACGTCGAAGTAGATGTCACGACATCGTGCCTGAGCTGACAAATTGAATTTTGTTATGTTTTTAACAGAAACAGAATATCCCTAAGATATTTGTAACAACTTAACTGTTGTTACTTGGAGCCCAAATCAAGGAGATATATTAGCAACTAATTTGGAGAGTATCTTGGAGCGTTTTTAGCAAGCTGTTTTGGAGAATATCGTGGAGCAATCTTAGCAACAACTTTATTATGATTTAAAGACCCAAATCCAGTTGGGTAATAGGTTATAAATAGAAGCTTTGTAACCTAAATTTAGCACCAACCGTGATTTATCATGATGTAGTTTTTAAGGCTGAGTCTGTAACAACTCTCTAGGAGAGTTGATTTGTGAGTGAACCTCCTGGATTGTGGGAAGGTCACCATGTGTACTCTCTCAGAAGATGTGAAGTAATGAGTTGAGTTATGTTCTTGGAGGAAGCTTTGAAGCAACTTCAAGATGATGTCCTTAGCCTAGAGTCACGGATACGTGTTTTTATAGGAGTATGTCTCCTCGACATAGAAGTGTGCCTTCTACTTTTTCAAGTGTTGAAGAGTTGTTAGAAATCAAGTTGTTGATGTAGTGGTTGAGATGTTGACTTTTAGACATCATCGCGATGATTGGAAGAGAGATGTGGATATTCCATATCTAGGGAGGACCTAGGTAGAAGGGTCATTGGGTGGTGATTAAGTGAGGAGTTGTAAATGGGGAAGTTTAACTTTAAATTAATACTGCTGATAGTGGACTTCATTCCTGGCTTGGTATGTCCTCAGATGTAGGCGAGTTGCTCCGAACTAGGTGAAAAATTGTGATGTGTTCTTTATGTTTTCATGTACTGCTATATTACTCTGCCTTGTCTGTTTTATTTTAATGTCAGATTAGATGTCTCGACATCCTTATAGGACATCTGAGTCTGCTGTTGCACCAGAATTTCAAATTTACACACCCAAAAGTTTATAAATCACTATAATTAGGCTAAGTTTTATGTTTAAAAGATAATCAAAATCAATAATTGCAGAATAAAGGCAATGTATCAATAATTTAATCATGGACAAAGCCTCTTCCTAAAGATGGAATGACATAGAATCTTGAAGAAGTAAGGTGTTTGTTACATGAAGCAAATGACAATTCTTGTGTTCTACTATCCCATTTTGTTGGAGAGATGAAGGAGTATTGAGACAAGATGCCTCTTTTTTAAGGTACTCCTAAAACTCACGAGACCTGTATTTGTTGAAATATTAGATTAGATTTGAAAGATGGAGTAAACAAAAGGACGAAGTATTCGAAATCTTTAAGAGATTCAAGATACTTTTTGAAAACCAGAGTGAGAAGAAGATTAAAGTTCTACGGACAGATAAAGGTGGCGAATACACATCCAAGATGTTTAAAGGTTTTTATGCAAAACATGGTGTTGATCATGAGGTAACTGCTCCTTATATGCCTCAACATAATGGAATTGCATAAAGAAGAAACAAAACCATATTAGATATGGCGAGATGCATGCTGAAGTAGAAGAATTTTCCAAAATCTTTATGGGGGAGAAGTTGTTTCGACTGCGGTTTATATCCTGAACAAGTGTCTTACCAAGATATTGATGAATAAGGCTCCTGAAGAAGTGTGAAGTGGCTAGCGACCATCAGTAAGTCATTTGAAGGTGTTTGACTCTATGTGTTACAATCATGTTCCTAATGCGAGAAGAAGGAAGCTTAATGACAAGAGTGAGCATATGATTCTGGTAGGATATTATAAATCTGGTGCATATAGGCTATTCAATCTAATTAATGAGAAGATTATGTCGAGTCAAGATATTGTGATTCATAAAAACTCTTCATGGGATTGGAATTCTAATGGTGTAATTAATAATCCATTTATGAGCTATGATTTCGGTGAAGAAACTGATAAAGTCGAAGTCAAAGAAATTGTTAATATTTCAGTCGGAGTTGAAGCAGTCGCTAACATTCTAAATAATGTCGAATTCAAAGAGGGTGTGGCTAGAACAAGCCATAGACCTCAATAAACTAGAGTTCTTCCAACAAGACTTCAGGATTATGAAGTGACACCAGATGGAGAATTAGTTCATTTTGCTTTACTTGCAGATGCTGAACCAATCAACCATAATAAAGATTTTTGAAGATTAAATAGTGGAAGTTAGATATGGTCAAAGAGTTACATGCAATCGAAATAAACAACACATGGGAGTTAGTCGAATTTCCAGCACATATAAAAACTATCAAAGTGAAGTGGGTGTTTAAGTTGAAACATAATGCTGATGAGTCGATAGCAAGTCATAAAGCAATATTAGTAGCTCGAGATTTTCTTCAAAGAGCATGACTCAACTCCTTTAAAGTATTTGCTCCAGTAGCAATATTTAGAAACTGTTTGACTAGTGGTAGAATTGGCATGTAACCAAGGTTGGTCGACATTTCATTTAGATGTGAAATCCACATTTTTGAATGGTCCTTTAGACGAAGAGGTCTATGTCACACAATCTCCTGGGCTTGTGATTTAGAAGGAAGCGATTAAAGTACATACGTTGCATAAAGCGCTATATGGTTTCAAGCATGCACCTATGGCATGGAACAAGAAGATTGAAGCATAGTTAGTCGAATTGGGATTTGTTAAATGCCAATCAAAGTATGGTGTCTATGTCCAGGTTGTAACACAAGATATACCAATCATTTGCTTATATATCGATTACTTGCTAGTAACTTGAAATAGCTTAGAGAACTTGTCGAAGTTCAAAGAGCTGATGACGAAGGAATTTGAAATGTCGTATCTGAGAAAATTGTGTTATTTCCCAGGCATGGAATTTCAAATGTTGAAGCAAGGTATGGTGTTACATCAAAGAAAGTATGTCAAAAAGATACTCAAGAAATTCAGAATGGATGATTTTATTCCTACATCCTCAGCTATCGAACCAAATGTGAAGTTGGAGAATATTGGAGAGGAAGACAAAGTCGATGTAACTTTTTTCAACAAAATTGTGAGATCTATGAGGTATGTGTGCAACAGTCGACCTAATATAGGTTTCACACTCGAATTAGTAAGCAGATTCATGGATGGACCAAGAGTGTCACACATGAAGGCCGCAAGAAGAATCCTGAGATACTTAAAAAGACCGATAAACTATGGAATCCTATTTTGACGAGAATTTGAAGGCAAAGAAGAAACAAATACTTATTTAGCAGCACAACACCAAAGTCAGAATGGAAATCGATGAGTTGAAGTCAGGCATGACTAGACTTTCAGAAATGATGCAAGTACTGATTGCAAAAGGTGAACTGCCTCAATGGACCTTGATTTCTAAAATCTACTATTGTTGATCCTCAACCTTCTCAAATGCCAGCTACTACTTGGCCAGAATTTGGTTTACCACCTCACTAATCTCCTCTTGAAGTAGCTCTAGGAATAGGCCGGTCTACTCAACATGTGGTTCAAATTACCTTTACTACTAAGACTCAACCAATCATCCATAATACTCCTCATCGACCTTTTATGCATCCTGTTGCACAAGCTGCATATGGAAATCCTCTCTCTGAATACCAATTTTCTGGTTCTCAAAGTGAAAGACAAGAAGATGCTGGTGAGGTTGAATAAGTTCGAGAGTAGTATCAGACTTTTGAAAGAAGGTTGAGAGCTATGGAAGGAAATTATGTCTTTGGTATTGCTTCCGAGAATATGTGCCTAGTTTCTGATCTAATTATGCATGTCAATTTCAAGACTCATGAACTTGAAAAGTACAAGGGGCATACATTTTAAAGAAGCCTTTTGGTGATGTACTATCGAAAGATGTCTGCTTACACAAAGAATGACAAGTTGCTTATCCACTGTTTCTAAGACATCCGGAGTGGAGCTTCCTTGAAGTGGTATATAGGACTTCAGAAATGTCGTATCCAATTCTTTCAGGACCTGACTGATGATTTTATGAAGCAATACATGTATAATCTGGACATGGCACCTGATCAACGTCAATTTTAGAACATGTCTCAAAAATAAAATGAGTCTTTCATAGAATACGTACAATGGTGGAGAGAGTTAACTTGTCTTGTAGAGCCATATTTGGCAGAGAAAGAGTTGACCGATCTATTTATGGATACTCTTACCCCTTTCTTCTAGGAAAATATGATTGGAAGTGTGTCGTCAATTTTTACTAACTTGGTGACGATTGGCCAAAGGTTAGAAGGAGGAATCAAGAACGACAAAGTTGCCAATGTTGTTGGATCTTTTAATGGTGTGAAGAAGTCCTTTGGGAATTTCCAGAAGAATAAAGAAGTTGAAACCAATGTTCTCTCCAATGAGAGAAGAAGATCTCACTATATGCCTCAGTACTATGATCAACCACAAGTAGCTGTTATTTCTCATGTGGTCAATACTTAACCAATTCAGGTTCATCAATGTCAGATTGTTGGACATAATCAAAATCACAATAGGACTCACTTTGATCCTATTCTAATGTCTTATATTGAATTGTATCATGCAATGGTTCAAAAAGGTTTGATTACAACTAGGCCTCTGACTCCTCAAAATCCTCTACCACCTAGGTTCAGATTTGATCTTTACTGTGAGTTTCATCACGGAGTTGTCGGTCATGATTTAGAAAACTGTTATGCACTGAAGACCAGAGTGCAAGAATTGGTGAGAGAAAAGATCCTCTCCTTCTAGGATAAAGGTCCTAATGTAATCAATGATCCTTTTCCAAAAGAAAGTGGATTAAGAATGGTTTAGAATATCTCAAGTTACTTCCTAAAAGCTAGTGTTTCCAACAGGACAACTCATCCTTGTTGATGATTAGTCACTAGACCATGTTTCTTCTTGTTTTCATATTCCTTTAATTTCATTGACTGTTGCTTTCAAACTTTGTTTGTAATTTCATGTTAATTTTATTGAAATGAGTGTAGCGGTAAAAATTTCAAGACTAAACAATTGATTGACTTAACTCGTAATCAATGAAAGTCAGCACCACACTTTATTGTTTCCAAAGGAAATGGGAAAAGAACGAATAAAATCCAAAGAAGTTCTTAAAGCAAAAAACTATCAAAACTGAGATCTAGGTGCTTGGGTTAGTTATGCAAAGGGAAGATATTAGCACCCTAAACATATATAGTACTCAGCAGGAACCTCTTTGAAAAGTTGTGTATGAATATGAAAAATATGTTCAAAATAGATGGTGGATATGAGTAAAGAAGTATTTTTTATAATTTTTTATTTGATAAAGATTCCAATGAGCCTTAGGCATACATACCAATAATGTACAATGCTGAAATCAAAATCCATGTAGTTACGGTAAAAAATATTGAAATTGGTATATTGGTTAATTTTAAGAAGAAAAAACATCTCATCATATACGAGTGGAAAACGTACTTACTATCCACAATTATGAGAAAGGAGAATTCACATCATCTCAAAGTGGAGGATATAACTTGGATTTAACATCAACAAAGCCTCACTCTGCATCCAAGTGGAGAATATCTCACTTTACTACCTATCTTAGAAGTATAGTAGTTTACTACAAGAATTGACAAGAGTTTAATCTTTTGAGAACAAGTTTTAAAGTAAAAAGCCAAAAATGAAAAAATGGTTTGAATAGGGTTAATAACGTTTAGTCTTGTAAAAAGATGTCAAAGTATGATTAAATTGATTAATGGTTTAATTAAGAAAAAAGAAGTTTAAAAATGCATGGACCTAAGTCCAAGTTTATTGTGAAAGTGGTTCAAGTTAGAAAACAAGACAAGTTTTGAAAATGAGGGAGAAGATTTTGAAATTAAAGAAGATAAGAGAAGATGAATGGACTATCCTATGTACACAAAGTAAAAGTTAGAGAAAAGAATAGTCTAACCAACAAGAGGCCAACACTTGACATAAAAAAGTCAATGTAGAATTTTCATCCTTTGGATAAGAAACCAAGCCAACATAATATTCAAACAAATACCAAGTCTCAGATGAAACAATACCTCAGATGAAGTTAGGTCTTCACAAAAATTGGATAGAGTAACAGTTGTATACAGAGGAATCCCCAATCACAGATGAGCATTGAAATTCTGGTGACAGCAGACTCAGATGTCCTATAAGGATGTCGAGACATCTGATCTGACATTAAAATACACAGCAAGGAAGAAGTAAAAACAGTGAAGAAAAACATAAACAAAACACAAAATCATTCACCCAGTTCGGTTTAAACCAACCTACATCTGGGGGCATACCAAGTCAGGAATGAAGTCCACTATCAGCAGTGTTAATTTGGAGATAAACTTCCCCGTTTACAACCCTCACTTAATCACTACCCAATGAACCTTCTACCTAGGTCCTCCCTAGATATGAGATATCCCCATCCCAATTCTAATCATCGCAATGATGTCTAGCAGCCAACATCTCGGCCACTGCACCAACAACTTGATTTCCAATAACCCTTCAACACCTGAAAAGTAGAAGATACACTTCTATCACAAACTACCTAAGAGTTAAAGTCTCCAACTTCTAACTTAGGACACGCCTTAGAGTTACTTCACAGCTTCCTCCAAGAACATAACTCAACTCATTACTTCACAGCTTCTGAGTGAGGACAACTTTCCTCTTGCCTACGGGCTTAGAAGTAAAACACATGGTGACCTTTCCATAATCTGGTAGGTTCACTCACAAACCAACTCTCCTAGAGAGTTGTTATAGACTCAGCCCTAAAACTACATCATTACTAAATTCGACTGGTGCAAAACTTAGGTTATAAAGCTTCTATTTATAACCTATTACCCAATTGGATTTGGGTCTTCAAATCATAACAACCTACTGCCAAAAATTCTCCATAATATTCTTCAAAACATCTTGCTAAAACTGCTCCAAGATATTCTCCACAAATTTATGGCTTCAAGTAACAACAATTAAGTTGTAACAAGTATGCAAAAGAATCTCCTATAAAATCTTCCTTCAACATTTAGTTTACTAAATGTTCTCCTTGATTTCAGATTGAGTCTTCTTCAATATAGCGCCACATAGGATGCTTCTGTTAAAAACATAACAGAATCCAATATGTTAGCTCAGGCGCGATGTCGTGACATCTTCTTCGACATATTGTTCCAGATGTTGAAACACTTCAATACAACATGTTTCTTCATTAAATAGAACTTCAACCTGTTTTATCCTTACAAGTTATAAATCCTATTTAACCTATTGATGCTATATTAGTTTTATCAAACATAAAGCCAATCCTAAAAATAGAGAATCAACAAGCATAAAAATCAGAATAACCTGCACACAGAAAATCCAACCCAATTTCTTGGAGTAAATTCCAAGGACTTCAGACAAAATAACAACAGAGTTACAAAGTCTCCAGGCCAAGGTCCTAGTCCTAATCCTAAGTTCAATAAGTCCACAAATCCACAATTCCTAGGATAATAACCAAATAGTCCAACAAAGAATTAAGTCTTTTAGTGTTCAAGTTGGATTATTAGGTATCTTTAAAAGGAAGAAAAAAAAGCTCAAGTGAGAAAGTTCAAAATGACATAAAATAAATGCTCAAGTGAGAAAAAGGAAAATGACATGAAATTTAAATGCTAAAATAAAGTGCATAAAGTTAAAAAAACATAAAAATAAAGGCATAAAATAAAAGAATAAAGTAAAGGCATAAAATAAAGTCAATTGTTAGTGAGTCAAAAGTAAGTGATTAGTTGTTAGTAATTAGAGGTTTTTAGATGAATGAACCATACTGATTTGAACATTGAGCGTAAGTCAAAAGTGATGCAGACTCATTAGAAGATTGATATAATCAAAGTCTCCTAACAATGAGCTTTTAAGGTTATTGGCCACAGTTAAACATTTAATCATCATTGGGCTTACAAACACAGGGTTTGGGCCACTAAGAATCAATAAAGTAAGAGAGAGGAGAAATCCCCATGATATGGTTCGTTATGATTTGATCCCTGAGTCTAGGTCAAAATTGATGAAAACGTATTAGAGGATTGACAAAATCAAAGCTTCATAATAATGAGCTTTCAAGTTTATTGACCACAATACCTAATCATACTTGGATAATTTCAAGCATAAATATTGGGCCATGAAGAACTATTTTTTCCCGATTATGAGACAAAATTTAGTGTTATGTTAAGCAATCGTAAGTTGCACCTATATAAGTCCGGTCAATAATAATCTATATATCATACATGTTAGAGATATGATAAAAACCATACTCCTAAAACATGTAGCACAAATAAAAACAAGAAAGGGATGGGATGAAGAGGGAGGGGAATGATAACCTACATTAGATCACATTCTCAAAATTATTTCATCTTCAAGTTCTATCCCTCATCTTGGTGGATTAAAATACTAAAAATATCACTAATTCAAAGCACAAAGAATAAATTGAATACTCCACTCTAAGATAGATTTAAATTAATAAACATTTATCAAACTCCATCTACATCCAAAGTCCATTGAATTTGAAGAGAAATTTGACATTTAAAATTGCAATCCACAGCAACAATCAAAAGAAGTGAGTAGAAAAAAAGAAAAGAAATCAAAACAACACCAAAACAAGGTAAAACCTGCATTCTGCTGTCAGGAAACCAGTTTCTGAAAATGTGGTAACATGTTTCCTGCATGATTTTTCAAATCCTGGTGCAAAAATCAGTGAGAGAAACTTGTTTCTCCAAACAGGGGAACCAGTTTCTGTTGCGAAATTTTCAAAAAAAATATTTCAAAGAGAAAATTCTTGATCACACATTTCATCAAACACCTTATGATCTTGGATTTAATTGAGCACAAAAATTCCATTAAATAATGAGGAATTAACACCAATTGAATAAAAAAAAGTAGCTCATATAATTAAACCAACAAGATCAACAAAGGATTACATTGTGGCAAATGAAGATCAAGCTTAACAATGGTGGATCAAAATATTACCTATTCCGAAATTGAATTAAGCTTCAAATCAACTCAAAGAAATAATCTCCCAAGATTTTATCAAGAGAAATAATGAAGAAAAAGTGTTTGGATGAAGGCTTAGCTCAAAGATTAGTAAGCTTCAATGAAAACTTTACTAAATTTAATGGACAAAGAGCTTTTGATGAGTTTGGTGGATGAAGAGAGTTGGGAGAATTTTTTAGCAAGGTGAATTTGTCTATCTAAAGCTTGTTGAATGAATGAAATGTGGGCTCTATTTATAGAGTTTAGGCTTGGGATTATTGGTGGTTTGGAGTTTGGTTTGGAGCAAAAATTAGGCTTGATTTTTGGAGGCAAAATTAAATCAAGTGGTGCACATACTCAACAAGTTCGCTTGGGACTCATTAGTCTGTAAGTAAACAAATGGATGACCACCCAACCTCATACAGGTCTAGGCCTCTTATAAGAGACACCATGGTTGATTTCATAAAACATAGTTGAAAGTGATATAAAGTTGGATACATAGCTCTGAGACGTTTACTGTCCGGGAAGTCTTTTGCTAATATCAAAGATAAACTCAAGCCTAGATAGGGCTATAAAGTGTTTGGAGGAATCCTAAACAACAGACATAAAAATCATTGAGGCTCGGATAAAAAGACAGATGTTCGGCCTCAAATAGGCTTAAGGCTCTTAAATCCAAAATATATGCTACTTTCGATTTCTTAACTCGGGATGGCCAAAGATAACGTAAGGTCGGGTTCCCTGCACGGGGCTTCACATGACCAGTCAGGGATAAGACGAACATTAAATCTCACTACTTTGTGATACTACCGAAGATAGTTTAAACTGGTGACTGACTAAACATACCTAACGTATGAAACATCCTGTGAAAATATTGGATGTAAACCTCGATGATCATAAAGTGTAAACGGGGTAATCGGGTCATTTACATATACTAAAGTCAGTTGGTCTATATCCCTAACATGTGAATGATGCATACCTATAAGTTACTAAACTCGGATAGATATAAGCACAGGGCCATAATTGAATTTGTCTGTCATCGATAACATAGACTCATTGAGAGTTTACATAGGCCGGGATAAATTAAAAAACACTTCTCCTTTTCAAGCCTAGTGCCCTTACATGCCTCGTGCTTCTAGGGCTTATGTACATCCCAAAAATATTCGTATCAAGGTCGAGATATGAACTCGAATAGAAAATAAAGTACAAAGTCGTCCCCAAGAGACCGGAGTTGGGTATTTAGTTAGCCTCAGTCGGGTATAAGCTCGACACAACACCGCCGATTTACAGGAAGTCGGACTTGAGAAGGGAAAGGGGTGTAAATAAAACCTAATGATAAGACAAGTGTTACATAGTCATTAAAGGGTTGTTTCAAACGTTACAAAGTCATTAAGGGGGTGGTTATGGACGTTACGAAATGACTTAATGGTCATTGGACCAAGGAATTCCCTATATAAAGGGTCCTTGGTGAATGGAAACGGGATCTTCCGACATCTCTCTCTAGACCTCTCTCTACCTCTCTCACTCACTACAAACTCTCTACGACCTATGTTAGAGAGACACTACACATCATACTAGGGGCTCCCGCAAGTGAGATAAGCAAGACATCTTTCTTGGGTCAATACCTACCACTACGGTAACACCTAAATCCCTAATTATCCTACAACCTACCTTCGGGGTCTCCACCTTCAATGGGGGAGCCGGCCGAATATTTGTTCCATGTAAGAAAAGTTTCATTTAGCTTTGATGCATGATTCTAACTGACTTTTGCTAGAGTTTCTGCTTCATGAAAGATCTGGATTATTTCTCTATTATTTATGGTTTTTTCTATGTGTGTGGATTTTCGTCTAATATAGGGATTCTTAATTGATATTACGTTGATCATATTATACTTTGAGCTTTACATGATACTTGGACTTACCTAATGCATTCTCCTCTCGTGATTTATTTTCACCTGATGCACTATTGCTCGTGATTTATTTTCACATGGTGCCTAGTACACTCTTGGTTTATTCTCTATTTGTGGCTTAATCCAAAGGAATGTGAACGTTGTTTTGACTTCTTTATGTTAAGTATTGACTTCTTATTTGTTTAGATCTTTCCTTACCTTAACTTTTACCTTATGCTTGTAGAATAGTCTCTTCATTTCATCCTATTTTTCAATTTTCAAAACTTTCTCATGTTTTTCAAAACATTCTTGTTTTTTCTAACTCGAACCGCTTTCATAGTAAACCTTGACTTTGTTAAGTGCATTTTCAAACTTCTTTTTCTTCATCAAATCTCAAAAACAAATAATAAATAAAGAGGAAAACTATATTCCATAAGCCTTAAGTAGTGAGAGAAGGATAAGGTTGTACATTTCGAACATTGTTCTTCCTATTATTCATAGTCTTTAATGTGGTTCAAATCACCAAATCCTCTTTTAAAAGACTAAAAAACATTCCACCTCATTCAACCATTTTCTGCCCTTGTGCACCTTTTCCCCATTAAAAGTATTTAAGATTAGACATATGATTCATTTATAGTTGAGACATCATTCTTCTATCCCCATGATCGTAAGGATGTCGACTTTTCCACTTGAGTACGAGAAATGTTCTCAAACATCCCTCATGTTGATGCATTGTCCATTTTTCTCATACTTTGTGGGAGCTTAGTTGAGATTTCTTCTCATAAAAATAATGAATCTTCTCTTCCTTTAAAATCAATTAACACGCAAAGTTTTGGTTTTTTTCTAGAAGAACTACGATGCTCTGATTCTTCCGAGATACGTACGCACGGGGTTGCAAAATTGAGGCAAGCACAATAATAAAAAATTAAAAACATTTCTCCTTTATTTTCTAATTCATTCATGCATTCCCTTTAGCAAGTAAGTCTTTAGATACACACACATTTTTATTAGAATAAACAAAGGGGATCCTATGGAGTACCGTAGTTGTTAAGGGTGTGTCATACCCCAATTTTTGACCTAAGATACCATTTTATCTCACCACATATGTATCGTTGCATCACTAACAATTCCAGCACAGGATAGCTCGCGTGTGTGCTTCTTGAGCCAAATTAGGGTTTTTATCAAAATTTTCATCTGTTCAAGATATGATCAATTAGGATTTGAGTCTCCACTCACCTTAATTGATCTATCTTTATCAATCATCAACATTTGATCTTCAAATTCCCATCATTTCCTCAAGATCTATCTTGAATCGACCAATTAGGGTTTTGATCGAAGATGGTGTATCATTGAATTTTTTCTCAATGAATGACCTAATTGCTTGGAGATTGATCTTAAAATCATCAATGCAACATCTTGAACTAATTTCTTGGTTCAAAAACATTCCAAATATCATGATTGATTCTCAGAGAAATTCTTAATCATTTGATGAAAATTCAACTGTTAAGAAAAGTCAAACTTTGACTTTTGGTCAAATTTTTGAAGTCCAAATTTGTTCAATCATCAAATTTCATCATTTACATCTTTTAATTTCATCAAGAAACGAAGGATATATGAATCAATGAAGATTAAGGAAAAAGATGAACATTGGGCGCGTTTTTCAGTTTTCCAAAAATTCAAAAATCCAGTTTATAATATATAGATATGGTTGTATTTTAATACACGGATGTATAGCCATCCTAGTGGTAGCCAGCGCGCCTCTTAGTCTCTTTCCATGCCATAGGTCCAGGGTTCGAATCCCCCTGAGACCTTTTTGTTTTTTTACTTTCTAAAACCTTTTATTTTCAACTCTTTTTTCACACTGATTTCACAACTCATTTTCAAATATAATTCAATGAAAGCGTGTAAATAACAAGCCACACACATGGCTCAGTGGTAAAACTTTTCACCTTTCAAGTCAAGGTCATGGGTTCAAACCTCCTTAGGACCAAAACAAATTTTTATCATTTGTTTTATTCATATTTTTATCAAACTTCAATATTTTCAAAAACCAATCAAAACTTCTCATTTTGAGATGAATTTTTGCACACTTGTCATTTAATACACCTATTTTATGATTATGTCAAAAAAATCCAAAAATATTTTCTTTTGATATATTTTTTATTAGGTTAAAAATGAGACGTTTTAAGGTATTTTAAATACTTTTGAAAATGTTTTATTCTTGATTTTTCAAACCTAATCTTTTTCAAAAACTCTTGTGAATATCTTTCACTTTTCAAAATCATTTCAAACCATTTCAAAACATTTTAAACTTACACACCTCTTTTCTATGATTGATTCGATTCATTTTTGAAAATACAAACCGAACTAGGTTTTTCCTCGAAATTCTTTTGAATTCATAATCAAATTGATCATGGGCCTCCCTCACGGTGTAAGTCCCAACCCTCTTATGTACATATTCATTTCCTTGTACATATCCAACCATTTGTGTACATATTCATTTCTTTTTACATATTAAACCTTTGTAAATATTCAAGTATAACAAACTTCGTTTGTTTATTTTCATCCACTTGTTTATACATCGATTCCATTGGTATTAACAGGAGCATTATTCCCGGTGAAACGGCTCTTAAACCAATGGGCCTCCCTTAAGGTGTAAGTCTCACTCCTTTGAATATATCCAAGTATACTAGCTTATCCGCTTGTTTTAAACACTTGTTTATATATTTCCTTCATAAACTTATGTGAATGCACACACACACTTTGTCATATATATAGTTGTTCATATACTTGTTCATGTTTATTTATGTCATAACAACTAGTATAACAAATAGGTTCTCCATTAGCCTCCTCTTGGGCTTTGTAAAAGATAACTCACCTGTTGAGTTAGCCTCTCCTTGGGCTTCGTACAAAAGAACTCCCCTATTGAGTTAGCCTCCTCTTGGGCTTCGTACAAAAGAACTCCCTCGTTGAGTTTAGCCTTCTCTTGGGCATCATACAAGAAAGAGACCTGGAAATATCTAACAGCCTCCTATTGGGCTTCCAATATAAAGAATCACCTTCGCTAGGATAGAATCCTAAGAGTATGATTTCCTGGTGAAATCACTCTTGAATCCTAAGAGGATGGTTTCCCGGTGAAATCACTCTTAAAGACAAGCCATCCATTCCCTATAGCCTTCTCTTGGGCTCACAATACAAGGACCCTCCATGACCCCCGATGTCCCTCGATGCCTCCTCTTGGGCTTAGAATACAAGGACCCACGAGCTTCTTAAAAGCATCCCCCTAATCAATAATCAATTTGTCCTAGAGATTTAGACATATATCATCTCTATGGAAGAAGTATCTCATATATAACCTCACATACAAATCAAACTTTTTTCAAATCAAACAATTTTCAAATCAAACACTTTTTCAAAACAAAACATCTTTTTCTTGTAAGTGGCAACACTTGTACACTCAACCAAAACGCCAAATGCTTACAATGAAAGATTCAAACATTTTTCAAAGATCTTTCTTAAATTGTAAGTGGTAACGCTTGTACACTCAAGCAAAACATCCAATGCTTATAGTGAAAGATTTAATCAATCAAATCAACTTTCAAAAATCTATGTGATGAAATAGATTAGATACATTTTTCATTAAGATGACATTTTTCTTTGTCACTTAAAAAAATTATCATTTCTTCCACTAGCATATAAGTGAGAACTACGATTGCTCTGACTTTCTCAACCTCCCTTTGAGAATACGTAGGCGCAAGGTCTCACCCTTGGCGAGCATACTTCTTTCTCCCTCAAATCAAACAAACCCTAGTTCCCTTAGATCCGAGCTACAGATGCTCTGATTCCCACTAGGGGATATGCATGCAGAGGATCCCAATAATCTTTGTGAGTATAATAGTTATAACAAAACTTAGGTTCCTGCATAACCTACCCTTTCTTAAATCCCAAAGGAGAAACTTTCCCGAAATAGCGTAGAAAATAAAATTCACAAACATACAAAATATGCATAAAAAAAGTTCCTATACAAAACTATAGATATATAGGGTGCTAATACCTTCCCTTTATATAACCAACCCCCTTACCCTGGTCTCTTCCCAATGTATTGTGTGTAGTTCACGCTATTCACATCGCATATCATATTTAGGGTATTTCAACTTTCCCCTTTTCCATATACTTTCTTATTTGGAAACAATAAAGCTTGGTGCTCGCGGAATCTTTTAAAACAAAAAAAATCAAAAGAGTAAATCGTTTTGAGCCTGAGATTCGAATTTTGATTCGATTCCCTCGTTCGTCACTTTTTACCGCGAATAGGGTGCTAATACCTTCTCTTTGCATAACTGACCCCCGTACCTTGATCTCGTTACTTTTGTGGATTTTATTCGCTCTTTTCCCTTTCCATTTGGAAATGATAAAGTATGGTGGCAAATTTCACTGTGTGAGTAAGTCAATTTGTCACACCCCAAAATTTACCCTACCACCTCAATTTGATTGTTTATTTAGATTTGGTTGTTTTTTTTGGGTTATTATACGAGTATCAGAGTTTGAGTTTAAATTCAAAGAAATTTATCCAATTATTTGTGGTTAAGAAGTTAAAGCATGAAGAATATTATTTCGTGGCATCGACACTTGTGAATTCAATTGAAGATTTTTTTGAGTTTGAAGTTACAGGTTTTAGCAAGAAGTTGGTTATTTGACAAGATTCATCAGAAAAATTAGAACTTCTGTTACTTCTAATGCCTAGAACTTCTAATGCCTAGAACTTCTAATGTCTAGAACTTCTGATGGCTAGAACTTCTAATGGCTAGAACTTCTAATGGCTAGAACTTCTAATTCCTAGAACTTCTAATGGCTAGAACTTCTAATGCCTAGAACTTCTAATGGCTAGAACTTCTAATGCCTAAAACTTCTAATGGCTAGAACTTCTAATGGATAGAACTTCTAATGGCTAGAACTTCTAATGTCTAGAACTTTTAATGGCTAGAACTTCTAATGGCTAGAAATTCTAATGGCTAGAACTTCTAATGCCTAGAACTTCTAATGGCTAGAACTTATAATTCCTAGAAACTATGATGGCTAGAACTTCTAATGGCTAGAACTTCTAATGGCTAGAACTTCTAACAACTAGAGCTTCTGACAGCCGGAGCTTCTGACAGCCAGAACTTCTGACGCTTCTGATGACCAAGAAGCTTAACATCCATTCAATTTCCAACTTCACCCTATTTCACTCGTCATTTGCAAGTTCAAATCAATTCATCATCATCCATATTTTCAAGCTTATTTCGAAATGTTGATTATTACATTCATTCAAGATGATACTTTTTTCCAAGACTTTAACAAGAAAAGAACTGTAAGGTGTTCACAAATTCAAGTTTTATTTCTCTAAAGTTTACCACAAGAGTTGGCTCCTAACCGTTCTAATTACAAGTTATGAGCTTCCATAATACAAGGCCATTGGTTACAACTACAAAATTTCAAATTTACAAAAGAGTTTCCTAGAATTTCTAAGAAGAGTTTGCTATTCAAGTTTTCTTGCTCCATGAGTCATATCCTTGAAATTATTCAAGTTGCTAGCCTTGCTATCTTCGTCCATATCTTACCATCATTCATGCCGTACATGAAAAAGAAACAAGAACTTGATTAGTCACCAAGAAATACAAGGCATTCTAAATTTAACAATTAAAAAGAAACTTTGCCACAAGTTTTGTTCTGCCAAGTTCATCATTAGGGATTAGAGGCAAGAATCAGTTTAAAGGTTTTCCATCATGCTTAAACAACAAAAAGGCCTCAGTCAAAATCAATTTCATCCCTCATCGGTCGTTAATCTCATTGCAAAAACTTAAAGAATTGTAGTTCTCTAGTTCACAAAGAGATTTCAAAAAAGGCAAAGTTACCAAAACTCCTATTGCAAACCATAAAGTAAAGAACTCTAGTTCACAAAAAGGAGGGTGCATAAATAACTCAGGAAATGACATCATAGTTACAGCTAGCAACATGGCAGAAGAGACAAAAACCAAAACAAGTTCAACTCAGAAAATTACATCAAGGTTTCAGCCCAATACAGAGTTACAACAGTCCAGTAACAGCAAGCTCACAGAATCAAAAAGTGACATGTCCAGCCCAAATGGATTTTTCACAAACATATCAGAATCAAAATAATGCAGCCCAAGAAAAAATGGTTCAAGCCTGTTAATCAGAACCTCAAGCAACAGGAACCCTAATTCCCCAACATTAGATAAAAAAGGAACTGTTCATCAAACCCTAAGGACCGGAGGCAGCCGTAACATCAAACACAGAAAAAACCCTAAATATTTCATCATCTCCCTACACTATAATCCCTTCAGAAACGTAAAAAAAATTCAAAGAAGAAGAAAGATATCATAGACAGCGATTCAGAAAGGAGGAAGGAAAAGAGATATCACCGTGTAAAAGGTTCCAAACCGCCCAATAAGGAGACTCAGGCTCCGTTCTCTTTCTCTGTTATTTTTATTCATCATCGTTTTCTATGTTACAAACTGCCACCGCCGTCGATTTCAAAAAAAAACAGTTAGGGTTCCGTTCCTCCCTCTTTAGATCTAGGGCTAATCTGTGAAAATTAGAGAAAATAAACAGTGGATTAGTGATGAGAAAAGAGAGACGAAGCGAAAAATGTAAGAAACTTGAGTTTCTGGGCCACGCCGCCGTCGTTATTTCCGGCGCGGCTGCCCTGTGTTTCCGGCGAGACAGTTCCAAGAGAGAGGTGAGAGCGTGAGTATTTCTAGTGAGAGAGAAGATGAGCGGTTATGAGTGTTTTGTTCCATTGTTATTTTTAATTAACCTGATTTAATTATCACTAACATGTTATTAAGTGTCACCACCTTTAATTATGCTTATGTGCCCGCGTTCCCATTGCTGTTACCACGCACCTTGCTTTCTTCTGCCACTGATTTCCAACAAGTCCCCTCATCCAATGGTCAGTAGCGAATCTGGAGATCCTCCCATCATCCAATGCACCAGATCGTGCCTTCATGGTGCACTACCAGATTGATGTTGCGCTGGATCCTTTTATATGGGCCTGGGCCTCTTCCACTTCCAGCACCCCCAAATTTGCTCCAAAAAACAGGTTATTCTAAACTCTTGTTTTATTTTATTATTTAATTTAGTTTGCAAATAAATTGTGATAATTTGTATTAAATAATTATTAGACATTGATAATTTTTATTTGATAATTTTTTATTAAACTATTAGTCGATTTTATCAAATAAAAAATATTTATTCTAACAATTATTTAAAATTTTAATTGTATTGCTTGATAATTATTTATCTGCTTTATACGCTTGTATGATTTATTCACCATTGTACACCTCACGCACGATTAATTTAAAAAAACAACTCTGATTTCTTTTGTTTGGCTCATAAGCCAATTTCCTAAAGGGTCTCATAGTTGGGGATGGGCATGGCCATCCTCACAAGATTAATTAAAGCCCTTGTTGCTTTAATTAATCATAACCCATATAAATATTGGTCCATATACCATTTTATCCATGCACTAGGGTCTCATAGTTGGGGATAGGAGCACCTATCCTCACAAGGTTAATTAAGTCCATATACTTAATTAATCATAACCCGACTCTATTTCTCATTTCCTCGCGTATCAAACTTTGAAACACTTTCATAATTAACTTACAAATCTCAATCCAACGTCGAGTGCATTTTCAAAACTCTTTCATAATAAAAACCCAAGTATTTAAATCGTTGGTTGCTAGACCAATTGTTTAAATACTTGTGCAAATAAACTCCTAGTCTTTAAATCATTGCATGCTAGTCCAATTGTTTAAAGGCTCTTAAAAAACGTGAACTTTGTTTCACTTCACTCTTTCATAAGAAAACTTTTGTGATGATAGACGACTCGTTGAGCATTGAGCTCCTCTTGTTTCTAGTATTTGAATCGTAGGATGCTAGTCCTATTGTTTGGTACTTTTCAACCACCTTAAAATCAATTCAACTCACTCAACCATTTTTCGCTCATATGCGACTATCAAAACTCTTTTCTTACAAAGAGTGTGCAATAGCCATTTCAAACATGAACGAGGACTTAAGCTTTTCAAACAAACTAAATAAGTCCAAGTTCAAGCATTTGAAATGTCTAAATGCACGATTTTTTTCCTTATAAAATCAACATAACCAATTTAAGAAATTTTTGAGAGGAACTACGGAGTTTTGACTTTCCCATTGCACGAGGGAATACGTAGGCACAAGGTTCTGAAACCGCGGCAAACTCAAAATAATAATAAATAAATTCCGTTTCTTTTATTTCTTGATCATAACTCATGAATTAGCAATTTAACACACACACAAACACTTAGAACTAAACGGGTCCCATCGAGTACGATGGATGTAAGGGGTGCTAATATCTTCCCCTTGCATAACCGACTCCCGAATCTGTATCTTTTGGTCACGTAGACCGCCTTATCTGATTTTGTGGGTTTTATCTATATTTTCCCATTCTTTTTAGAACAAATAAAATTAGGTGGCGAATTCATTGTTTTAAAATAACCGATGAAAAAACCAGTCATCACACAATTGATGACTTAGTATCAAATTTTTATCGCTACACACCCATGTATTGATAGTTTTACTCGGTGGTGGTTTGATCTAATCTCGATTTCTTCTTATCAAATGTTATATTAAATATTCGTAGCCTCTTGTTGATTTCATGTACTCCTTCATGACTGCAGAACGAACATATATCTTTGATTTTTCCCAAATGCTTGTATAGATCTATTAGAGCACTTCTACCAAATGGGATATCTTTCAAACTTGAAATAACATAATTTTTTATCTCAAAAAGACAAGGATTTTTTAGTTGGAACTTATAAGTTAATTCTTTTTTAGATTTGTGGTGCGAAAGTCTCCTAATGTAAGGACATATAGTTCAACCATTTTCTCCTCTTGTTACTTAACAACATTGTGAGATTTTAGATCGAACTCTTGTATCTTGACATGGATAGATTTTTGGTTCGACGGAGATTGAGCATGTTATTGAAGTTTGTTCACATGTTGATGTCGAATTCGTGCATGTTGTAGTCGAATTGTGTTATAGCATGCAGTAGTGGATATTCTAGGTTTGTTAGCATGTCAAATTGGGCATGCTTGTTTTGCTTAATTTTTTAAGTTAGCTTGTAGACCAAGTTAGCTTAGTAGTCTATAAATATACTAGTTCTCTTAGGTTCTTGAGACAGGTTGATTGTTGTTATTCACTTGTAATATTTAAACCCTAATATAGAAAGTGAATAGAAAAACAATTACAACCAATCCTAATATTTCTTTTTCTTCCCTCTTATCTCTTTTGTGAAAACCTAATAGGGTTTCTTGTGTTTGTTTAAGAAACTCAATATTTATCATAATTTTGGTTTGTTCTTGAAGACACTCATACATAACAAACACAAATAGCTTGTCTGAATGTTCATGCGATTCTTTCTATTTATAGATCAAACTTCAAATCTTACGATCCTGCAGTATCCACGAACTAAAAAAAAATTGTACACTCAGTAATATCAAGGAGAATGAAATTAAAATAGAAAAATAAAATAGAAAATAAAGCAAAAATAAAATTATAGTTTAAATGCGCCAAATACCTCCTTTTATTTCCTAACTGGAGTGGTCAATAATCCTCATCAACGCTACCATTTTGTTGGAGTGAAAATGAAGGCGTATTGTGCTAACAAAAACCATAAGGTAGAAGTATAATTATTGTATCAACAAAGATTGTATTAACTTCATACAGGGACAAGGTGAATTTACTTTGGACTTCAACACAAAAGTTTGTAATAGTAAAAGATGATGCATAAAATGTGATTGATTGGTTCGAGTATCCTAATTGTGAGTTACTAAATTTATGCTAACAAATTACTAAGATAATGATTAAGACAATTAAGTTTATGCTTTGAACCATCTACCCCTATATGTGAGGAATTCCAAGACTGTATCCTATAATGACTCTCTTTTAATTACGACCTTTTACAATACACGACTTTACAACCTTGCAACCCCCTGGCGCGGGGGTATCCAATTGCAAAGCAACCCACTTCCTCGGAAGCAACTCCCTAGATGCTGAAGGTATTCGATTGTAATTAATGAACATTCTATAGCACGTAAATATGAAGATTGCCTTACAAACAAAGTTTGCAACCTTCCACCCGTCAGGTGCTGGGGGTAGCCAATCGCAGGGAAACCCGCTTCTTCGGAAGTAACCCCATAGGTGCTAGAGGTGTCCAATTGTTTCTGGAAAAGGCTATATACCACATAAAACTAGACTTATGAGTAAGTATTTCGTTCGAGACTCGATCAATCATTACAATCCCATATTTTCTTAATCAGGTGTGCAAATCTATGTGTTTGGTCAGTTTTCATTTAAATCAATTCTCTCAATTTTGTAGATAAGAAAAAATTAATTCAATAAAGTTATATAATTATGAAGATTCATTACAAAAACAATCACAAAGAATTACATTGATCACATATCAAAGTTATGCTCATCTCGAAGAAACTTAATCAAAGAGAACTAGACATTCATTCTTAAGGGATTCATGACTTTTAAAATAGAAATACAAAAATAAAGACTTAGAATGATTAGGGATGATTCTCTAATAATAGCCTTCATTTTCCATCTCCTTGGTACACAATTATGTCTTAGGTTCTCTTTAAATTTGAATTCTAATGACTAAACATGTTTTTTAATTTGTAGATTTTTTTGAAACGGGAGATTGCACTGTACCTTTACTTAATTGCTTTGTTATTGGATATTTATTATGATTTGTAATTCTGTTAGAATGTTTGAATTGTGTCGCTCTTGACTGTGAAGAGCCACTATTTTCATTTGAAAGTAAATAGCCCTATTATGAAATCTCATTGCCCCTCTATTGAGTGTCTTTTACAGTAGTGTATGATTTTTACTCGCTATTTTTCATCCTTTTACATTTTAAATTAGACTTTGACTTCTTTGTGAAAGTTGTAGGTCTTGAAGTTCGCTTTCTTGTTCCTCTAGTTTTACCTCAATGAGAATTATGAAACTCCATATATGATTAAAATATGGCTAAAATGTTAAAACTAAATTGTAGCAACGCATCACTATGTTATGATTACTCTATTTTTCTTACATTCTGTGTGCTAATCCCATCTTGCTTTGTCATCATAACTTTCAAAGAAATGCTATGAATTTTTAACTAGGTATTTTCTACGAATCCTCAAAATCTTGATTTAAAAACTACAAAACTGAAATGCATAAGCAATAAGCAATAAAAGTACTTTAAAACAATGAATTTGAATACTTAAATCATAGTGTGAATTACTATCTTGAAATAATTTAATGATATGGATAAATCTTCCATTAATATTGCTACGATGGTGAAAAATGATAGCAAAATATATATATATATATATATATATATATATATATATATATATATATATATATATATATATATAAAAGGAGGAATCAAATTATATTTGAAGAGTAACACTCGCTCAAAAACGTCACATCGGATTAATATTTTTTAAAATCAACCGTTGAATTGAAGCATACTATCATATAGATCATACCTATAAAGTTTGAGATTAATCTATAATGATTTACTATGTCATTGAACTACATCAAAATTAACGTTATATGAAACTCTATTTTAACGTTAATTTTTGGATATCTTGATCGTATAGTAAATCATTATAGATTAATCTCAAACTTTATGGGTATGATCTATATGATGATATATTTCAATCCAACGGTTGATTTTAAAAAATATTAATCGGCGAGTGTAACTCATGGTGTAACCGGGTGTAATTTGATCTCTCTCTCTCTCTATATATATATATATATATATATATATATATATATATATATATCAAGTAGAAGTATTTTTAAATAAGAGATATGATAATTGAACCAAGATCATCGGATTTGATAAATGGTGTTAATGAAGTCGTGACAATAAATGTTCATCAAAATTATTTATCAAATCTAATGTGTGTGTGCGTGCGTGCGTGCGCGCATGTTGTGTGTGTGCGTGCGTGCGCGCACGTTGTGTGTGTGTGAATCTTTGATATCCGGCCTTATGACTGACTAATTCAAGAGGAACAAATCTCATTGTCCACTAGCTGAGTCTCTCAAGACTTTGAGAGGAGCACACTCTCAAGACTCAAGCCTCCACCGCTAGACTAACCCTTAGAGGTTAAATGATATCAATATTATGATGAAAATCGATTTAGTTGGACAAGGCTCGAGGGAAAATAGTCCTCGGCCGGACTGAGAATGAACTTATGGTCCAACAACATTTGTAGCTCAGTAACATTTTGCTTGATAACGAGTTGCTAAAGATAAGAGGCTATTCAAATATTATGACGTCAAGCCAAGGGTTTAAAATGCGTCGCAACTACATACTAAAGGAATGTTCTAGAATCTCAAGAACAAACATAAACCAACTTTAGAAAAAAACTTGATTCAAACCACAAAAATTGAAGGAGAATGATCAGATAACATAAATTGTATTCTAACTCTTGTATATTTGAACCGTGATCCAACTATTAAAAGTTATGGACCCTCTTACCTAAAAATCTCGTATAAAAGGCTAGCAAAATGTCTAACGAAAATACACACTCTAAAAAATTTAAAATATAACCTTCTGTCTCATTCAATTATTGATTTGAATGTCAGAGTATTTACACATATCCTCTCTAATGCCTGCAAAAGCATCAATAACCAACTAGTTGTTAGAGCTTGCCATCTCACCAAAAGAACCGAATTTGATACTATTTTCTATAACGTTTGCATGAACAGAGACATCTTGCCGACTTAGACAATAATAGGTAAAAACATAGACAACTTGTAGATGAACGAAAATGATAACAAAACTGCATATAAAATAAAACATGAATCACCACAAAAAACAGAAATTACCAAAAACAGCTTGTTCTTACCTAATCTGTTGTCCAAATCAAGCAACAGAGATGTCTTCAAATGGGTAAAAAATGAATTGGGACCTACTTATCTTGTTCAGTGTTTCTAGCAAATTAACTTCAAAAGCAACTTTTAGAAGACAAAAAGAAAACCAAGTTGATGAAAAGAAGTGTGAAACTAACAAACATTCTCTTTTTTTTTTTTTAATACTTGATTGATGGTTGAAATATTTCTCCCTAACTTTTGTATTAAGTGTAATGATTAATAAAGCTTTTGTTTTTAGTTAATCAAAGTTCAATTTATAATAATTCTTCTGCATGTAAACTAACCCCTTCATATTCTATTACTGTCTTTGATGATTTTTTTTTTCTTTTGCATGTAAACTTGATCAGTTAATTAATTCTCACCAAATGCAAGTGGACAGTGTTAGATTTGACATCCTGGCCATTTTCTCTCTTCATTTTCTTCTTCATTACCATAATTTGGACAAGTTTTATTTAAATAGAAATAAATGAGCACATTAAATATCACATTATTACATTTATATTTTCAAAATTTTGATAATAGAAGAAATAGAGAAGACAACAAATGAGAGGATTGTAACTCGTTTATTAGTCCATTTATGTCTCACTTATTAAGTCAATTTCAAGTTGAGAGAGAGAAAAGAAAATAGAAAAATCAACTTCAAAATAAATAGATGTTGAGTGAGAATATGAAGTAGAGAAATGGTCTAGAGTGGTGTGAATAGACCCTTATTAAAAAATTTGACCGACTTTTCAAAAATAGAATTAGAAGTTTTTTAAAATGCGCGAAAGTCTTAAAACAAAAATAGAGATTTTATGCTTTTATTGAAAGTCAACCACATTTACAAATACACAATTCAAAAATCTCACAGATTGTTCAAAGTCAACGATTAATTGAATAATTGTAGATTATACGAGACATGTCATGTACAATGATTCAACTAATATCATATTCTAACAACACTAGTTTTTTAGATTCCAATCAGTACTAAAGCTCAATTAGGTATCAATTCTAACAAAATCTAACCTTACGTAATAAATCACTTCCAACCGAAATGAATGACAAACTACACTAACAATTGATAACCTAAGCGTGCAATATCCTACGAAAATTAAAATGCAAGTGTGTGTGTGTGTGTGAGAGAGAGAGAGAGAGAGTACACCAGACTATATAGTGGTTAAGCTATATCATTCGCGCAGAAGACTACTCCTCTCTACAATAGTTTCCCAATGGAATTTGTTTCCTTCCACTATGTTTTGAAAAATATTGTAAGAGTTCACACAATCACCAATCCACAACAATGTGAGAAAAATAAATATCATATATGAATCTTGACTTGTATATATATCTTGATATCAAATTCTTATGTGAAATCTTTAATGGATTCTCGCTTATTGAATCTTCCAGCTTCACCAATCTGCTCATAGTCTTCGTGTGAGTCAATCATCCCTGATTCCACCGAATTATTGATCGATGAAATGTCTGAATATTGAGAAAAACTTCACCTTGTTTGTAGCCTTCCACACAGTAACTACCAATGTCGACTAGAGAGAAGAACCTTTTTCTTTTCATTAGAATTTTTCAGCACTACTGACATCAACCACAATCTTCGAAATACTTACCATTTGTGAATGTTGTATTTACTGTTTTTAGTTTTGCAAAGCCGGATTATGTGTATGATGAAGAATGAGAGTTTTAACATTTACGGGTATTCATAAATATGTAGAGGATTATATTTATAGTCATATTTCTAATAAGACACATGTAAAACCTTTATTGGAGAAAATAAATTCCTTGTATGCCTCTAAATAAGGGAATGATAAATTGTTCTCAGTGAATAACTTCATAAGTTTGAAGTATAAGGAGGGGAATTCTATTTCAGATAACTTGAGTGAATTTGAAAGGCTCCTTTATTAGATGTCAGGAATATGTATCAAATTTGATAATTAACTTTTGAGACTATTTCTATTGTCATCTTTACCAGAGTCTTCGAAAACATTTCGAGTTTTTATTAGAAGTTCTGCTCCTAGAGGTGTTATTTCTTTAGAAACATATAAGAGTGGTATTCTTAATGAGGATATGATAACGGATGCACAAGGTTCTTCATCTCAATCCGAGGTATATATCAGTGAATTAGGAGGAGAATTCAGAAAAAGTAACTGAAGGTGGTAGAAAGAATAGAAGAAGAAATTCTAAACCGAGATACAAGAATCTGAAGTGTCATTATTCTCACAAAACTGGACACATACATAAGTATTGATATAAGTGGAAGAAGGATAAAAAGGGTAAGAAGAGTAAGTATAAACAAAGAGATCATGAAGATCTTGATGATGGCCATGTTACTACTGCTACTAGTGATGATATTGGTATTCTATGTGATTATTAGTCAATTAATCTCATATCATATGAGAGCACGTGGATATTTGACAATAGTTTCATGTTACATCAAGGACTGGTTCTTTACATCTTATACTTCTAATGACTTTGTAGTGTTAAAGATAGGTCATGATGGTGTACCTAGGGTAATTTATGTTGGTGATTTTTCTTGCAAACCAACATGGGAATACAATAGTTGCTTAGAGATGTCAAATATGTTCGAGATGTCCACTTTAATTTGAACTTTGTGCATATGCTTGATGATTTGTTATGACAATAACTTTGGTTCTTGAAAGTGGAAACTCAGTAAAGGTAACTTGGTTGTGGATATAGGGGAGAAGCTTTGTAAACAATATTAGATAAAAGATTTGGTTTCTAGGGACAATGTGAATGAAATCTACATTGAAGCATCTTTTACACCAAAGACTTAGTCATATTAATAAAAAAGGATTGAATGTTTTGGCCAAAAAGTATGTGCTTCAGGATTAAAGAATTCAAATTTGGAGAAGTTTTCTCACAAAATTGTTGATAAACAAACTAGAGTATCTTTCAAGATAAATACTCCCTAAAAGAAGTCAATGTTTCTTCAATTGGTACATTTTGAGGATTATGGTCTATTAAAGGTAAAATTCTTTAATGTTGCACTTTATTTTGTTATCTTTGTTGATGATTGTTCCTAGAAACTAAGGGTATATGCTTTGAAGAGAAAAGACCGAGTTTTGTAAAACTTTAAAAATTTGCATGCTTTGGTTGAGAGGCAGACAAGTGGGAAGCTGAAATATGTTCGTTATAACAAGACGTCAACATCACTGACAACACAGATACCTTATGGTGTAGGGGATAGAGCTCTCATATTAACCATGGATGAAAACGGCTAGGTGTAGAAGTGAAAGGTAGCAACAAGTGAGGTGATGGTGATGAGAAAGGTAAGGCCCTGTTAGTGTTCTCGGGGACCAATAATGGGTGTCACTGTATTGGTAAAAAAGTGTTGGTGTAGGTGTTTTTTCTACTAGGGAAGGGGGACTCAGAGGTCTTTGTAGCTATATTATATTGTAGTATGGTTAGGACTTGTCCACGACAACAAAAAACTATGTATGATGGTATTTTACGGTGGTTTATAGACCCTGCTCACGTGAGGTGAGAGGTTCTGTTATTGAATGGTATCCTAATGTGTAAGCATATAGGGTGTGTGATCTATATGACTTAAGATATGTACTTCCCTCCATGGGGAGGCGTATTTATAGAGGTATTTTGGACAAATGGTTTGTGTAACCTAAGGGGGAAACTGCTCCTCATGATCAAGAGAAGTTGTTGACCACTTAACCTTTTAGGAGTAATGGTGGACTTCTTTTCCTTTGATTATCAGTGTTACGTGCTCATCAGTGTCAAGGGCGGGCCCTGAAGATATTTTATGGTACCGCTATTGGGCGAGGGCGCCATAGTTTATGATACACAGAAATATAACCCTACAACTTAAAATTGTGAAAATAAAGGCAAAGGATTGCAAGTATGATGGCGCACTAGTTTCTTCTATAGAAACATGGGTGATATTGAAATTCATTATTCTCTCTCTAAGAATACAATTATTAGATTAGTTTCTCATCCTCCAAGGAATCATCAAAGGCTTATGAAAGGCAAACAAAGCAAACTCGGAGTCACATTCAATCCAAGAGGCACATAAAAAGTAGTTTCTATGCCTCAAATTCCATGGCATGCATAATTCCATTTAACTACGCCTCAAATGAATTTGTATGACCTAGAGACACATAAAACGAACCAAGATGATCACATGTCTTATTCTTAAAACATGCCATACTCTATTAGGCAATGATTACCTTGTGAGGCGCCATTTGTGTTAACCTTAATCGAATCCAGGAGGTAAAAAAAACTCAATAATGTTTGGAGCTTTGGGGTGTTGTATTTGTACCCGAAAATATTTCACGACCTTAAAGTCAACCATAGATGGACCAGATGAGAGAGATGTTTGGTTCCCGTAGAGGTTCACCTTCGCCACCACTAAGCAATAATGGAATTTCAACTTAGATTGACATTGTTGGAGTTGTTATTTTTTGTACATATCCATATGATGTTGATTATGTTTATGATGGTCATATACACAACCAATTTGCATTAACGACCTCATCCTCTATTGAAAGTTTTTAGGACAGTAATGTTGGAGTTAAGGTTGATGTTTATATAACATGTGTATCCTAACTAGTTTGTGATTCCCCAGGCAAAATGGCATTGGAAAACAGATGTATGGATTTATGGATGTATCAATATTCTTACATCACAATTTACAAACAAAAGGATGTGACATCTTCTTAGCATTAGATTCTCATCTGTATGTGGAGTTTCTTGTGAATAAGCCTCCATAACAATAAGGATTTCGAAGATGGAACTTGTTGGACCCCAAAATTTACGCTCATATTTTAAGGTCAAGATATCTCTCCATGTCAAGAACTGCTCAAGGGTTGATCAGACAAACTGTCATACCCCAATTTTTGACCTAAGATACCACCTTACATTCGCATCATTGCATAACTAGATTCGAACAACATTAATCGTGTAGCGATCACGAGTCAAAATTAGGGTTTCATCAGATTTTCATCTGATTCAAGAGACAATCAATTAGGGTTTGAGTTTTTCTCACCTCATTTGATCTATCTTGATCAAATCATCAGCCTCTGATCATCAGATACTCATTTCTCACACAGATCAATCAAGGATAAACCAATTAGGGTTTTGATCGGGCATGAGTTTTCTCTGACTTTTTGAGCAAGAAATGACTTTTTTGGATAGATATTGGTCATTATATCTTAGATACAACATCTTAACCTAATTTATTCAAAACATCACGAAGTTCAGACTTTATCGACAATTTAAAAACATCGATGAATTTTCATACGAAAAAGTCAAACTTTGACTTTTGGTCAATTTTTCAAAACAAAACTTTTTCCATCATCAAAATACTTCAAATGATCCATCATGATCATAAAAAATCAAGGAATTTGGAAAAGTCAACAAAAAGTCAAAAGTTTTCATACTTAGAAAAATTTCTAAGTGTTGAAATTTCTTATTTTTTCCAAACTTCATGCCATTTTTTCACCTAGTTCCAATTTGAATTTGAAAAAACTCAAAACATGAAATTTGTAGCTTGTGAAACAAGCTTTCCAAAATGTCCAAGAACTCTCAAATCCATGGAGTCTAGCCATACTTTTGAAATTGAAACATAAGGCTTCATGAAACTTGATTTCCAAAATCCATAACTTCAAGTTATAGGTCATTTTGTGTTTTCTTCATTTAGAAGCAATCTAACCTTGCCAAATGGATGATTGAACTGATAAATATCAGTTAGAGGTAATAATTGAGAGGATTGGATCAAATTGTAAAAATGAGCACATGGTGAAAAAAGGAAGTTTCCTTTTTTGGCAAATACCATTCTTGCCCTCTAAGTTATCCTTGATTTTTCAAAAGCTTGTACCTCTTTGCCTAACATTTCAGAACTTGTTGCCTATAAATAGCTCACAAATTCAAGTCCAAAATCACACCAAAGCATCACAAATTCATGCTTTCTCTCCACTTTCTCAAAATTCACAAAACATAGTGCAAATTGGAGAATTCTTGCATTTTTGAAAAACAGTTAGAAACATGTTAAAATTTGGTGTCAAACATGCTTCACTATTGATATAAAACTTGTTTAGAACTTAAGATCATAGCAAGAACAAGCAAAAATCAGTTTTCATCTTTCATGCTCATAAACTTGCAAAAACTGCCTTATGATTCGAATTAATGGCTAAGCTGAATTAACTTGTGTTGTAATCATTCAAACATCATCTATGAACATCATAGGAATGATCCAGATCATGAACAGCAATCTGTAACTCCATTAACCACGATTTCCAGTTTTCATTTGAGCTCTATGCAGGTCGACTTGGTCAGAGCAATCCAAGCTATCTCATGAAGTGCAGACCACTCATACACCATCCCTAGAGGCCGCTGGTGCTTGAACAATCATCAAACAGCAACTGGAAGCATCAAAATCCAGAATTCGATTCTCACTTTCACAGGTAAGAACACGAAATCCATTCTCATAATTCTTTGATTCTTTTTGAAAAAGCTCTTGGCCAATCTCTTTCTGCACCTAACACGATCAATAACCCTCAATAAAATCAAGGAATCATCACTCACATATAATTTAATTTGATTTCTCGGTTTAGGGTTCATAGTGTTTCCCGAAATTCAATCATGCTAGGCTTAATATAAATGCAATTAACAGTCATATTCATGTTCGTGATGAAAAATCGAGCAAGTTTGGTTTTATTTCATTCAATTTCATGGAGAAAGCGAAGATTGTAGCATGAGTTGAAGAATCGGGAATCAAAACCGAAGAACACAGTTCGCGCGTGTTCTTGAGTTTAAATGTTTGAATTTTCCAATCTTTTTCTAACACGTGTTGTTGTCCACTAACACCCCAGCGCGTTTGGCTCAGTGGTAGCCTCCTTTCTCTTAGTCTTCTCTGACACGTGTCCCACCCTTTGGTCATGGGTTCAATCCCTCTCAAGACCATTCTTTTTTTCAAACTTTCTAATTTTTCATGTTTTTTTTACAAAACTTTCACAAATTTTTTGACCAATCAAAACTTCTCATTTTGAGATGATTTTTTAAACACTTGTCCATAAATATATCTATTTTATGATAGTGCAAAAATTTTCAGAAAAAAACTTTCATTTGATTAAATTTAATCGAGCCGAAAACGACGTCCTGAACACTTTTTTCAAACCTCCTTTTAAGGTGAAATTTTCAAGTTTTTGACTTCCGATTTTTTTCAAAACTTTTCATAAGTGAACCTCACATTTCAAAACAATTTTCAAAAATCATTTTTCAAAACATTTCATTAAAGCTTACATCTTTTTACCACGATCGATCCGATTCAAACGATAAAATCAAATTCGTTCTTTCTCGAATTTCTCAATCGATCATGGGCCACCCTTATGGTGTAAGTCCCAACCCTTTTATGTACATATTTAGTTTTACTTGTACATACTCAAATCATCATTGTCAATATTCAAACATAAACAAATTTCGTTCGTTTGTTTTCATTCGTTTGTTTATACACGAATACCATTGGTATTGAAAGGAGCATTATTCCCTGTGAAACTGCTTTCAAATCAATGGGCCTCCCTCACGGTGTAAGTCCCATAACATTCTTTTATGTACATAATATTTCTTTGTACATATCAAACTCTCTTCAAATACATACAAATTTTTATCTGTACATAACACAGATACTTTTTATACTCAAGAACAAACAAACTTCGATCGTTTGTTTTTTCACTTCACTTGTGTATACACAAATCAACATTCTTTATGTACATATATATTTTTCTTGTACATATCAATTTCTTTTCATACAAAACTTTTATCACATACATACGGATACCTTTCTGATAAACTTTGATCGATGTTTCGTTTCGTACGTATATTTTACGAATACCATTGGTATTGAAAGGAGCATTATTCACGTGAAGCGCTTTCAAATCAATGGGCCTCCCTTTTGGTGTAAGTCCCAACCCTCCTATGTACATCCATCTTTCTCTGTACATAAATACTCGTGCGTGTACATATTCATTTCCTTGTACACAGTTCAAACTTGTAAATAATCAAGTTGCGCTCGTTTTAAACGTTCGTTTCACAGACACTTGTTTATATTTCCTTCATAAACTCTTGTAAATAAACTTTACATGCATTGTTTATATTCATAAACTCCTGTGAATACATATCACACACACACACACACACACTTGTTTATACAACTGTCTAATTATAACATAACAATTAGACTAATTAATAGGTTCCCCACAGTATAGCCTCCGCTTGGGCTTCATACAAGACAATTCATCACCAGCATGAGTTAGCCTCCGCTTGGGCTTCATACAAGACAACTCATCCCAGGTTGAGTCTAGCCTTCTCTTGGGCTTTGTACAAAGAAACTCTCCCCACGAGTTTAGCCTCCTTAGGCTTCATATAAGACAACCTCCCTGTTGAGTCGGCCTCCTCTTGGGCCGTTCAAAAGAACTCCTCATTGAGTTTAGCCTTCTCTTGGGCATCATACAATGAAAGAGATAGGAAATCTCTTAACACTCTATTGGGCTTCAATACAAAGAATCATCCACGCTAAGATAGAACCCTGAAAGGATGGTTTCCTGGTGAAATCACTTTTAAATCCCCAAAGAGTAAAATTTCCCGGTGAAATTGCTCTTAATTCCAAAAGGATGGTTTCTCGGTGAAATCCCTTTTAACACAAAGCCAGCCATACCCATAGCTTCTTGAGCTTCATACAAGGACCCTCGATGACCCTCGATGACCCTCGGAATGCCTCCTCTTGGGCTAACAATACAAGGACCCACGGGCTTCTTAAAAGCATCCCTTTAAATCCAATCAATTTCTCCTAGAGATTTAGACATCTATCATCTCTATGGAAGAAGCATCTCATCTATCACATCACATCATTAAAAACTTTTCAAACTCTTTTCAAACTCTTTTCAAACTGTTTTCAAACAAAACATCTCTTAATTGTAAGTGGTAGCGCTTGTACACTCAAGCAAAACACCCAATACTTACAGTCAAAAGATTCATCATCTTTTTTCAAACATCTTTCTTAAACATGTAAGTGTAGCGGCTTGTACACTCAAACAAAGCACCTAATACTTACGATGAAAGATTTTAATCAGTCAAACTTTTCAAAAATGTATGTGATGACATAGATTAGATACATTTTTCATTAAAGATGACATTTGTTTGTCTCTTACTAACATTCCGTTGCTTTCCACGAGCATAAGTGGGAACTACGATTGCTCGACTTTCTCAACATCCTTTTGAGAATACGTGAAGCCGAGGTCTCATCCTTGCCGAGCAAATTTCTTTCTCCCTCGGACAAACAAACCATAGAACCACAGTAGATCCGAGCTACAAATGCTTTGATTCCCACTAGGGATATGTATGCGAAGATCCACGGATCTTTGCGAGCACAATAATAACAAAACCTAGAATCTTCATAATCTACATTTCTTAAAATCCCAAGGAGAAACTTTCCCGATCATAGAAATAGCAATTAAAACACACAAACATATCAAACATATTCATATATAAAAGTTATAGATAACTATATATATTTAGGTGCTCCATCTATTCCCTTTATATGACAATCCCCTTACTCGAGATCTCAATGCGTTGCGTCTAGTTTGCGCTAGTCGCACCAATATCAATTGAGGGTATTTCACTTTCCCTTTTCATAATCATTAAATCATCTTTCTTGTGTTGAAAATAATAAAGCTTGATGCTCATGTCTTTATAAACAAATTAAAAGATTAAATCGTTTGAGCGATCCGAACTCACGTTCGCATCCTCTGCGGTCACCTTCTTACGAACACAAACCTCTCAACCAATCAACCATTAGGGTTTTGTTTCTCTCAAAGCAAAATGGTTTCTAATGGCTCAAGTGAATGACATGACTGCTCATATCCTTCTAAGTATCCACATATCAAGTTTCAAGCCTCATACCCCAAGTTTGCTCAGTCAATTGCTCAGATGTTTGAAAATCAGTTCTGTTGGACAAAAAGTCAACTATGGTCAACATACAGTCAAACCTCATCATTTTTTGTCAACATCAAGATTTTGAGATAATATTCATAATTTTATCAAGTATTGATCATGATTCATCAAGATAATTTAAGAGTTCATCAAAAGTCAAAAGTTGTTAAATTAGGGTTTCTTGATGAAGAGTCAATAGAACTTTGACTAGCCATAACTTTCACATACTTCATCAGAAATTTTTCCACCAAAGCTCATTTTGAAGGGAATTCAATTCTCTACAACTTTGTCTCTCACAAGGTTTGCCCAAAAATGATTCATTTGAGAGATGTAGATTAATACATTATAGTTCCTTTCAAAAGTCAACAAAAAGTCATATTTTCTCAAAGAAGTGTACATGAACATCAAAGCTTCAATAAATATGAAACCAAATGTATCTTTTAGATGACATCTTAAGATTTCTAAAAAGTACAAAATCACTCTCAAATGATAAAAATTGAGCAAGATATGGTTGGTGTAAGTTTGGAAATTTTGAAGAAGTGCATGAAAGAAATATGGATCAATCTTGAATTTTTTTCCAAATGGGCCTATGTTTCTTTGATCTAAACTTATTTCTAACATGGCCCATGACCTCTAAGTCAACTACACGCCCTCTATCATTTATTTTATTTATTTTGAATATTTCCTTTTAAATTCAATTTTAAATAAAATAAAATACAAAACAAGTGTGATCGTGCAAGGTTTAATTTCGAATTGCTTGTGCCCAAGTAACACTTAGGAAGCGGCAAGAAACGCATGGGAGTAGAGGAAGATTGAGCAAGAAAAAGAAAGATTGGATGCAAATTGTCAATCAAATATTTCTCCATCAATGCCATATATTTTCTCTCAAATTCTTGACCTAGCTCTTCACTTATATATATACTACAGACCCAAGCAAAGGACCAGATTTGGCCTCAAAACCTAGCAAAACTCTCAAATTTGCATGTTTAGGCCATGTCGTAGCACAAGTTTCAGTTGTTCTCAATAAAACCAAGCATTCATTCATCCTCACGAGCCTTCCATGATCGATCCAGTCCCTAAGCAAGCAAGATCGTACCACAAATCACTCTTTTGAGTTGCCTTTGGTTGGTAAAACTTCTTAAATCTCAAACTTTTATTTCATGCAATATAAATAATTTTGATGCATGTACCCTGTTCATGCTAATGTTTGTAGATGTTTAGAACCATCGTGCATGATTTTGAACCGAATCAAGTTCCACCATTGCTAGGGCACGTAAACGTGGTGATTCGAAACCCTAGATACGGGTGATTCACACCAAAACCAAGGCCACCATTAGATTCACAACATTTCAATTAGTGGATGCGGTTGTTTTCAATTTTGTTTTAATCTATTTTTGATTTCAATTTCCCTTGCGGAGAAACAATCGGAAACACCACCCAAGGTGGTTTGACCGACAAGGAATGGGAGTGGTGGAAAATAACATGATTTGCCCATTCAAGTCGGGGGACCCCATTGAGCGCGCGTTTGTTTAAATCAATTCGGGGAATAAAATCAATATATATTTATGGTTGTATCCAAATGAATGGATGTATGCGCCTCAGCGGTAGAAACGGCGTGGACTTAGTCCTCTTCCCCTCGAGGTGTGGGTTTGATCCCTGCCTTTGCAAAATTTTCTTATTTTTCTGATTTATGCAGGTTAACACATACATACATCAAGAGGCGTGATCTAAACACCATTGGCAAGTGGTGTAGTGGCGTAATTTTGAACCTGTGACCCTCAGGTCACGAGTTCAACACCTTCCAGGGCCAAACTATTTTTTAACACCTTTTCCCTTTTAATTTTTTCTAACATTTTTTCAATTTCTTTCTAAAAATTGTTTTAATTATCACAAAAAACCCTAAAAATATTTTTTCCTTTTAGATTTAGGTTTAAAAAAATGTTTAATCAATTTTAAACCCAAAAATATTTTATTTTTCTCTTCATTTAAATTGTTTTTCTTAATTAATTTTAATTAATTTAGAAATTAGGGTTTTCTTATTAAAATCAACCACAAAAACACCAAAAAATATTTTTCTCAATAGTTAGGGTTTTAGAACTTTGTCACACTTAGGTAAATAATTTCCTCATTATTTATTTATTTAAATAAATAGATATATCGATGTATAGGTTGCAATGTGATTTTGTAATAGCGTGGATTTATATTTCCACACTTTTTCATTATTATTGTCATACCCCAAAATTTCCCTCTTACTTCTCAAGACATTTCATATATCCATACTTAAGGATTTCTGAGGGTTGATCGAACAAACCTCTCTAAGCAATCAACCCAAACTAGGGTTTTGGCCATTCTCAAATCAAGGTGGGCCTCTAACACTTCAGTGGTCATCATGCCTCATCATATGCTTCAAAGAATCTCCATGTCAAGTTTCAAGCCTTACAAGTCAAGTTTCTTGAAGACAATTGCTCAGATGGTTGAAAATCAGTTGTATTGGACAAAAAGTCAATTGTGGTCAACATACAGTCAAACTTCATAATTTTTGGTCAACATCAATATTTTGAAGTGATATTCATCATTTGATCAAGGGTTGATCATGATTCATCAAGAAAAGTTAAGAATTGATCAAAAGTCAAAGTTTCTAAATTGGGCTTTCTTAGACAAAAGTCAACAGAACTTTGACCAGGCATAACTTTCACATACTTTATCAAAAAAAATTCCACCACAGCTCATTTTGAAGAGAATTCAATTCTCTACAACTTCATGTCTCACAAGCTTGGGCAGAAAATGCTTCATTTGGAAGTTATGGATCAAAACATTACATGTCCTTTTAAAAGTCAACAAAAAGTCAACTTTTTTGTAAAGAAGTGTTCATGAGCATGGAAACTCCAATGAAGATGAAACCAAAAAGTCTATTTAGAGGACATCTTGAGCTTTCTAAAAAGTCCAAGAATACCCAAAAATATTAAAAATTGAGCAAGATACACCTTACACAAGTTGAGCATTTTTGAGGAGGTGCACAAAGAGAAATACTTGACAAAACCAATTTTTTTGCAAATGGGCTTAACTTTTTGATTCAAACATGTTCCTGGTGAATTAGATTTCAAGCCCAATACCACGAATTTATCTTTTATTTTTATTTATTTTGGATTTTTAATTATTTAAAACCAATTTAATTAAAATAAAGATAGAAAATCAAAATTAATTGTAAGGTGGATTTTCTCTCATTCTTGAGATCAAGCAAGCCATACAAAGTCATCAATTTCGAATTTCATTGATTGGAAAAATTGAATGAGATTTGATAAAAAAGACAATATTTGGTTTCATTCCAAATCAAATATTTTCTCATTGATTGGCATATAATTTCTTCATAATTCTTGACCTAATTTACTCTACTATAAGTACATGATGCATCCTGGCACAAGAAAGCAGTGCAGAAAGAACCCTACAAGCATCAAAAAAAACCGTGGCATTCAAGCAATTGGAAACCCTAGTTTGAGTCGAATTCAATCAATTTTAAGCATTCCAACACGTTCTGGGTTCTACGATCCATTCGGATACTCATAAGTCATCCAAGCGTCAGAATCAAGAAATCACGATTTGGTTTGCACATTCTAATTTAAATTCGATTTGGTTTCCACATTATAATCGCTCTTCCTTATATACCTCATCGACTCTTCAACATCTCTAGTCACCTCGGGGCTCGAGCAGGTTATCGAAGTCTTTGGTGTCGACTAATCTCGATCATAATTCCTTTCCACTTTTGCTTTAGCCTTGGCCAAGCTTAGGACTTTTCTCGATTAGGTTGGGAGAAGATTAGCCCCAGTGTCAGACTTTCCCCACATATCATGCAGCGAACTCACTTCCTGATCTTCCTTCATCGGACTTTCCTTCTTTAGAGATCTCCACATTCAATTTCTTTCCATCACGGTAATATTAGGATCCATAATTCCCGCGGAATGGCCTTTTCACTAAGCGTAAAGTCTTGGACCGAGCCAAGTAATGATCACAAGAGGTTTCTTAGTCGGCCGGGGATCGTCGCGGAATCCTTCTAAGTGGCGAGGATGGTAATCACATCGACCGTCTTCATTGTGCACATCGAACTCTTCGGATGAATTGAAGAGTCCTTCAATAATCAAGGCTGAATCTACGTTTCTCGGTCGTCCGACCTTGACTTGGATCGAACATTGTTCTGACCATTACATCAGGAAGTCTCCTTTAACAACAATTGCCTCTTTATCGCCATAGCAGGGTTGGTCAAGCGTCGACATTCGTTGCTCGATTCAACTTCCCTCTTCACAAATTGCGTTAACGGTGTTTCCACCATGGGAGGCAAGGGATCTTTGAATGACATTAGGAGTAGGGAGGTCCAAAGTTGATTGCCTCGATTATCGATGTAGTTCGAACCTTGTATTTGAAGCAATCAATTCTCAATAGAATGCCACTGCATTAGGTGATAGAGACAACGAGCATTAGCATTAAAATATTTGGCGGAGTTATCGGGGGTCATCTTTATTGCCTTGATTCAATCATATTCGGGCTTTGCAAGTGAGCAAATACATCGCATAAGACATTGGCGAGGGATCAAACTTCTTCTGCGGGTCTCGGTTGTTACATTGCCTGGAACATCTTGTTTGGAACACTAGCGGGGAATAGTGCAATGACTTGGCGGTGAATTCTGGCGCCTACCTCTTAGTTCATACGATTAAGCTTGACTACGCGCTTCTTCTGGTATCCACCAAAAGACTTTTGGCGCCACCAGCTTGATTCTTGATTGCTGTCCTGAGATCTTTCCCAAGCAGTCGTCAAACCGCACAAACATCACCATGTCGGTAGAAATCTTGAGTCGGTTGCCAAGAGGCATAGTAAGGCCCATCTAGTGTGCGGTAAACATTTCTACCATAGGGGTTAAACTTTAGCAGCTACCTCGCCACCTTTGCGC